>JAEQBH010001321.1:600000-1049019 GCA_016808115.1 Tetrastigma voinierianum
GAAATTTGGATGAATAGGTTTATATTGGAACAACCCGAGGGTTTTGTGCCACCGAGTTTGAAACAAATAAATGTGTAAACACACTGTGTCCGGTGTGGCGGACTTCTAAGCAAGACCAACAATGGCATGAAAAGTTTGATTCTGTAATCTTAGAATTTGGTTTTGAGCACAACAGTGCTGATAAATGCATTTATTCTAAATTCACAGAAAATTATGGAGTTATTATTTGTCTCTATGTTGATGATATGCTTATTATTGGCACAAACATGTTAGGTGTAAATGACACTAAAAAGTATCTATCTTCAAGGTTCCAAATGAAAGATTTAAATGATAGATACAATCTGGGTGTTAAAGTTAAGAGGACATATGGGGGTTTTGTTTCTTGTCAATCCTAATACATTGAAAAGGTTTTATCAAAATTACTATTTAAATATATTAAAGAAGCAAACACCCCATATGATGTCTCATCTAAGTTGACCGAAAATAATGGTAGAGAAGTTGCTCAAATTGAGTATGCTAGTGCAATAGGAAGTTTGATGTATGCTATGCATTGTACTAGACCAGATATAGCATATGCTGTATGCAAACTTTCAAGATTTACAAGTAGTCCTAGTGTTGAGCATTGGAAAGCTATAGCAAGAGTTCTTGGTTATCTCAAAAGAACCAAGAATTTAGGACTATTGTATAATAATTTTCCCATATGACAAAGGAAACATCGATGCTAGTTGATTACTAGGTGCAAAATGACAATAAGTCAACTTTTGGATGGGTTTTCTTTACATAAGGTGGAAGCTGCTTTCGTAAGACAGAAACAAACACGATAACCCTCCTACAATGGAGTCCTAATTTGTTGCCTTGGGGTCACAAAGAAGCAAGGAGGCATGGTTGAGAGAAATCTTGTTGACATAAAGTTTGCGGGCCACAACCGATGCCAACCATTTCTCACAGACCGTGATAGTCAAGCGACAATGTCTAGCACAAGATATATTAAATGAAAAGTCTAGACATATAAGTTTAAGGCATGAATTTGTAAGACAATTGATTTCTCAAGGCATTACTATTTGCCTATGGAGATCATGTAAGAATCTAGCATCCCTACAAAAGCTGCCAAGAGAGATTTAATATGAGTACATCCGGACGGGGCTTGAAACCATTCATGAAATTTATCATCGATGGGGAACCCACCCTAATTAGAATTACCACTAATAAAGAGATTTAATAAAAACAATTGATGATATAACAGTTTGAGTACTTAGGTCTATAAAGAAGTACCACGATCATCGTTGACATTTAGCAGTGATAGCTTAGGCACTCTTAATGGAGCTTGCTTTAAACAGCTTCACCATATGAACACGTAGAGAAGTGGTGGCCGCTTCCGGGGAAAGTCAATAACTTTGTAAATGTTCATGAAGTCGACGGAGCATGGCCATAATAGTGCTATATCATTAAAAGAATATCTCTTCTAAGTTTTCTACAATAACATGTGTATAGCATTCTGCTCTAATGGGATAAAATCAGTTTTAAAAACTTGGGTTACACGATTTTATTAGAACTTCAATTGCTTATACTAATTGAAGGTTTAAAACGAGAGTTACCTTTTGTATGCGCAGCATATTAAAAAAAAAAAAATCCTATCTCTGCTAAACAAACAAACAAGTGGGGATAGTTTGTTTATTTATTTATTTTAATTAAAAGGCACCTATAGTTATCTATTAAAAAGGTACCTAGTTATTAATGTGCTATCTATTAAAAGGTACCACATTTATCTCAAGGCATGTTAATCTTTAAAGGTGCTTCATGTGCTTTTTCTTTTAAAAAACGCTTCCCAAGAGTCACATGAAGTTTTAAATAAGAAGAGTATTATGACGTGAGAATAATTAGATTGCAAACTAATTTCTCTTAGGGCTTTGTCAGGATCCTCGAGGGTGTATTGCCATTCAACCCTTATTTGCAATTTTGGCAAGTACCACTCCTAAAAGAAAGTGTTAATCACGCCTCAAAGCCATCCCTATTTTCTATTCTTCCTCGCCTTTAACCTATTTTCTAGGTTTTCATTTTCCGCTTAACATGAATTAGACATATATGATGTCGAGTCACTTCTAGCAGCACAACACTGAGTCATGGAAGGATCGACGAGACGATGAGTAAGTCCACCACAGATAGAGGACATCGACTGCTCGCTTGATCTCACCGCCAAGACAAGCAAGGATAAGGAAGAAGAGAAAGAATAGTTCAAAGATGATCCACTTAAGAAAGGAAAGCAAATGAGCAAAGAGAAAGCAAAAGGTCACACGCTTCGAATTTTATCGATGGGCTATGGTAAGTGTCACACGCCTTTTGCTCGTGTGCTAGGAACTCACAGTGCAGGCAGCACCCTTCACGCCTCACTAGTCTCTCAACACAAGGCTTACTTGGCACTCTTTCCCAACCTCGTATTTTATTAGTTACTAAAATGCAAGATACTCGTGATAGGCTCCCACACCTCAAGGCTCAATGCTTTTCTTTGGATCCAACCCTAATATAATGAATTAATCCAAGGGAGTGACAGGTCGAGAACGTGTGTAAAATATACGCCTATACGCGCGCAAGTGGCCAAGGTCATCAAGTAATATAGTGTAATTAGTACGAGTATTCGATCCACGGGAAAGATGAATCGACTACAAGATGTTCTCGTCAGACAACATCCGAATGAATGGATTCTAAGATGGAATTTAAATAATCGAATCAGAACTAAACTATTGGTTTTGGTGAATTGATAACAGGAGCCCAGGTTAATCTCCCTCACACACTGATGGATTTATATTCTCCCAAAAGATGTTGTTATTCGCATTATTTATAATATGTCACTTTGGCGCAGGTGATCTTTGCCTACGAGATATCCTCTCGAGGTATATTCGCCTTATTTCACAATAGAACTCGGTACACTTCATCCTCGAATTTCAGATCTCAAATGCTTTTAATGTTCAACCCCAAACCACCTTCGTGTTCTGAAGATTCTATTACCCGACCCATAAAGGCTACTCTACCTGTGATCCCCTTAATACCTCATCTCTCGAATCTTTGATCTTCGTTGTAAGTATGTTAATATCACGATATTATCATATAATTAACATGTGTGTATAGAGTGATGTGATAAATTAACAACAATTGATTAACATGAAAGGTTAAATTTAATCCATCAGTTCATGCATGTGGCTCGACTTAACCCTAGAAAGAAGCTTCTAGAACATCAGCGAAGGAAAGAGAAATAATACTATGTAATATGAAGAACATCCTCATGTGATCCATAAAATAATCAAAATAAGGAAAACTAATACAAAGATCTGGCGAGATCCTGGAGTCCCAGGGTTACAGTCTCCACCTCAGATCTCCGGGCCGCACGTCCCCTTTCCAAATCCCGAGCCCTCAGATTTAATGATGATGGTGATTTTGAGCCGACGTTTGGTCGCGGAACGTCATGATGGTAGGGGGACGTCACACGCGGGTGACGTCGCGGGGACGCGTCACACGCAGGACGCCGCTGAGCAGCGGGGACGTCGCGACGCGGGTGACGCCGCTGACGCAGACGTCAGCGACGCGGAGACGCCGACGCGGGCGCTGACTTCCACGCTCCTCATTTCTCCAAAATGGCTTCCGTGGTTGTTCTTTCATCACCGGGCGCCCAGATTCCAAAACAAAAACCAAATAAGGAATCTAACACTAAAATTATATAAATAATGCCAAATCAACATGAAAATGCAAGACTGACGCTGAAAAGTATAACATGAGTGTTTTAAGCACTCATCACACTCTTAAACTTAATTTGTTTGGTCTCAAGAACCGACTTAAATGTGACACACCCGACAATATGCACTCCACACTAAGACAAGAATAAGGCCAAAAAATAGAGATCAATTTGGACTGATTCACATACCCACTCTTTGCTCGATGTTCAATAAAGGCATACAGATACTTGACTTTTGGTGACTTCGATTGAAATATGTGAAGCTGACTAGTGCATCCATTCCCATAGTGTTCAATGGCCGTTCCCAAAACCCTATGTGCCTATGGTAGTATCTCCTGCATTGCTCTCAGCCCTCGATAATTCTCAAAACGTTCAACCCACCTATTAGGAAGAATCGAACTGGGGGATAAGGATGAACGCACCCAATTATTCATGTCTACATATCTGAATTTCCCATGTACCAAAACAAAATGGAAGAAGACCTAAGGCTGGCGAGTTTAGAGCTAAGTGTTCCCAGAATGGGATCCATATCGTGACTTCACCTTGGTTAAGGGCACCTCGTGCATTAAGTTCTCAACTTCACCCCAACACTAACCAAACCTGATGGCCCTAGGTCGCGCCACGATCCATCTTCACGTCCCACAACTGGCAAATGAAGTCAATGACTCCACACGTCGTGGCATTAGGGCTTGATAGCCCTCGTGATCGTGCTCCTGGATTCGATCGATGATCCCGCTTTATTCTATGCATGTTTTGGTTTTTATTTCTTTCTTTTTCTTTTTTTCTCTTTCCTCATGTTTTGTATTTTTCTCTTTGGTCGGGGCTCGATGGCAATCCTCTTTTGCTTTAGGTGTCCCATCACTCGTAAATGGTTCGACCTCTCAGGTTGGTCGACTTTAGTAGCTGGTTCTCAGATTTCAGGGCATACTCGACGTCACTAGTGTGTGAATGTGTGATAGTAGTTTTGGTGAATCGTTTCGACTCACCCGGATTGGTCTTCACCAGCCTTTTTCACCTTATTCAATCTTAATTACCGGTGCAATGTAAACAACGTGGCGATCCGAACAAATTCCAGGAACTCAATCTTAAAATCTGATCCACAATTTTCAACATGGCAAAACCGGGGGTCGCACTACTATATTATGACATGAATACGAAACAACAAACAACTAAATTAACCGATCACAATATAAGGCAAAATCATGATGCAATAATAACTCAAACAATATTAACACCTACAACTGTATGCAATACTAAACAAAACACACCCCAAATGCAATTTCAACCGAACAATACTATAAACTACTAAAACTAAACAACGAAATAAAGCAGTTGATACAAACATACATCCAATAAATACCCCCTCTCAAACAAAGATCCAAAGAACCACCGTAGTATCACAGAAAATACAGGTAAGTGGACTCCCCAGAGATCACCGGCGGTGGCGGCGTGGCCAGAAATAGAGCCATACACTGGGCCTATACTGCAGCAGCCACAGGAATGCCACCGATTGGCTTTAACCCAGGCGCATGTCTCGACGCCAGGCCTCTTATCCCCAGCAACGAGGACTCTGGCGGTTCGGTCTCATCCTTCTGCACGCGCCAAACGCCAGTGAGTGGAGGAGCACCGGTCCCTAATATCTATGGGGAAGGACTGGTGAGGGACGCGCCTGAGGCCCGTCGGGGCGAGGTGGTGGAGGTTTGATTCCAGGATCGGGCTAATGTCCTCCTCGCGCCACCTTAATCCATAATGAGCCTGATAACCTGAAGCTCAGCCTCCGAGGGCCTGTGTCCCGAGTCATAGACTCAGTTGCGGGACAGTGTGTGTCCCGCTAATGATATGGCCTCATAGGATGGGGCCAGCTCATCAGGCCGCCAGTGGCACCCATTGCTCGCATGCCGAAGATCGGCAGCCCTGTGCCTATTTTCGCAAGTATGGAGGACAGCACTTCACCCGGCCCAACCAAATGGTATATCCCCAGAAATAGCCGTAGCTCGAGCAGAGCGCCGGCACACCACACACACAAGATCTGGTCGCCTGTGACAAGACGCCGGGCGATAAAGTGATGCCGTATCTTTTAGAATGGTGGGCCAAAATGTTTACCTGAAATTTATCGGCATGGATCATGGCTACTATTGATCCTCACTCACCTGACCTTTTTTGTCAATCTGATGACCCTACGGGTAGTCGCAGCTCGCTGAGCCGATCAAAAGTGGCCCTGTGGGATATGCCTCAGCCAGGTAGCTATTGATCGACCACAATGGTCGACCAATACACCGCACCCCGACCTTTGAGACGGAGGCGAGGTTGGCGGAATTCCCGAACCACGCCATTGGCGAGGGGTCGGGCACAGCTGAACCCTCGTCTCGATCGCATGGTGAAATCGTCAGGGTGGTGGAACCCAAAAGGATCTGCCAAATTATGCAACCGATCCGCTAAGATCCGCTGCTACAAAACGCGAGGTATCGAATGGGAGCTCTGGGGCCCGCCGGCCCGATCTCCGCCGGCAGCAACTTCATTGGCTTGCCGACATCCCAAGTGAAACCAACTAACAAACACCTAGTATGCACTACAATAGAAATTAACTAAACACTACCCAAAGACTTTCAAGCAAGACCCAAAAGATCACTCAAAAGCCCTAATGAAACTAGGTAACCCAATGACCCTCTAAAAGACATCTAGGTTAATCGAAAAACACTAAAAGAAACCCTAACTAATCTACCTAGTTAGAATCCACACACAAGCAGAAAAGCCACTAGCGGTGGTCCAAACCGGCCAATGTGGGAGACTTACAAAGGGCTCACGAAGCAAGGAGGAGATCTCCCATTCAGCCGTTGAGTTCCGGCGTGCGCAGGGAGGCTAGGGTTTCCTGGGAGGGAGGTGGCGCGTGAAAGGCAAAAATGGATCGATTCCCAGTTTAAAACTGCCCCTCACGTCGCTGACGCATGGTGGCCACGGCCGCGACGCGTGGACAGAGCTTGATCAGCGACGCCTCGACGGCAGCAACGCCGCGACGTGGCAGAGGGGGATATCAAAATGACGCGCCGCGATCGCAGATTCACACGCCGACGGATGAGGAGGTGACCAAATGACGCCGCGACACGTGGGAAAACCGACGCCGCGACGTGAGAACCACGCCGCGACGCGGAGAACTTCACGCCGCGACGCGACGTAGAGAGCCTTCATAATACGACGCCACACGCATAAGTGACGCCGCGACGCGATGTGCAGAAGTGGGGAAATGACGCTTCGCTGGACGCGAGAACCTCCACGCCGCGACGCAGAATGCAGAAGTGGGAAAATCGACGTCACGCGCGATCCCACCGCCGCGACGCGATGTGAAGGTAAAATCGACGCTGACGGAGAATCCCACACGCCGCGACGCGGATGTATAGCCACGCGTCCTCATGAGATTCGACATTATGCAGCCCACTTTTTCAAGAACTCACATGCGGACTTTATTCCTGGCCATCAACACAGAAGACCCGCACCCACGTCTCGGTCCCGGCACTAAACCAATAAACAAAAACATCGAAGATGAACACAACTAGAAACCAAAAATTGCCGAAAATAACTATAGAACTTAAACTATTGAGACTTAAGAACACTTTGGGCTGCTCCCAAGAAGCTTATGTTTAATGTCGCTACCGACGACTCGAATCTCACCGCGCAAGACACTCGTGATAAACTAGAAATGCTTATGCGCGATCCCGGAGCAATGTTATCCCCAATGCCTGGCAGATGAAATACCTTCGTGGCATGCCTCGCTTCGTTGTCTTGTCGTGGTACAATCCGGTTTATCCCGAAATTTTTCTCTCATCGCCTTATAAATCTCCTGTGTACCGAGGTTCCACAGATATCTTCATTGATCGTCATCCGAAGCCTGTGGGCTGGAAGACATGGAAGTGACTTTCGCCTCCTTGGACTTTAGTTTGAGTCACCTTCTCATTGATTTGAGCTCCTAAGCTAGAAGGGATTCACTAAGTACATGATGGGGACTCAGAATGCCTTCTTCCTCCATGTCCGTATCAACAAACCGGAAGGACGAACTTACCAACTTCTACTAGCACATTCGACCATACTCGAGGGTGTCGGTAGGACCTCATCTAAGAAGCTGCAAGCGCCGATCAGACACGTAGATTCTCCCAACTTGAGCCTTTAAACACGAGAGTGGCATCAAGCTGATGTCATCCCGTCACATAAGGCTTTTCTCCTCGATATCCGATCCCTATGTAGAATCCAAGATAAATGAATTTACCCGATCTAGAAGTTTCAAGTGAGGATGGCAATCGCGCCGCTAAGGCAATGGTCCCATACTCTTCCAACTCTTCTTGTTCACAAGGTCTTTTCATGAACTTACGTAATCGGCACATGTTCTCCGTTGCCTCCAAAAGGGTATATTAAATATGTAGCTTCTCAAGATGTCAAGGAAACCTTGCAAAATTGCTTCTCTAATCCGCCTTTCTTCAACCTCCTCGAGGATAATGGAATTGGTATGACAAAGCCCTGCTTTTGTCTCGCTTCATTGATCCTTCCCCGACTTTTATTATCTCGCTGCCATCGTATCTCTGGTCGCCGATCTCTGCATCCGGGTCCTCGGGATGCTTGGGTCTTGTCCTTATTTACTAGTTCTCGTATCACTCGGGTCGGGCCCCAAGTTCTCCAATTCTCTTCCACTCCTTAGAGTGATGGCCTTCATAGCATTCTTTCCTCTCCTCTGTGGCTCGAATCGGCTGCAGCTGGAACCCCGTCGCTTTCGTAAGTAAGCTTGCCATTCGCCCATTTGCGCCTCCAAACTCCCTTAGCCGTGTCAGCTGATCGCTTAATCGGGCTTGCCACGCCGCATGTTCGCCTTGGTCTCATTCATACAGAATGCGAATGAGAAGTTAACATTCAAAGCGAGTCATCAAATCCACTTCTCGTGAGGTGATTCATTAGCTCCTGGCTGATGGCATATCGCTCGGTTATTACGATCCATACCCTCCTTGATTGTTTTGATTATTCTGCTCGAATACATGCCCACCCTCACCCCTGATTCGATTCGTAGTCGCTACCCCATACCACCCGTCAGTTTCATGATTGATTTTCGATTGAACCTCGATACGCATCGGGCTTCGCTTCCAATCGTAGGTTTCTTGACTGACATTCTACACTACTATGCCGGCTCTCACGGATCACACAACTCCATGCATGTCCATAGCACGTGTTGTTCTGCGTTATTTAGCCGCTTAGTCACCGAGCCACATGATTACCGATTATCGACTCATCAGTTCGTGCCACCCACCGCGGTTCACCGGGTGTAGCCTTCTCTGTGCCACGATTAGTGCCGTCATGAAGATCTTCCAATATCTCATACGCCGGTCTCGCGGGTTTTCATCAACATCCTCCACCGAGGCATCTATCATCGTTTCGCTTGTATTTCAGATCATCAGAGAAGGTATGACTTCAAGATCCATCCGTTAGTCTGTAGACATCTTCGCCACAATAACTATGGAACCTGGCCCCATGCTTCGCTGTGTTCTCCCCTAGTTGACCAACGTATTGATCTCTCACCGCCTTGTGTGCAATCTTCAAGGTGGAAAGAATATCAGAAACTTTTGTACCAACCTGCTCCATGTAGTAATTCGAAAGTCTGGTGGCTGATCGTGTTAGCCAATGTCAGCTCTATCCCCGAGTGAGAGTGGGAATAACGCAATCTTGGGCTTCTTCTGCAAGTGACCCTTTGTATTTGATGGTATCGCAAACTCGAGGAAAGGTCAAATGCATGTTCGGGTTCTCATGGGGTAGTCCATGGAACAATATGTTCAAGCATTTGTACCGGCACCACTTCAATCAAAATTGTTTGCTTGAATCATGGTCGCCCGATTGCCACGCTCAACAACTGAGGTAGAACTAACTCATTCATTAGCATGTACTCTGGACAATCGTCAGAGAATGGCCCGGGCGCCTTGATTTAGTTGTTCGCCTTCACAGTGGTCCGCTCTGTTCTAATCAAATCTGCTCTTCAAGGTTTTCCATGACTATCGGAGTTCCCACTGCCTGCCTCCGTCTCTGGCCAAGAATCTGATAGCTCGCCCTGATCACACAAGCGTTGACAGGCTTTGTCAGTCGTGATGTACTCACTAAACCCGTACTCAATAACACACAAACTAACAAAACCCACCACGTAAAGACTGTCAAAAAAAAAAAAAAAAAAAAAAAAAAAGAAAGAAAAAATAAAACAAAAGTAAAGAAAATTTCGAATACTATCTATGTGCTTACTATCATAACACTGCTTCCTTCTCAACTACGCCAAAACTCGACAGTCGAGAACGTGTAAAGGTAAAATACGCCTTATACGCGCAAGTACGCCTCAAGTAATATAAGGTATGTAATTATGCGACGAGTATCGATCCACGTGTGGGAAAGATGAATCGACTACAGATGTTCCGCTTCGCATTAAATATCCGAATGAATGATTCTAAGATGGAATTTAACACGGACTAACTAAACTATTGGTTTTGGTGAATCAGATAATGATGGGAGCCTAGGGTTAAATCTCCCCGTCACATCTGATGATTATTCTCCCAAAGCATGTTGTTATCTCGGGGACATTTATAATATATCACTCATTTGTATTGATCTTGCCTACGCATATCCTCTCGAGGTATATTCGCCTATTTCGTGTGAATAGAACCCAGGCATCTCTATCTCGACTTCTGTGATCTCGTAAATGCTTAATGTCTGAACCCCAAAACCACCTTCTTCCAAAGTTCTGAATACATTCTATTACCCGACACAAAGGTACTTATCACTCAGATCCTCGAATACCCTCATCTCTCGAATCTCTGGATCTTCGCAAGTATAATTAATATTACGATATTATCATATAATTAACATGCGTATAGAGCAGATGTGATAAATTAACAATTGATTGAATATGAAAGGTTAAATTTAACTATCGTCTGGTGATGGTGGTTTGATGTAACCCTGTGGTGTTGTAGCTTTCTAGAACATCAAGTGAAGGAAAGAAATAATACATGTATCATGAAGAACATCCTCATGTGATCCATAAAATAATCAAAACAAGGAAAACTACTAAAGATTCAAGGATCCTGAAGTCCGTCGCAGTTCTCCAATTCGATTCCGCACAAGATCACGCCCTCCCCTCTTCCAAATCCCGAGCCTTCCCGTGATTAATGATGATGATTTGAGTCGACGTCGCTGACGTGGTGATCGCCGCGTGACGGGGACGCCGCGACGCGGACGCCGGGCGCGGTGACGCCGACGCAGACGTCATGATGCGCAGATCGCCGCGACGCCGAGACGCCGCGACGTGGGCGGGGTTGACTCCTCGCAGATGCCTCATTTCTCCAAATGGCCTTAAGTTGTTCTTTCACTGACATCACGCCCGTGATCAAAACAAAACCAAATAAGGAATCTAACATCAAAATTATATAAATAATGCCAAATCAACATGAAAATGCAAGACCTGACATGAGTATAATATGAGTGTTTTAAGCACTCATCAAGATACAGTTCCTTTATATAGGATGCCTGAAGGGCAATCCTAGTACAATAATGACTAAGAGTCCTACTCTGGTCCTTAGCTTCAACCAAAGAAGCGCCAAAGACAATCCTCCCAGATTAGGAGTCCGACTGAATGAAACTCCTCTACACGTACTACACAGCCCCACCACGAGTGTGGTCCCTCCCCATCTGGTGAGTCCTGGTCTCCACAGAGTCTGTCTCGCCTAGGAGCCCTCCCCATTCCGAGAGACCTCCCGCCAGGAGTCCGTACCCGCTAGGAGTCTCCCGCCTACTGTGAGATTAGGGAGTCCTCCCACTGAGCCTGAGCCTCCACTCAGAGTCCCAACACCGACAGACACCCCAGCCGGCAGGAACCTTGTCAGCACTGGACAGATGCTCACGCCAAGGCTCTCCCGCCCATAACAGTCGACATTCGCCCACCTGACCCCAGCTACCTCAAGTACGCCCCAGCCCTCTAGCCAGAGTGCCTTCGCGAGCCACACCCACTGCAATAGCGCCGTCCCGACCGGATTACTTGTTGCCTTCCGCCACGTGCGGTTTCACGCCTGCCTCCTGACACATGTTTTCTTCCACTTTGCCTTGCTCGCTTTTCCTTAAAGCGGCCATGGGCCAAGGCAATACTCATGCCGCATCGGGACTCGTGGTTATCTAGTCGAGGGGCTAACAAACTTCCCCACTGAGGTATTCCAACGCCCCGCCACTTCAACCGCGCACGGATCTGATCTTCAAACCCGCCATAACGTAGCACCTCTTTTCCCAAATTTGCTTCACCGACAAGTCTCTCTCAATGAATCAAGTACTTGGCCCACTTGTTCTCTTCCAGTCACATCTTCCTATCCTCCAGATGCTTGCAATCTCTCGGTTAACTCACTTAACGATGAAGTGTTCCGCTTTGCTTCACTCTCGTCGATCAGATCACTGATAAGGCTTCGCAGTTTACATGGAATGCTCCGTGAAGCTCAACCTCTCCGGTAGTCAGCTTAGTAGGTCACGCCTTGCACGTCATTACAACTCAAAGGGTCCATCGTATTTCGGAATCAAACCTCTTTGAAACTGCTTATTCCTGATCTTTTTCCAGATCTGAGGAGTTAGCTTCAACAAAACCATCTCCCCTTGCTCAAATTCCAGAGGTCTCCTGTCTCTGTCCGCATACTTCTTCATAAGGCCTATTTGCCTCTCTAGGCCGCTCGCTTCATCAAGCAAATCTTGTCGACTTTGCAAACCCCACGCAAATTGTGGCTCACACTCACATTCAGTCGCTTCAGAATCAAGACGTCCGTAGGGCGACGGGTCGGAACCCGATTGCTACCTCTGTATGGCTCATACCTGAAGGCTGAACTTCGCCGCAGATTGTAGGACAACCGGGAGCCGGGCTCTGTAAAGCTCCAACCAATTTTTCCGAGAGGTCACACGGTATGGCGCAAATACCTTCCAAAGACCTGATTCACTCTCTCTCGCCCCGACCATCGGGCCCGAGGGTGATTCATGGTCGCAGAACTTGCATTCAGACTCTGCACTAATGGGCCATCCCAAACCCCGTCAGAAACCGCTGTGATCTCGACATCGCTTACTATGTCTTCGTGCATCCCAAAATAGCCACAACATTGTCAAGATGCGCTCACTGGACACTCACTGAGCCGACGAAGACGGGCCAGATTTCGAGAACCCGTTTACCACTACCAAACCGATCCAAGCCCTCACTTTTCTGAAACCACCGATGAAGTCCATCGATACACACCGCCATGCGGCTTCTCCCGACGGATGTGGGCTAACAATCCCGCTTTCCTTCTTCTCATTTGCCTTGGTCACTGACAAACATGGTGAAGTCTCCCAGGCGGTGTCAAAGACGCTTCCTTCATCTTAAGCCAATGAAAAGACCGAGCCAACAATGCCAAAGTTCTTCCCTCTCCCGGGTGACCACAATTGATTCAGATTTGAGAGTGTCTCCTTCAACAGTTCTCACTTGTCAAGGCGTGCACATATAAATTTTTCCTCCTCCTGCGTTATCTCATTCTCAAGCCAAGATCGCCGTGGTGCCATCTCTCACCTGCCTGGGGCTGAGACAGCTGAGTCTGCGGTAAAGCCAAAGTCTAACTCATTGCTTCAAACTGGCCACAACCGAGTCAGAACGATCCTGCACATATAACCCCGCCACTTCCTTCCTACCTCAGCATCCGCCATCGGGTTGTGTGTCGACCCGGCCAGGCACCACACACAAAATCAAAGCTCTGGCAGAATGCTCTTAAGCATCGAGTTTGCTTTCGTGGCAAGAGCTTCTTCGAAGGTGAAGAAGGTGTTATACCATTGTCACTACACTACTACACAACCAGTTCCTGGCACAAGTAGTGTCAAGTTCAGCAATGGATGACCGCAGGGTCATCTCTTCTCGGCGGCGCCGTGACCTTTCTCCGCCGATTCAACTTCCGAACACTCAAAGGCTACCGGATGCCCTCTCGCACTCAGATCACCGGTGGCCCCGGTCCTCTGACATCCGTGTGCACTTCAAAATGGCAACCCATGCTCGCGCCACCACACGCCTCCCAGGTGATCGTGATCTTGCTTTCTCCTCGAAGGCGCCAGCACTCAGAACATCCTAGCAGCCCCACTTCCTCTTTCAAAGGTCCGCGGAGAGCACTGGCTATCTCGGGAATGTTCTCAAAGATAAATCTTCCGAGTAGTTTGCAAGTCGGCAACGACCGCAATTGGCCACCTCGCCTGGCCGCACCCTCGGTCTGCTTCGCCAATTCTTCGCACGATCCATCCTTGGTTTTTGACTTTTGAACTAGAAGACCAGCCTGATCTCGCCCTGAGCAACTCACACTTCTTCGACATACAACCTGCCTGCCTGGGCCCTCACAAGCACCATCTCGAGGTGTGCTTCACGTGATCTTCAGCCGGGTCAGATCACTATGTCAATCCAGCATACCACCACGACGAATCCAGAAGCTCCAATAGTGCATCATTCACAGGTTACAAATGTGATTTTAGCATTAGTCAAACCAAAGGCATAATCTGGGTACCAAAATCTCTGTATACCGAAAGTTGGCTATTACATGTAGTTCTTTGCTCGCCCTCAAACACGCCAAGACTTCGCCACATCCGACACGCGCAATTAGCTGCAAGTACCACTGTTTTCATCGGACGTAATGCTCCGGCAAAACAAAGGTATCTGATACTTCGTTTCTCGACGTGACTTGTCTGGCGGCCCTAATTCACACACATCCTAAGCTGCATCCATCTTGCTTCTTCCAAACAAAGACCGTGCTCCATACTAAGGCTGAGGGTCGACCAAACCCGTGAAGAACTCCACAACCCGCTTCCACAACCTCTCAACTCGTGGACTCATCCGATGTGAGCTTGAGCTAGGAGGTCTCGACCGCACGAGCCGTCCGATGATCCCCGTCCGCTTTCCTGGCAAACTTCTTAGGCAACCTCCGGGAGGCATAACACGCAAATCTCCTCAAGATGAACAACGCCCGGCACTTCGACTGTTTTGTCTGGCTTGATCTCGATCATTGCCGCGACATAGCGTGCTCACTCTTCCTAAGTGCCTTTCTCCAACCCGCAGGCGTGATAAAGGTCTTCCCTCGAAGGTCTCTAGGCGGTTTGCCGATGCCGGGTACAAAGCATGGTCGCTTCTCACATCCATGATCAATACCATTCAAGTGCTGAATCACTACCTCGCTCTTTCGGGAAGAAATCAAGTGCTCTAATATGAAATCAAAATCATCCAAAAGGAACACTAAGGAAGTCTATCGCACCTTCCAATCCCATCCGAATTCTGCCATGTTCTTGCCATACCATGCGCTTCAGGCTTGGCTATTTACGGCTGAGCTTTGTCGTGTCATCTTTAGCTAGCTTCAAACCGAGTCTGGTCAGCTCCTTATCGATACAAAATCGCGGGGTTGCCCCAATCGCCTACCACGCTGACACTTTCGTCCTACGCCAACCTCAACATACATCGCCCTTCACTCATAGTCGCCTCACCAGATCGATTCAACAACGGAAGAGGGCTGGCTCCTTAGGGCCTTCGTCCGCTTATCTTCCCTTCTCGCCCGCTGAGTGCATCAGCTCTCCTGCAACCGCCGATGTGGCCCATCGCAGAGCAGCGATCCCACTACTCGGTGTACTGTGAGGAAGTCGCCTCTCCCCACTTTACCCCGCTGATGGTTTCTCCAACCCCTGCCTCCTTCGAGGGCTTTCCATCTGACTGGGACTACTCATCAGCCGTGGCCTTTTCCTTTGGGGTGGGAGTAGAGGAAGAGGTCACCTGCAGCCCGGATAGCAAATCACGCTGCCACGGGCTGCGGGCAAGTTCCTGACACCCGCTTCCTCGCTCAGCCTGAGCCCCATCCGCGAATCCCGGACATGAAGTTGAACAATGGTCGACTTCGGACACATGTCCTGATGTCAAGGATCAACGAGCAAACTCTTCACATAACTGACTGAGCCCGTCTGGGTCTGAGTTTCTTCTCGTAGATTCCTCGCCATCCACGCCGCAGGTCGCCATGTGGGTGGCAAGAACCGGACACTTTCGGCTCCTTTTCAAGATCTCCGATCTGGGTCGGCCAGCACACTGGCTGCCGTCGCTCGGGTCCGCCACCAAAGCTTGCATCACCACAAATGGCATATGTTATCGCACTGCTCACCCATCGGGGGTATTCGAAAGCAAACATGAAATATTGCTCCATGTCCCAAAGGAAGCTCCAGAGTCTTTATCCACAAGACCGCCAAAGTCTGGCTCAGGTGATCAGACCTTCGCAGGAGGCTGACCGGCAGCCAGATGGCGCGTGCCTCAGACCATCGCCGTCAAAGAACACCATCTCCCCTCTGTAGATTCCATCCGCCTCCTCCTCAACTCTCTAGCCATGGCCTCGCATTCGTCATGCGGAATGTCCCCATCCGCCTCTACTACTCCGTCTCTGGTCTCCATCACCCATGCTGAGTCAACAGTCGCGCAGATCTAAGATCGCCGGATCTGAGTCTAAAGGGGTGGTGTTCGCCTCGGGGCCAGCCGGCGGCCTTATCTCCCACACAAGCCCCCGGACACACCGGGTGCCCACCTCCTAGCCCCTATCCTGCTACTTGCCTCCACGCAGCGCATCAACCGTCATCCTCGCATTAGCCATCCTTGGCTCTGATACCAACTATCACACGCCCTTTTGTTCCTCACGTGGAAGGCGCCTTGTAGAACCATGAGAGCCAAAATTCTCTCCTCTCACCTCACTAGTCTCTCGAACACACAAGGTTTACTGGGCACTCTCTCCCAACTCAGATTTATTAACTACTAAATACGCACAATTCTCAGATAGGAAGCCCCACACCCGGGCTCAATGCTTTTCTTTGATCCAACCTGTAATATAATGAATTAACCAAGGAGTTACGCAGTTCTTTATACAGATGCTCAAGGGCAATCCTAAGCACAATAATGACTAAGAGTCCTACTTAACTCTAGTCTTCAAATCCAACAGAAGCTAAAGACAATCCTTCCCGGCATATTAGGAGTCCTCGACCTGAATGAAACTCCTCCCACACGTACCACACTCATCCCACCACGAGTGTGGGTCCCCATCTGTAGGAGTCCTGTCTCCGCCGAGCCCATCCTACTTAGGAGTCTTCCCTGCCCCAGACCTTCCCGCCTAGAGTCTCAGCCGCGAGTCTTTCCCGCCTGGGAGCGTCCCCGCCTGGGAGTCCCATCTTCTAGGAGTCCACGAATGACTCCTTAGTCGTAGGAATCAGGCTGCACTTGACACAGATGCCGCCGCCCAAGGCCTCCTCGCCCATGGGTTAGCCGACAGATTCGCCCCACCGATTCCGCTTGCCCAAGTGCCACGCCTGCCCCTCTAAGCCGCGGAGTGCCGTGACCCACCAAGGGCCTCACCTAGACATTGGCTTCGTCTCTTCCGCCATGGCGTGAGCCGCTCACGCCAGGCCCGACACATGCTTCCCACTTGCCTTGCTCGCTTTTCCCCCCAGCGCCACATGCGCGGGGGCGGAGTTCCCATGCCGCACTGACTCGCAGGCCGAGGCCACCGCAGAAGCTTCAGGGGAGAGAGGCCTTCATGAAGTTTTCACCACCAATCACGGGAAAACTGATCCCGCCTGAAGATAAGGAGAGCGAGGATGGATGTATACTACAGAATTGTCCTATCGTTGCTTGAAGCATTCAAGGTGCTAGAAGAATTACTTAGATATTGACTGCCACCTATACTCTTCTGCCGAAAGATTGGGGGAAACCAACATGATTCCTACGATGTCGAGAAAAATTTGATGCCTAACCATTACCGATGATCCAGATGTTTTGTTTGAGGATTTGATTCGAAGATTGAGACGGCAAAGAAGAAGGATAAGGGCTTCTAGAAGGTTAAAGAGAAGGAAGAGGAAGAAGAGAGGTATTGAAGGGAGAGTAAGAAGCTAAGGAGAAGGAAGAAGCAATGAGAAGTGGAAAGAGAAGGAAAATGACAAGAGTGCCAGAAAGAGAATGGAGTAGTGCCTAAGAAGGGAGTAGAAAAATGGAGTGGTCTCTTGAGAAGAACTAGCATCTTACTTAATTAAGCTTTTTAGTTTTTTTTTTAAGACAAAAAGCTTTTAGGTTTAATCAAGTTTGTCATATAGAAATTGGGAATGAAGCTTGTAGGTTCAAGCTGTTAGTGTTCGTTATATATTGTTAATTTCTATTCTTATTTTCAATTATGTTCAATATTTGATTTGCTTTTTTGATTTTCACTATGTTTCTTCTTTCGTCGCTTAAAAGCCATTTTGAAACAAAAGTTATGAACTAAAACTCGAGGATAGACATGGTATTTTTCTAGTTTAATTATGGAAAAAAAATGATGTCTTCTTCGTCTAATTTCACAACAGTGAATGTTATGGTAAAGTACTAGAAATGAATGATATTGGAAACCATCAAACATGTAGGTGAAATGATTGGAGTATCTCTTAGTTTAACCAGAGGTCTCGAATCCAACCCTGGATGAAGGCTATGTTATTGGTGTGTGTATACTACAAGGTTGACATTTGTTACCAATCAAATCTTAATGAAATTCACTACATTTGACACTCACTTTCATGCCCAAAAACTATGTTGGTGCTTTGTTTTACTTAACGTCGATAAAACCTTAATAGTATTAAGTTGTTTGTTTTTTAACGTTGGGTAGTGAATGTTCTTAGCTATCCCTCTTGTTGCTGAGCGAGGTGGTGTTTAACACATTTTTTGAAGATGACTTTTTTCTAAATAGAAAAAGTCAATAATTTCTTTTAGAAATTTCAACAATAAGTCATAAAAAAGTTAAAAAAAAAAGTTGAATCTTCGCTATTTAGCTTTGGCAAAACCCGAAAACAAATGCCACCTATGTCTCAAACTTCTAGCATTAGCTGTTTGTAAATATGGATTAGTTTATGGACTCTTACTGAAGACAACTACCCGGTATGATGTAAGTGATAATTAGTAGAGTGCCTTTTGCTCTCAAATAATTGTTGTTTGAATTATGGTGGCTTTCTTCACAAGAAGCCCAAGAATGCAATTACAGGATGATTTAGATGGCGTTTGTTTTTTTTTACTTAACACTGAATATAACTTTTTTCAGCTTAATGCTAAATAGTACTTAATAAGATTAAGTATTAAATTGTTTATTTTTTAACATTAAGTAGTGAGGGTTGCTAGCTCTCCTCCTTGTTGGGTAAGAGTGGTGTTTCTTATTTTGGAAGATGAATTTTTACGAGATTGAATTTTTAGGGAAATTTTGACAATAGCGATGAGCAAATTAAAAGCAAGCAGCTGAGATCTTTGAGAAAATGATAAGCTTTAAAAAAAGTAAAAAAAAAAGCAAGCAGCAGCGCCCAATTTCTTTGTCTGTGTGGGCTGGCGGAATTTGTCTTACATGCCCAAGCCACTGTGTGATACCTTGTTTACCATATGGTCCATATCTAACATTTATGTACATCTTCAACTCTCATTTGTATTTTAAATTTTTTTAAGGAAAGGAAGACTTAACCCTCATCTATTTTGGGTCTGTTTCATGAATGTTTTCTGACCATTTCAGGATTCGGGTTATGACTTTATATCCCCAATTTTGGTGCTAGCATCTGCCTAATGCAACCCTTCACCTTTCTTTGGGACAGAATACCCATATGAAAGATACAAACTGGATACAGTATGGGCAAGGTCATGTAGACCAGTAGCTTAACCTGTGTTCTACTTTTGTCCATTACTGCTTCATCAACTGTTCTTGCCTATTGTTTTCTTTCTCGTGTGGAACCATTACCTTCCTCTTAAACAAATATGTTGTCTTGTCTTTGAAAGTATATAACTATTTCTAGCTAGTATCTTTGTTATTTTTTAAGATCCTGTTTCATAGTTGTTCCCTGGTTGTCCATTTATTTCTTAGGTGATACCTGCAGAAAATATAGTTGCAACATTCAAGGCAGTCAGAAATAACAGTCTTTGCCATCTCTCCAGAACTCCTTCTCAAGCTCAAGTTTTCTTGGTATCTTTCAAGTATTTTAAATGAAGCAGGCTCAAATGTTAAATTGAAGCTTTGAATTAATTAATACAATTGAATGTATTGGTCCAAATGAATCCTGATATTTGTTTTATTTCCATGTTTTGTTTTCTGTAGGCCTTGGAGCAGGGTTTGGGGGGAATCATTTTAAAAGTTGAGGATTCAACAGCTGTTCTTGAGCTAAAAGTGATCTCCTTCTTCTATGATAGCCTTCTTGACTCATGAAGTATTGGTCCTTACTTTGTTTGATATTATCAGGATTATTTTGACCGAAGGAATGAAGATAACATCTTGAGCTTGACCAAAGCCACTATAACTCAAGTTCATATCTCTGGAATGGGTGATCGAGTTTCCGTGGATCTCTGTAGCCTCATGAGACCTGGTGAAGGACTTCTGGTTTGCTTCTAGCTTCTCACCTCCATGATTAATCACCAAGGCTCTTTTATTTATTATTGAGATCCTGTACTTTCTCCATGAGGTTATCATTCTTATCCTGCCATTATTCTTTCATAGGTTGGATCTTTTGCCAGAGGGCTATTTCTTGTTCACTCAGAATGTTTAGAGTCAAATTACATTGCTAGCAGGCCTTTTCGGGTGTGCGGTGAGTCTTGAACTTAGGGTTGCTAGAGCTAATATTTTGACCAATGTGATTATTTAAGGACATAGTAAATGAGACATTTTTAGCTATGTTTTTTCCAGGAAGTGCTCTCTTATGCAAGTTTGAATTATTTTCTTTTCATTTACAGGAATGATAACTCAATTGAGCCATTTCTGAAAGTTCTATGACACCTCAACAAGGAGTGTTATACTTTTATAGAGCCATTTCACAACCTATGTTGTATTACTAAATAAGTACCTCTTGTAAATGTACAGGGTCCAGTACATGCCTATGTTGCTATTCCAAGAGGAAAAACTTGCTATCTTTCAGAGTTAAATACAGGTAAAGAGGTCATTGCCGTCGATCAAAATGGAAAGCAACGAACAGCAATTGTCGGGCTTGTAAAGATAGAGACTAGACCACTAATCCTTGTGGAGGCCAAGGTTTGTGTGTGGTAAAGAAGAATCTTGTAAATTCTGTGCTTGCTGATTTGTATAGGAGAGAAGTTTGTGTAGAGTGCATACCAAAATATTTTAGCTGCTTGATTGACATTCTTGACTAAACAACCTCCCCTAAGCACATGTAAATCATAATGGAATAAACTTGATCAGTAAATCCCGAACAGTGAAGAAAACCATATTTATTTTCTTAGGAAGGACATGGAGTCAGTGGATAAGTTTGAAGAAGGAAACAAAGAAAATTTCCTTGGGACATGAAAATTTATTACCTGAAAACATCAATAGAAATAGAAAAGGTTTTTTTTTTTGAACCCTTCATAAATGCAACTGGGGAAGTCCAGTTTTCCAGTTTTTCTTTCCTTCTTCAGTCTTGTCAGCATCCAAGAGGAGCTTTTTAATGTGTGCGCTCATGTTTATCTGTTCATTTTGTTATCATTAAAAGTTTTAATCTTGATATTAATATAGTACATTTTGATACTATTTATAGGAAGCCAATGGCGCTCTTTATAGTGCCCTTCACACAGAATGCAGAAACAGTTGCATTGATCTGTCAGCAGGTATTCACACTGCTATAAACCATTGACTCAAAGTTTTGGGTTTTTCTGTTTAGGCTAATTTTGGAAGAAGTCAAAACTTTTTGATCCATTCTTTGCAGGAAGTGGATTTCCCAAAGCAATTCCTTTGACCTCCTCAAAGTTGGAGATGAAATTCTGCTGAAGATACACAGGTGGAGACTCGGCACACTGAGGATCGAGATTAAGGGACATTGTTGAAAATGAACAATCAAAGACCAAAAGTTTGTCCTGTAAACTTAATCCCTTATAAATGAATAGTAGATTCAGGGTTAAAGGCTTTTGTATAGATTTTGGCACTTCATGAGATTTCCCTCTAGCAGTGTGATAAAATGTATAGTTCTGCTTCCTAAATTTGAGTCTGACATTGAACCTTTGTTATTTGAGTTCCATTCATCAACATCTCAATCCTTTGTTTATGAACAGACTAGATATTACTGTAACTGGTTATGACATGATACTTAAACTTGTGTTTGTCTTTTTCTCCATCTGCTTTCTGCAATTATTAGTAGTAGAAGTCTAGAGAAAACAGATAAATAGATGAGGGCCATAGCAAGAAAACATCATGGATTGATTTTTTTTTTTCATGCTCAAAACAGAGTACAATCAACCAAAGAAAAAGCTCCATGATTCTCTCTAACTCTTAAGTCACTCCTTTGATCTCCCCTCCACCTACACCTCTCACTCACATCTCAAAAAGGAAAAACCAACACATCACAGCATTCACTTCAAGACCAGTCTCAGCATTTTTTGTTCAATTTTTCAAGATGCCCCCAATCCCTTTTAACAGATTATAAATAAGTGACAGGGGAAGAAACAGAAGGGCATGAACCTGGTGCCATGTTTGCTGAAGTGGGGTTTCGGATCGGTGGGGAAGGTTGTGGTTATATGGAGATGCATGAGGACCATTTGGTATGGAGAGACTTTTGTTTGGTTGTCCATTCCTTGATAGGAACCCTGCCTGCACTCTAATGCCACTTCGAGAGTTTGGGTTAGACCCGGCTATGCGCTCTGCTTGCAGTGTCTGGAAAAAGGATGAAGAACTGGCCATGTCCTTCAGATTTGGCAGAGGCTTTAGAGCTTCAACAACTTCACTCATTAGAGGTCTGGCTTTTGGGTCATGACTAAGGCAGAGTGCAGCCAACTGGGCCACCTTCTGTGCACCTTTGATTGAGAAGCGACCTTCAAGGCGGGGATCTGTAACCTATAGACCTTCTCTCTCCCAAGAGACGAGGTCTTGCCCATTCTAAGAGGTTATGCTCCCCGTTTGGTCGGTTTTTGTCCATGGACCTTCGCCCGGTCAACATTTCAAGGAGAACCACCCCAAAGCTCTAAACATCACTCTTTGATGTAAGATGCCCTGAAAAAGGAATATGTTCATATTAGATTTGGAAGGATGCACCATAATATAGGCCGAATTTAGGACTGCCACATGATTGGATGTCAGGAAATGGAAGAAAAGAGACGGCTTTTCTCTATCAACAATACATGACAAGGAAATCTGCAGCACATGTACAAAGTTTGATGACGAATTAAAGAAATTATATGGGAAGAAGGGACTTATGGAAACTTGATCATGCGACTAACTCTCCTTGGGGGAGGTAATTTCAGGAAAATTTTATAATGGATGATCACGATCTGTAGCACTGACCCCTGTTTTATTAAATGTAAAATGCTAAAGCACACTTCTCAAGTATGTAAAACAAGAAACCATCCGAGTAGTTCTGTTCCTCCATAGTGATACAGATGACATGATAATTAGATAAAGATGAGTGATTAAAAGATTAAAGCATAATTTGAGTGGCTATATGGCAAAGCTTATCATGTCCTACAGATTAACATTGTTCAACAAAAAAGCAAGTAGCTTAAACCAACACTAGGGATGAACAATCCATATTTATGAACATTTTCATCTTTATTCAAATACTCCTACTTCCATTAAAAAATTGTGGCATGAGTTTAACAACGACATTCTAACCCCAGTCCCCACATCCTAATAGAGACTGGTGGGGCTTGTTTTTTTTTTGATAAGTAATTTTATTAAAAGGGGGCACCAAATAGGTGACCCAAAAGAGAGAGAAACCTCACCCTTACAAGAGACACCAAAAAAGCAACACGCCTCAAAAAATTAAGCACCCACCCAATCAATGAAATTGACAAGGGTCATAGGTCCCTCCATTACTGACACCTTAGTCTCTGATCAAAAAAGATGTACAAAAAAAGACTTTAGCCTTTGTATAAATAGCTTAAATCTACAAGCAATCATAGTTTTGGTCTTGTTGTCAAAAAATGCACAAAGGGCCCGCATTCCAAACTCCTCGCTTCTGTTTGGGAAGAAAAGTACCCTTCCATCCTAAGAGAAAGTCCTTGACTGTGGAGGCCAAAATCCAAGAGACTCCAAAGTGGGAGAAAAGCAAATCCCAAAGCACTCTTGTCTTAGAGCAATGAAGGAGATGATCCACTGATTCCTCACTCTCTAGACAGAGGGATAGCAGTATGAGAATAATATACTCTTTTGAAGCTAATCACAAGTTAAAATCTTGCCCCACGTTGCCGCCCACGCAAAGAAACTAATTTTTGGTTGAGCATAAGTCTTGAAATGCACTAGGGAAAAAGAAAAGGGTGTTCTTTGTTCCAAGCTTTGTACAAAGACCTTGAAGAACAAGCGTTTTGGACCTTGTCCTCCACCCTTAGTCACCCTCCTAGCCCCCGATCGACTAACAAACTCTCCCACGTCATCCATCTCACGTCGTTAAAGGTGAAGAAAGTAGGCTTCAGCGACCCCACTCCCATTCACTCACACCTCCCACCTAGGAGTTCTTCGCACAAGCAATAGTAAACAAAGAGGGATAAGCATCAATTAGAGGAGTGTTACTGCACCAACTATCCTTCCAAAACTTTATCCTCTTTCCATCTCCCACCACGAAGGGTAAATGATTACTAACTAGAACACTCCACCTCCTCAAAGATTTCCACAAACCTACCCCATAACTCTCCCTAGGAGAGAGAGAGAACCACCCTTCCTCCTCCTCCCCATATTTCCTTCTAATAACCTCAACCCACTAAGCTTCTTTCTCCTTGCATGCGCAACTTCACTTACTCCATTTACTAAGGAGGGCTTTGTTCAAAATAAACGATTCTTTCACCCAAACCCCCACCCTAGTTCCTCCTTTCAGGCTTGAGATAGTGGCCCACTTAACTAAATGGGGTCTACGTTCGAAAGACCCACCACCTCAAATAAAGTCTCTTTGGATCTGATGGGGCTTGTTAGCTAACAAGCCTGTCATATTGTCATACTCTGTGGAACTAGTTATGACACTAGTAGTGATTAAAGATCAAATGGAAACTGCAGGTGTAGAAGATGTCCACGAGTGGTGGCTATACCGGTGCGTGAGAGGTGTTTATGACCCGCAGAGGAACTCTGATATGGGCGATGTTTCACAGACCAATAAGCAACTATAAAAAGCGAAATGATTCATTAAAAACAGGTCTAACAGAAATTAACTCATTGTATTAACATCCCTGGTTTTTGTGAGCTTTATGAAGCTCAGGGTTTGTTTAGTTCATGTTTTTGAAAATTGTTCTAGAGAATAGTTTTTGGAAATACAGACAACATCATTTTGGTGTTCTTTGAAAATTGTTCTTATTATCCCAATTTAGTGTTTTCTGTGTTTTTCAAAACAAAAAAACAAAAAAACAAAAAACTAGGAATCAAACATGTTCTCCTTATTTTTCTTGTTCTCCTTGTTTTTTAGAACAGAAAACAGTATTCAAAAATAGGAACTACACAGGCCCTTAGTATCATATTGCAGTTCTATCACAACCATATTCCAGGACACATATTACGAATGTTCACAAACATTGGGGGTAACTCTAAATTTATTTCACACATCCACATCCAAGCATTCCATCCCACAAAGCATTCAACAAAAATATACATACCCACAAGAAATTAACAGCTATATATAAAGCCAGTTGATGTCCAGTAGAAGTCATATTTAAATTTAATCAAAGTTCGTATAATAAAGCCTTACACACATAGAGAAATGCTATAAGTTACATCTTAGCAGACACGTAAAACTATAGATTAGGAAGACCAAATGGTGACATACAAAAGAGAAAAATGCATGAAATACAGAAGGACTCTTCAATTAATGTGTTTGCTCAAATGAGTTAACCAGGCAGAAATGCCTCCATTGAAACAATTATTACAAAAAAAAAGGGTGCTTCATGGTAAACAAGTATAAAAGCTCAGGGAGCCATTAAGAAATTTAACCATTAAGAAATCCAGAACTCAGTAATCATAAACCTTGAAGAAAATGATCGAGTAAAAACCTTGCGTTAGATTGAACTTAATTACTCAGCTAGCAGACAAAACTCTCCTTTGTCTAAATGGCATCCAAAGTCGATGATATCATAAAGGCCCACAAATAGGCAGAGAGCAAGGGAATGGTAAAGAAAAGAGACGGGACTCTAAGAAGGATGAAAAAAATCATATTCATGACTCTCTAAGTTCCATTGATTTGACAGAGGAGATTCATTTGGATGCCCTTATCCTTACATGAAAATTCTAGTAACAATGAAGAGATTTAACCGAGTGAATGAACCAGAAGAAGTAATAGGTACAACACACAGACATACACATGTAAAATGTGATTTGGGTTGGGGAATGGCAAACTAGGAGCAGAATCAGATGGGTCACAAGAGCAAAGCCGCAGAAATGTCAAAAATTATAAAAATAGTAGTGAGAAAAGTTTAATTGTAGGCACCTGTCATCACATACTCGGGCTGCATAACCATAGGTGCCCATTACACAGGTAGTACATGTGTCTTATCTCCCTTCTGGACCATCTTTGGCAGTCCAAAATTAAAGCTTAATGTTGTAGTCCTGGAATAATAAGTTTTAGAATTGAAATAAGACAAGGATAAGTTAGGATTATTATTGGCAAGTATTTACAGTTACCTACCACATCAACGGGATATTAGATGTTTAAAAATCTTGATAAATAACTGGCCTTTCAGCTTCCTCATGAAGAAATGCAAGACCCTTTGCAGCACCAAGCGCAATTTTCATTCTGATGAACCAGGAAAATGAGGTCCTGCAGGCACATATCACCATCATTACTGGATAACATTAAATACCAACAAACATAATGAAAATATGTGATACCATTCTTGAAATGATGAAAACATCACTCAAAATAAACTTGCATTAACTAGATCATAACAATAAGAGATGTTTAAGGTATAATATTGTGTTTTTACCATTAAAAAGAAAAAGCAAAAAAAAAGAATCCTGAAATATGTGCTATAGTGCTAGTATAAAATGTAATTCAACCATGAGTGTTGTTTGGTAGAAGACAAGAAAATAGCAACAGGCAGACTTTCCTTTCACATCTCAATTGCACCAGGGCTTTACCGAAAAATAAAGTGATATACAGCGTTAAAAGCATGGAGCTTTGTCTTAAACTCCATGCAAAATGATGCACAAGCAATGCAACATCAGACAGCATTCTCATACTTCATTTAACAGATCACTTACAAAAATGGCTCTAAGCAATCATGACTGTAAAAAATTAAGAAGATGATACAAAGACAAAAGTAAAGCCTTAATCTAGTCATTCAAAGGTGTATCTCATTCACAGTTTTCACAAATATGAAGTTTACATTTGTAACATTCAACTATCAACATTAGAATGTTGAGGAAGAGGTTGAAATTAGCAATCATATCAAGAGCCTGAAAGAATTTTAATCCTCAAAGCATCTTGAATCAAATTAAGACAGCATAAAATCCACAGTTTTATATTAAAGAAAGGTTTGATTGAGCTGTCTTAAGGCGACCAACAATCATGAAATAGACCTTCATAATGCCAAACCATCAATTATCAGCTCAAAGTAAAACTAACAGCAAAGCCAGTAGAGTACTGCAAAACTGCATTAACGTCCGGATGTGTAAGGTGGATTGTTGAAACTTCATCCACAAGACCCACTTCAGGTTTCAACATATGACAGGAATTCAAACACATGATTAGTCTATATAATGCATGATATAAAGCGATACATAATATTGACTAGAGCACATCAGTCTTTATACATGCAACAAACTTTCCACTCCTAAAGTATTTGAAAAATTCTAAATCCCAACTATATTGTTTCAAACTCATCCCCAGATATCAAAGAAAGCAAAAGCAAGCCATATACAGAACATGTTAGAATAAATGAGACATCACCACACTAGGCCCATTTCAGGCAGCTAATTACAAATGTGCAATAACAAAATCATCATCATCACCATAAAAAAAGAACCCAAGCCCAAAGCCAACATTTTTTGTTCATAGCTATCACATGGATCACCGTAATTCAGATAAAATACAAAGCATTAAAATACAAGGATGGTGCTCATGCAGAAAAAAAACTATGGCCCCTTATCAGGACTAATGAGACCAAAACAGAACTAACATTGCTCTTTGGAGAGTAAACCGCATTAAGTTAAAATTTCTTCAGTGTTTATTAAAATTAAACCTCTGAATACCTCTTCCACAAACTAATATAGGAAATGAAATTATTATGACAATAATGTGTACCGTATTGATATTTTAATACACAAGATATTAGATTAAACAATTAATATAGCATCACAGCCAAATTAATGGAAAAAATAGTTCAGTTACATACTTCTGAAGAGTGATTCTTAGCTTCCTGAAGCATAAACTCATAAACAAGAAGCCTTTGATCATCCTCAATGCAATAACCAATTAATTTAGCAAATTTGGATGGAGGAGATCACCAAGTCTTCAGCTGTATACAATTGAAACATGAAAATATCCAAATCAGAGGAGAAATTGAAAGTAAAATAAACATAATAAGCAGCTCTCCAGAAATAAATAAAAATCAATGAAGAGGTGTCATACAAGCCATTCTTTATAGATCCTGAAGTCCCATCATGGTTGAGGTTTTCCTGCAACAGGCCCTGTACCGGGTTTGACGGAGTGTTGTTCAGTCCCGTTAATCCCACCCTTGAAAACTAAGCCAAGCGCCTCGCAAGAAGGCTCTGGGGTCTGAAATTCAGCATTGCTGATTTAAGCTCATTGAAGGTGAACTTTCGGAGCTGAGAAGCAACTGAGTTCCTCACCGTGGGAGTTGATGGAGTACTTTCCCCATTGCGTAAATGGTTGAAGAGGATATCGTTGGCAGTTGAATCTGTAGTATCGTTAATGGATGCGAAAACAAGCGCGGATTTGCATTTGAAATCGCGCGCCAACATGGCGATCGTTCCGAAAGAACGGGTTGATCTCTGCGGTTGAGAAGAAGCGTTGTGTCGCGGCGACGCTCAAACTATGTTTACGATATTAATCGCGGCGTGGCCGACTTCAATACCGATTAAGAAAGAACACCAACTGATCGCGCGCCATCGTCGGTATCATTCGCGACCGTAGTGACCGGTATACTAGACCATTCTCAGAAATCTAGTAACCCAACGATGGGACTGCATTTGCTAATTCAAGTTCATTGCTTTTATAATATTTATCGCACAACTTTTTCATGCATTTTAGTTATAGAACCATAAATAGGTCATCAGTTCCATCTTTATTTGATTATGCCCCATAACATATAAATAATCGGGGAAACACAGTATGTCCTTATATAGTGAATAATACTAGTTTCTATCAGCATAATTACAAATAAAGATAACTACTTGGACTGGTCCGCTACACAAATACACAACATAACTAAAAGCATTTCATAAACCTCCATCGCTGGGTAACCTCTCCCAGTTAAGTAGACTCCATTTTTTATACTTGAATAAGTGGTCCTATTCCTTCTGAAATTGGGAATTTGAAGAATCTGTCAAGTTTGGATTTGAGTTATATTAAACTCACTGGTGCTATACCTTTATCTTTATATCATCTTATTTGGGAAACAACCAACTCACTGGTTCTGTTCCATCCTCTGTGGGCCAACTCATCCATTTGATGGTCTTGAGTTTTGGAATACGTCAAACCAATGGTTCCACTCCTGAAAATTTAGGAAATTTAAAGGAGTGCAGGTCTAGACCACAGAGAGAACTTTGTCAGTGGGAGAATGCCTTCCCAGTTTCAGTATCTAGCGGATTGCCGAGATCTCTCCCCCAATAACCTCAGCACATTCGGATGGATTTTTGAATCTCCACAACACAGAAATGGTTCCAAAACCACACTATTACTCATCATTGTTTTTTCTTTATCCACTCCGCTGTTTCTTGCCTGTGCAATCCTCGGGATTTTCTTTCATTTTCGGAAGGCGAAAAAAAAAAAACCCACTTGGTTACCGTCACCAAAAATGGAGATCTGTTTTCGGTGTGGGACTTTGATGGTAGAATCACTTATGAAGACATCATCAAAGCAACAGAAGATTTTGACATCATCAATGCATGTTTCTAGTTTACCAATACATGGAAAGGGAAGCTTGAGTAATGAAGTTGAGGCTTGTCTGAATCAGACTTGGTTTTAAGAGGTGTAAATGGTAGTCAAAGGGTTATGCATTTGTATTTATCCTATATGCATCACATTGTTCTCCACTCGATCATTCATCAGGGTATACTCAACCTACAATATTCTTTGATTCCAATCTTGAAGCTCTTGTATCTGACTTTGTACTGCAAGACTACTAACCAGATTCTTCTAATCAAACTCATGTTGCAGGTACTTATGGATATACAACCAGGTAATTGCCTAAACTGATTTAAGCTTGCTTTTCATTACTACAATGAAAAAAATTCATATACTTTTAGGGGAGGATTTATGCTTAGCTCAGTGGCACTCCATTCTGAAAATTTTGAAAAATTCTTTAAGTCCAAGGGCATTGGAACTGAGAGCAAAGTTATGCTCCCACTTAAAATGCATCAAACCTTTATCATTGGGCTATAACCTTCACTTATTAATTCTTTCCAATACTCTATGTTTGTAAGGGAATTTTATGGTATTTTGAGGTATTAAGTATTGGTGGACATCTTAGTACCAATAGCCTAATAATCTAATCTATACCCGTATTCGAGATAGGGATCATGGTTCAAAGTCGCAGATAGCCACCGACTTGAGGGTCCCCAACGACATGTCTTCTGCCAGACGGCTTGATATCGGCCGATACATAAATTAAAATAAATAGAGGAGTTTTGAAAATTGATAAAATTTGAGGATAAATTATTAGTGCATATATGCAATTGATTTAAAAACTAATAAAATAAAAATTATTTTATGTTTAACTCTATTTAAATAACTATCAAACATTCACTTAAAAAGAATTAAAAATTATAATATACTCTGTTACAACACTTCACTATAAAATTAATTGAATAGTGTTACACAAAATAAAAATAATAGTTTAATTAAATGTAATTATTTATTAAAAAGGTTAATTGTTCTTATTTAACAAAAGCAATTTTTTTTATTTTATCTGGTCATGAGGTGTCTTGAACCTGCCCCGCGCATTACAAGAAAAGCATTGACATTTAAATCCATACCATAGCTCTGCACTAATCTCTATCGAGCCAGATGGACCACACAAGGACAGAAAGCTCTCACCATACATAACACAACAGATTCCCAAGGGCTTTTTTCGAGAACTTTGGTTGCTAAGAGACCCTAGTCATCTCACCTACCTATTTGGTGGTTTTAACAAAAGCAATATATAAAAATAATTATAACTATTATAATAGTTTATGGTAGTTAGATATTTAAAAAGTAATTTGCCTTTATCTTCAAATTCATTTTAAATTAATTTAAATAATAATTTATTAATATAAAAAAATATTGATATTTGTTTCAAAATAAATATCAATATTACAATTAAACATAAAATCTCAATTAAGCAAATAATATGTAAACGACTTTTCCTCATTTTAGTGTGGAAGTTAATAAATTTCTCAAAAATCCCCCCCTTCTTTCACTTCTCCTCCCTTAGTCTCCTCTTACCCTTTGTTTTGTCTTTCCTACCTCTGCCATACACTGCTAACGACTTTCATAACGCCACAACTAAGGTCATTGTCATGGACCCTTCAACCGCCGCTTCCATCAATTAAAGCGCCATGTAAAGGGGTTTAACCACCACTCACAAAGAGTATGAAGAAAGACTGTGTCCTCATTGCTTGCTGGGTAAAGCTACCTTATATCCTAAACAAGTCAAGACTCCCCAACAAGGCCTGCATTTAACCGCCCATGATTCAAAAGTTCCAAAAGTTTTGATTTTTAGTATTTAGTTGGAAAAATCTTAAATAATGATTTTTTTGAGTTAGGTTGTGGTAAAAACATATTAAGAATATGAGGAATCAAGCCTCTCTATAAGATCTGTTGACTTCAGCTAACTAGGAATCTCTCACAAAACGATCGAGTTTACGATTTTGATTATCTAACGCCGAGTTTTGCAAATGTATCGTATCCGGTATCGAACTCGTGCAAGCCATCTTGAACGATAATACCTCTGCCAATTGCACCGAACCCTCACTGAAGTTTTTGAACCTCGTAGGGATTCTCCCATAGTTTCTTCCTTTCAAGTTTTCATGTAAAATGTTCATGTCATATTCTACCTTTATTTCGTTGTTTATTATTTGTTTTTCTTTCACAACCCTACCTATACTTTTATTTTTCTAATATGTGGTGAAATGCTTATTTCTCCTTTCACTTGTCAGTAGAGCTTCTACACAATGATCATAGTGAAAATGTGATGTTTATAGCTTCGGCGTTGTTACTGTGATGCCCCATTCTGGGTCCTATGACAACCCGTCAACTCGCTGAATAGAGTTTGTGGATGCTCTGCAACCCGACACCACCATGAAAACGGCAAGAGTCTCCTTTTTACGGAGGTCTACCCTAAGGTACAAACCCCAACAATTAACAACGACCACACGAGTCCACGTGCGAAAGGGGGAAAATGGCCACTGGGCCTACATCAATACTACAAAATTACATCAACTATACTAATAGTTCAAGAGTTATTATAATATTTAACCAAAACATATATCAAAAATTTAAAGTTTTAATACATGTTATACAAAAAAGAATACCCAAAGCCACAAACTGACTTTCTAGTAAACGCGCCTAGTGAGCGTCCCTCCTCCGTGACACTCCCTGCACCGAAATGTTGATCCTGACAGCAGTGAGCAAAGCCCAGAGGCACTACATGGGTTTACTTCCCCCACCTAAGTGCACATGTCATGGAAAAACAAACACACTCAAGCAAATACATGATCCTACTTGAATGTCTACATGCCCAATCCCATGTCCCGAGTCCTCACCGACTCCCCTCACACATGCCTGGAGCCAAATGCGAAATCACGCTTCAAACAAAAGCTTTTTGCCTTTAAAACTTACTACTGAAGACCGTAAATATATTAGACTACCCTCCGAGGCAAATTTGTTGGATAACCTTCCTAAACAATTCATGGGCCCCTCCCGAAAATCTCTAACACAATTCTCCCAAAAATCTTCCCGTTTTAAATTCCTTCTACAAACATTTTTCCTTTTATTTTTCTTTCATGTCATGCACTCACCTAATATTCTAGGGTGCCCGCATAAGTGGAATGCATTATGTCAATTCCACTTCAACTCATGCTAATATATAAAACATGTATATATTAACATAATTAATTCACACAATTCATATTATTAAATTCACACCATTAATACTTAAATTAGCTCACATGGGCTAACACTCCATCAAACACAAGCAATTCATTTTGAATCACTCAACATCATAAAAATTCACACAAAATCATGTAAACTATTCATGGAATAGTGAAACCCCCTGTCAAGTAATCGTTCACTAGCCACAACAATGGAGATTTCTCCCACTTGCTCAAAGCTTTTGAGATCGAAACACCTAGCCGCACCCAAGCCCTGTAACATCCCTAACCATTTGTAATGGTTTCAGCCAAAGAATAACACAAGTAGGGAAAAGATCCCTGCACTCCTTGAAGTCATTTGAACTCCACCAACCGTGTCCACGAATGTTCTCACCGGGCAACTTTACTTCAAGCTCACAAGAACCACAATTGTCCAAATCAAGGGAAACGGAGAAGGGCAATTCTTCTCTCTAGAATCACAAATCTCAGCCCCACTCAGCCTCACCAGACGATTTTGCTTTCAAAATGGAGAAGAAGACTATTTAGCTTTTGTCTTATTCTCATTTACATTTCCAATAATTCCATCCATGTCCCTTTTGTCTTGATTTTTGACACTTAGCACAATCTAGGCCATTCATCTCATCCTCTCACTAATCATGCAACATGTGTCACATGAGTACACGTAGAGCAGCGACTTCTTGTCACATCACATGTCTCACGAGCCATTTTATCGCACCGACACTGGTTCGAAAAATCGCGAAATTCCTAATGCTTAATTCGACGAATCCGACTGGTAGCCAGGGATTTCGCGAGAAGATTCCATGTGGTGAAGTCCGTTTGTCATCCGAGATCTGTAAAAATCTTGATTTTTACCAAATTACCGTTTACCCTTTCTAAAATTGGAATTTTCTGGGTCTTATTAGCTACACTGCATGTGATAACGAAGCTAATCCCAAGGAACTCTCTCACCCTATTATCATCTTCTCTGTCATCAATGCAAACTATTTTGCCAAAGGATATCTTAGATCCACACCACCTCCTAAAATCAAAGTTGAGTCAAGTAGCGAAATAATTCCTATAGTGCGAATGGCACTTAAATGCATACATTTTAAATTGCAGTTTCGTCCAATAATGCAAGAAGTATGCTGGGAGCTTCTTGTTAGTAAGTTGTTTACCCTACCTTTTGATGCAATTTCACTTTCTACAAATTGAGAGATCGCAGTTTGCGTGGCTATTTATGAGTAATGATCCAAATGAAAGAAGGGTATGTTCTATGTGTTGTACTTTTCCAGCAGAATAATTATGATAATTTTAAAATTTGAAATGCAAGGAAGCCATGTAATTAAACTCGTGGCTGAAATTCTTTCTCATTATATATTAGTCTCCTATCACTATATAGAATCCTTCCACCATTTAGATCTTTCTTATTCTTCAATCTTGTTCCCCCTTTCTTATATTTTGAGGAAAAAGAAAACAAGGATATATGATCACAGATCCAAAGATATCACTTAATTTCTTGCATATGGGTGACATAATTTCACTTGATAAAAAATCTGCAATCATAGAGAGTATATAGCCCCAGATTTATTTGAGCCACAGTGAAAGGTGTTTTGGCACCAAACTTATAGTTTTTTTCGATAAAGAAACTACAAATGTAATCTACAAAGGCGTATTAGAAGACAATCCACAATCTTAGATGAATGATGTGCTACTATAGCACTAATATATTTGAGTGCACTGAGAAGCTGTCTTATTGAGAGACCAGATTTGAAAATATGAGCTGGGCCACTCTATATAAACAATCAATATTCTCTTTATCATCATCCACTGGAATGAGAAGTGAGAACTCGCATTTTCTTCCATTATCACTATAAGAATCCTTAATCCTTCATTTTCGATCACTATTTTCTGAACTGAGAATCATTAATAACTTTGCATGAGATTATTAATCCTAACATTGTCATTATTTTACCTTATAACTAGCTTATCAAAATTTGACATCTTATTTCCATTGTTTCATGAGACCGGTTTTAAACCCACTACTCCGAGCAGGTCAGTGGTCTCACCTGCAACTATGGTCCACCCAACATGATGTGAAGGCCAAGCTCTGATCAATCATATTAAAACCTTAGAAAATTTCTACCTAGATGGGAAATCCGAAGGTTGGTCTATGAAAGTTGGGGTGTCCTCCCAGAGGCCAACCTCAAGGTAGTCCGTCTAGAGTTCCAAGTCCTCCAGCCGGCCATCCTTCCACTTATACCATGCATGTTCGTTATGGATGAATGAATTAAGGCGGGAAACACGCAAAAAGTATTTATCCACGAATTTCCTAGTTTCCAAATCCCTTATTTATCGGAAGATTAATCTTTGATAAGGAAGAATTATCTCTGGGACAAGGAAAAACATATTTATCCTTGAAAATACGGTGATTCCCTTCCCTCAAAATAGGAAGAGAGCTCAGATCCATTGACTATAAATTAGGAAGATCCCCTACGAGGGAAAGGTATGCAAATCCAATTATGTAAACTTCCTTCTTCTTCCTCTCTATATTTTTACTGACTTAATCATCGGAGAGGCGGTCGGCCCATCATTGCCAGATCGCCCCTTTTGCAAGATTACATCGCTACTACCGATGTCTCCTAAGATTATCATCAAGGTAAATAACAATTCTTGTATTTAAAAGGAGATTAATATTTTCTAAACATTTATAGTACTAAACATTCATCATTTCGAAGGACAAAAATCCTTATAATTTTTCTTTTCCTTTTAACAATTAATGTAATTGGTAATTTTTATGGAAAAAACAAGTTGTATAATCGCAAAGAGATTAGATCAATATGTGGGAATATAATGTTTATTCCCTTACTACAAAATAATATCTTATTTATTAATTTTTTTCAATAAATATAAAATTATTTGATTATATATGTATAAGAGGACCACTTACTAAAAACATCATCGAAAAATGTAGAAATACTAGATGACATTCAAACACCAAATCACATATGCGGATAAATATTAAGAAATTATTATAATTGTTATAACTTCTCGAAGCTTTGATGAACAATAGTATGAATTCAAAACACAAAGATATGGAAATCATCATAAAAATGCACCTAGAGGTTTTAACGTGGTTTGGCCACTATGCCTACATCCACGACGGTATCATTTCCACTATTCTTGAAAACATAGAGAACAAAGATTGAGTATCGCAGCTGCAACCACTAGCGAAAAAACTACAAATAAAAACCCTAGGATGCTCACAATACTGAGAAAATTCCTTATAAACTCTCAATCTCACAAACTCTTACATCTCTGCACACACCAAATATTTCTCGTAACTTTTTCCTTTTGTGACCCAAAATATTTATAGGAATATTCTTAAAAGCTTTCCTGCTCTATAAGGAAACCTAATATTACAATAATATAAATAAAGGAGAATTATCTAATAAAAAATTATTTACAAAAAGGAATTAATACTAAATAGGAATTTGAAACATATTATAACACCTCCCACCTTGACCAAATTCCATCACATTTGATAAGAGACTGTGACACCCTAAATCCCGGGGTCTTTTTTTTTTTTTTTTTCACAGGTAACCTTCAACAAGCTATATAATAACCTCATTCACGCATATTCATGTGTCACTCAATTATTAAGCAATGACACATAACAGTCCATCTCATTCAAGATTCTAGTAATTAGTGCACTTGGTGCAATGATAAATTTTTCAGAAATTATGTGAGCACCAAATGCCATCCAAAGGCATATGGTTAGATTCTAGATTCAGAGATCTTTCCATAGAGTCTAAGAACGTGCAAAGCGGACTTCGGACGAGGAAGTTATGGTCCCCCGAAGTTGGCGCTGCCGAGCTCATTCCCTAGACGAGGTCGGCTCGGCCAAAGGAGGTCATCTCGACCAGAAAAGGTCGGCTCGGCTATATTTGAGCACTAAATGCCATCCACATGCTTGTGGTCAGATTTTAGACTCAAAGAGCTTTTCATAGAGTCTAAGAACACCTGAAACGGACTTCGGACGAGGAAGTTATGGTCATCCGAAGTTGGCACTTCATATGAGCAGCAACTGACGTGCAGAACTGACAGGCACCTACTACCGCTTTTCGTATTTTCTTTAGAACACAACATGAGCTCAGATTATATTGAGCTATACATAGATGGATCTTGGCACTCAATAGCTTCCGCAGAGTCTACGAACTGGGAACTGGATTCCCTCGGGACGAGAAAGTTATGATCGTCCGAAGTTGGCACAGCCGAGCTCATTCCCTGCTGAGCTCGGCCAGGAGAGCCCCACCAAGGAGGTCAGCTCAGCCTCACACAGCTCATGCAGAAGAGCTCAGCACAAGTGGTCACCCCAGTGTACCACGTGTGAGGAGCTCATGCAGCTCACAGAGAGCCTGCAGGCCAAGACAGAGGCCACCAGGTGTACCTTCATGCGTAAGAGCCTCAAAGAAGAGGTCAGCTTTATGCAGGAGAGCCTGCTATGCAAAAGAGCTCAGCACAAGAGGTCAGCTCATGCAGCTCATGCAAAAGAGCTCAGCTCTGACCAACCAAAGAGGCTGTTCTGGCTTAGACGTGAGTTTCGTCAACAAAATTTCATCCTCTCGACCCTTCCAGTAAAAAGGCCATAACTGGCTGTGTGAGGTCCGAGCCTGGGGTGATCTGAAAGCCTACATCAAGACATGATGGGGTTACAATTTCTATCATGGATGATAGTCCAAATTCTCACTTTTCCTTAACCGAAACCAGTCTCAAAGACTAGATGCCCATAGGCTCCAAAACAGAACGCTACTCCCACACAACTCATTGCAAGTGAGCTCGGCCACACACAGCTCATCCCAAGTGAGCTTGGCCTGCAGAGGTCAACTCATCCCAGGAGAGCTCAGCCAGAAGAGGTCAGCTCATCCTAAGAGAGCTCACCCAAAAGAGTCTTCGGCCACACGTACCATTCTCCTCGCTTGAGCTCGACCACACAAATTTCATTCTCCTCACCCTTCCAAGTAAAAAATGTCATAATCACTGTAAAGGTCCGATTCAAGTGATCTAAGTTCACACTGGGTTTCCACCACGAGGGCTACGATATCGAGAGGCCACAGGCCAAATTCCTTTGCTGCCCAACAAAAATCAAAGTCTTAAAGTCCGGACTAGAAACAACAAAGGTAAGAGAGGTCCTACTAAAACTTGTATTAAAACATGAACTAAGTTTAATTACAATTTATCTCACACTACATTTGCAGAAACTGGATAACAGTCCAAGATATAGAAAATCGGATTTTCTCTGGCCCAGACTTTACAAACCCACAACAAGCCATCTCGACCTTCTTTTCTCAACTAAGACCTCAAGAAGTGCCTTCTTCGTGCACTCCAAGACTGAAATGTTTTCCCACGACTGGTGAGCTATGCCTGAGAAAGTCTCCAAGGGCTACTCCCACTTAAGTGCACATGCAATGACATAATCCACTTAAATCATTCACACACATTCATAAAAATATGCATAATCTCTATATGAATGTCTACTATGCCCCGCTTCCCGAGTCCTCACCTACTCCCTCACATTACGCAATCACATGTATGAAACTATTTTCAAACAAAGCTTTTGTTTTAAACCACCTGACCACAATTCTCTCGAGTATCAAACCATTGACCATCTCTAAGAACCCCTTATTTGACAACCTCCATAGAGTTCTGGCTAGACAAACCTCCGATATAACTTATCGACAACCTCCGAATCATCAAGCATCGACAACCCTCCGACATCGAATCCACTGACCATCTCCGAACCCCTTATCACCAACCCTCCAAGGAGCCCATTCACAAAACCTCCACTACTGGATGTAAATCCGATAGAGTTCATTGACAAACCTCCGATATAATTTATTGGACAACCCTCCGAATCACTATTACTGGACAACCCTCCGAATACCCATTTTATTCATGCATCACACCCATTTTACACGATGTACCAAAACATGCAAGGATACTGTCATTGTATTATCTTCATGTTAAGCATGGCTACCGGGAACTATGCAAATGGGCTTATATCTATGCTTCATTCAAGCATCATGTTAATATATCAAGCATGAGTATATCAACATCAATATTCACACAATCATGATGTTATTCAAACAAGTAATAACACACAACAAGATCATCAATATCGATCAGACGCCAAGAAGAAAATCAGCCGAACTATAGTTCGAAACTACACAAACACTAAACTTAAACTTGTCCCACTAAACAATACTTATGTCAAATCGTTTTGAACCAGCCCATCACTGTGGTTACACCTCATAGCCATGTCATGGCTCAAATGAAGATTTAACTGTGGTAGAGAGAACCCTCACCTCGGGCTGTGATCCGTTTCACCGCCGCAGAACTCCTTTGTTCGTAAATCGTAGAACCTCACGTTCTTTTTTCCTTCTCTTCCCCCTTTTTCCCTTTTTATTCTCCTCCGTTTTGGTCTAGTTAGAGAGTATATTCATCCTCAGTTTCTTGACACCTCACTTTCCACTTGCCTCCTAACCCACTTTTCTTCCCACAAAATTCCTCATGCAAAGCCTATCCAAGACACCTAGCAGTCCATCAACATTTACCCTATGTAAGACCACTTTCTAGACACTTGCCTTACCCGCATGTCTACGTGGTGTGGCCCTATGCCACTGGTCATTTGCTAATTTGTCAAATTTCCTAAACACGTGCAACCTCGACCGCCCTTAATTCAACGGGGGCCCGACTATGTACTTATAGATTTCAAGCATCAACTCAAAGGTATGTCCTAGCAAGGTCACCCGAGATCTAGAAAAAATCTGATTTTGAACAATACATTTTACTCTTTTTCGTAAAAATTCAAATTTTCCTGGCTTCAAATCGACTCCACCCTTGAACTAAAATTCTTTTGTATCTTCATCTGGGGAAGCTAGAATCTTTTGTTCTTCCAAATATCTTCAACCTGACGTTCTGATACCATTTGTTATAACTGTGGAAGCTTTGATGAACAATAGTATGAATTCAAGAACACAAAGATAAAGAAATCAATACAAAATGCACTAGAGGTTTTAATACATGGTTCGACCAATTGCGCCTACATCCACGGATGAGAGAGGATATTATACTATTCTTGAAATAGAGAACAAGATTGAATATCAAAGTATTGCGACGACTACAGAAAAATCACCAAATCACAAAACCTTAGGATGCCCACAATATCGAGAAAATACTTTTTAAAACTCTCAATATCTCAAACCCTTATATATCTGCACACACCAAATATCTCTCATAACTTTTTCCTTTTATGACCCAGAATATTTATAGGGATATTCATAAAATCTTTTCTTATTCTGTAACGAAACTTAATATTACAATAATATAACAAATATTAATTATCCTATAAAATATTATTTATCAAAAGGAATTATTACTTAAATAGGAATTTGGAGATATATTATAACAATAATATTTTGCAATTGTTTTTATATATATTTACCGATTCATATGTAAATTTTGAAAACATAATTACTAAAAACATAAAATTATATTTTCCTATGCTAGAAAATAGTGAAAAGTTGTCAATATTCATACATAATTATCCTTTGACTTCACATAAAATTTAGATTATATTTACTTGACTTTATGCAAAATGTTATTGACTTTATATAAAATTATGATTTTTATTCATTTTAAATTTGTTTCTATTAATAGGGGCAAGTAACACCTTTTATGTGTAATATATGAAACTACTTAATTGAATTATTTTGATCAATTATCACTAAAGGATGACCTTGAGGAAAAGGCATTTTTAAAATTATATTGACTCTTCTAAGTCTTCTTATTGGATCTTTAGGCGTAATACAATGTAGCTTCTGGTTCTATCCATCTTTAATGGAAAAGCTCTACCCAACGTGAATATAAAGTTATTTAGTCGGATTCAATGCTTGTGGAATTTATGCCCTAGTTCCTAATCGGTCGCCATTCTTTCAATTAACTCTTTTAAGTCTTCTTATTGGTCTTTTCGTATAAATATATATGATGCATGTAACTTAGAAAATTTTATCCATCTTTGAGCAATATTAAATTATTTGATGACAAAGCCCACTCAATTTGGAATATGGGTTGAAGTTTTGTTTAATGAATTTTAATGCTTCTAGAAAATATATCCAAATTCCTAATTTATTATGTTTATATGTTTGTTGTCGATCTTTAAATTAAGTTGAGCATTCTTCTAATCCTTTATCAGTCTTGCATAAATATGGTAGTTGAAAAGTTCTGTCAATCTTTGATCAACATCAAATTATTTGATAGGAAAGCCTATTCAACATGGAATATGGGGTGAAATTATTTAATGGATTTCAATGTGATAGGCAAAAATGTGTATATAAAATAGTACGTCTATGTGCGCAAGTGCACGCATTGCCTCAAGTAATATAATGAAAGTATAAGTATCGTTGCATGAAGATCGGGTTACTAAGTACTAAAATTGGGTAATCCTAGCTTTATTTGGATGATGGAAGATATGAGAATGAAAAGGAAACTAATAAACTAAAACTAAGCAATATGCAAGGATAAGAAATAAAGTGGAAAAGCCTAGGGTTTAGATTTATTTAGCTAATCAATATACAGTCCACTGAGTCTCAATTAATTAATCACTATTAATGGTAAGTCTCACTATTGCATATGTGAATCTCTCTCGACAACCCACAATCTACTCCTAAAACTCAGGTATTTCATCTCTACTCAATCCCAAAGTCCTAAGAGCGCAATAAACACAGGAAATCTTAATTACCACACAAAACCCATGAGAATCTTTTGTCAATGGCGAATTGTGATGTTCTAATCTTGGTCTAATTCAACGCTCACTTCTCAGTCTCAAATTGAACCACAACTCATATCAATGGTGATTAATCATCAACAAGTATAAAGGAAATAAACTAGAACATTTAATAGAACTATAATCCAAACATTAAATGGAGAGTAAATCAAATCCCAAATACATAAATCCTAACTAAACTACATCGAAAACCCTTAAAAAAGAAAATTAGTTCATCAAATGGGAAAATACAACTATTAAAAGAGTGGAAATCAAAGAGGGAAAGAGAAGATAAACAAATCTAAGTAAAAGCCCCATCTTCTCCCTCCTTACTTCTCTTCTTTCACAAGCCTTCTTCCCCAAAGCTTTGGTGCCCCCCAGTGGTGCTTCACCCCAAGAGCTCTCTCTTCGACCGAGAGAGTCCCTAAACTCTCCCGTGAACTCCCCTCAAAATGCCATAATTTTCCCTTTACACCAAAATCAAGAGGGTAAAGAGATGGCCTTTTAGCAACTTTTCAGCCCCCTGACATCCACTATCTGTAGCAGGACGGAGCCGACGCCACACTTGTGCTAAAAATGGAGCCACCGGAACAAACAAGCCAAACCCACTATAGCATGAAACCCATGCTATAGCATCAAACCCATGCTACAACATGAAAATTCAATGCTACGCCATGGAAACCACGCCACAAAGATGACCAACAGCTTGCAGCGTGACTTGTGCCGACGCCGCCACGCCAAGTGCGTAAAAATAGGAGCCACCGGAACAAAACAACTTAGTGTCACGCTAAAGCCGCAGTGAATCCGCGTGTCACAACGCCAAAATTTCACGCCTATAGTGTGAAACCCACGCCTATAGCGTGAAACCCACATGCTACAACGTGGTGTACGCTACAAATAGTGAAACTCACGCTATAGCGCACTTAAACTTTGTTTTTGTTTCTTCTCCTTCTTCTCATGCCATAACTTTCGCCCTGACTCCAAACTGAGCAATCTCTGTGCCTACTTAAATCTTAGAGAGTGTAGAATATGGATATGTCCAGAGAGAACACTTTAGAGTTGATGACATTTGAATCATAAATTATGCCAATTGTTCAGATTTTGAGCACTTCCTCATTCCTTCCTTCAACTTCCAAAAGTCAAGAACTTGATCAATTGAAGTCCACAAATTAAATGAATAAGGACTCCTTCGGAAAGCTTGTGAAGGCATACTATCTGGTCCATACAAATATTAGAGCCATGGGTGGTCATCCTACATCTGAAAAGACCAAAATAAAGTAGATGTTGTTGAATGTTGAATTTAATGAAGCAATTTTTCGCTCATTTCCGCCAATGGTCAGGTCTAATCACAAAATTGAGAAAGATTATAACACTTATTTTCTTATAAAACTACTAAACCCAGTAAAACATATGGGGATAAAATGAGTATTTAAAATACTATCTCACACCCTGTGAACTTAAATCTTGCTTGTCCTCAAGCAAAGGAAAACATACATATATACAAAACATTAAAATAGATAATGAGTAAAGAATGGTAGCAGCAACAAGCTCGAGAGAATACCATGACAAATTTCAGTGAAACAATATAGCCTATTGATGAGTATCATCCGTGGCACCAAACTTGGGGGTCCCACTGACCACCGCAACCCGCTGAAAAACCCGTGTGTCTCATAGCATGATGCATATTACGAGTAAAATGGCCATGTCAGCTCCATACCTCAACATACTTCACCGAAAATCTATCCAACTTTTATTAAGTAAGAACAAGAGTTAATTACACTCTTAATACAAAACATATATCAAAATTAAGAGTTCTAATACATGTTTTTCAAAATATATATCAAAGCCACATGTCAGCTTTCTTCTCAAAAGCGGCCTCTAATGAGCGCCGTCTTCCCGAACACTCACTGATCCCACGATGGGGTAAGCAATGCCCAGTAGTGATAATCTCCTACGTGGGTTACTTCCCACCTAAAATGCACATGCAATGGTACAACACAAACATCCACATTCCATACAATTTACAATTCATACATGGAATGATCTATATCATGCATGAAATGTTTTCCATGCCCATATCCCGAGTCACTCATCGACCCTCACACATGCCTATGCCATGACAATCGTCACCGGTAATGCTAATGACATCAACTACTCAGCCTGCCGCCACCAACACTCAAGGTAATTTTCCAATGGGTAACCATCTCAAGTCAATCCCGAATTCTAACACTCAACCCAGTTCATGATGAACATGACCGTTTCAGCAAATAACTTTTCGCATCACAATCGCGTCTCACGACCCAGCGTAACTTTTCTGATAGTACCGCAGTGTCTCTCAAGACTGCAAAACCTTTTCGGATAGTACCATGGGTCTTACAACTTATTCAAGGTCTTTACACCCACTGTGACCTTTCTGATATTACCACTATTCCTACACCCACTCCAAGAACGCCCAACACATACGAATTATTTCTCATTTTATAATTTGATCTATGAGTCTTTATTGGATGTTGTCCCAAAGACAAACTCAACCCACATTCACCAAGAGTGGTGAACAACCATACCGTGCACCCACACCCAACTCGACGCGATGTCACCGTGCACATGAATGCAATGATGTCAATTCATATAATCAATTCCTATGGTTCATACACAATTATATTTCATATAATTATTCAACCAATCATAAAGTTAATATTGCCAAATTCGTGAATGCATCAACATATCATTTTCCACACAATCCATGCATCCACTTAAGCAATATTTTGCAAACAACACACATGGACAATTTTTAGTCCAACCATCAACCCGAATCGGCTTTTAATGCCTCAAATGCAAGTGGTCAGTCCGAATCGTCTAAATATTCCAAAGATTCAATCCCACTCCGGAGAACCGAAAACTCACGGCCATTTTGCCCCCAAACACTCCAATCACCATTCGTATGTTATTCGATCAAGCATACGACAAATATCATTTTCGGCCTGAGATCACCGGATCATTCAAACTGTCCCGGGAATTTCCAAAGATTATCCCATTTTCCACCATAACATCAAGCAATTTTACATGGACATTTTTAGTCCAAAATAAATTTACGGGCGTAAACACAGTCCCATGTGTCTGGAGTGGGCGCTTGAGACGATCCCACCTCAAACATGCAATCCTTTTCTTGGGACTGAAATGCTCGGCCATTCTGGCCTCATAGCTCCCAAACACCAATTTCATGACTGGCTTTTAAACAAGAAATAACCAAGTAGGAGAAGACCCCTACCTCCCGGAGTTGTCGAAACTCCACAAAACCGATGCCCACACGTAGTTCTTGCCGTGGGGAGCAACTTTGTCTCTTGGCTCGCAGGAATTCGATGGTCCGATCACCGAGAAATCTAGAATTAGGATTTTCTAGCCAAAAATCTAGAAGGATATTTAGAATTAGGATTTTCCAGCCAAAAATGGAGAAGTGTTCTTTTTTTTCTTTTCATTTTATTCCCCTTTTGTCCCCTCACTTGCCACATTAGATCTATACAGTGAGTGTCTCTTTTCAAAGACACTCACTGTATAGATCGACACACATAAGAATATTTGAGGAAATTTTCAGACTTTTATTTCATTGAAAACACTCTCCTATCTTACATATAAGCTTCTCTAAGGAAAGCTTAGCACTCCATTACAAACTTTTTGATACAAAGAAAGTTATGGATTCTTTCTTATTCCTCCCAACAGAAATCTTCTATATTTATAGACGAGATTTTTTACTGTTATCAGATTCTTCTTTATCTTGATCACATACGTGTCATATTGGTCCTGATCTTCAGCTGCTTTTCTGCCATCTTTTTCTTCATGTCATCATTTTCTTCTTCTCTTTCTTCTTTATGGTCTTGTCACTTTGAAAATGTGAGCATCGTCTGTCATTCTTGTCAGCCTTTTTGTCACCTTTTGCTTCTTCTTTTTCTTCTCTATGGTCTTGTCACATTGAAAATTGGATTCCACCACATTTAATTTTGACATTTTCTCCAGCTGTCTCTGAAGAATAAGTTACAATTATAGTGGTTGGCATTTATTGTCAGACCACTTACACTTAGCTGTCATTTACATTTATAATTAGCCGAGACATGTCTGTCAGTATAGACCAGTTGGGATTACATCTTTTCGAGGTTATCCAGCCTTCATTATGCATCTTTGTCTTTTTCATGAATTTTATTGCTTCATTTTGTCATTTGGCTAGGCGCGACCTTGATTGATCAACTCATTGATCTTATTTGTTATCATTCTACGTCACGGCACCCACCACCTGGACTATCATCCAGTTATTTGTTGCATAGTGGACCGAGCAATTCTTTTTCCTCAAATCTGTCATTCGACCAAGCACCGCTTTTATCCCCAATGCTCTTCTTGTTTTTGTCCATTGCCTGTTATAATACCCCTGCCTTTTGGGTTTAATTTCATTTATCTGGAATCTAGATTCTTCACTGCTATTTATTGTTATGAGATGATAGGCTTTGAGGCACATCCCAATGTCTTCATTATATTCCGGACTAATAGTGAAGAATTTTATATAGACACTTTGATGACCTGTCATTTTGCATAATTGGGTTCTAAGAGTGTCATTATTTCTTCACCAATTGGACTCAAATAGATTCGGTCAACAAAACCGAAATCCATGGCATCTTGAATAAATAAAAGTCTGTGCTTTTGTGATTATTATTCTTGAAGTAAATAGACTTCGGTAGATGCATTAATACCCATCACCATTAGGATTGTTATAAATGAATTCGGAGAAAGTCAAATACTTTCTTTCCATGTCAGACAAGATGAATAGGATGTATTTATATCACTGTTTTTGTTTTCCTGCGGAAAACGGGATATCGTGGAATTTTCTCCTTTAGAGAGGAGTTTGTCATTTGAGGGACTGTTATCTCCACTTGAGAGATTTTTGTCTTTTGCAAGACGTATTTTTGAACTTTATCCTTTTTGAAGGATGAAATCTCTTAAGTACCTTTTGAGATATTTTTGCTTTTAGGCAAGGATATATCTCCTGGCCTTATGTTATCAACAATTGCTGTTGCCTGGCTTTTTCCCGAATGGGACGGCATATTCAAGCCTACCTTTTTGATGTTTTTAGTCTTAGAAGAGGCTGAGGAAACATCATCTGTCCTCACTATTATTTCTCCTAATCTTTCAAAACATTTTTCAAGGAGATTTTGAGAAATATGATTCGTCTTATATCATTGATATCTTTTTGTAAATTTATAATTTTTTCTTCAATTGAAATAAGATCATTATAATTTTCATATTCATTCCTTCAGCCATGTCGGTGGCAATATCTCGCATTTCTTCCATGTTATTCGACATTCCTGCTCAAAAAGTCTGCAAGAAAATTGTTAGTACCTTTTATATGTACAATTTTAAAATTATAATAACTAAGAAGAGTTTGTCATCTAGACAACCTTCTAGCTTGTACTCCTTTTCACAGTGTTATTTTATAAATCCACCATACTTGAGTATTATCGGTTCTATAATAAAGGTTTAGGTAATAAAAATATCTCAAATTTATTAATTCCTTTTATTATTGCAAGTAATTCTTTTTCATTAATATCATAATTAATTTGATTATTATTAAAGGTTCCACTTGTATATCGACATATTTCTCCTAAGTCTGTTTTCAAAATAGCTGCCCAATATTTATCTGAAGCATCTGTTTGTAAGATTAAATTGTCATTTTCATTAGGCAATCTTAATTTAGGCAGATTTGAACATATATTTTTTAATCTTTTGACTATCATGGTATGTTTTTCATTCCATCATGTTTGGTTTTTCTTAGTTAATAATTTTTGTAATTCCTGTCTTTCTTTAGCTAAATCTTTTATGAAATCAGAGGAGTAGTTTAAACATCCTAAAATTTTTTGTATAATTTCTTTAGTTCGTAATTCATCAGGAAAATCTTTTATTTTTTCAGCTATATGTGACTGTAATTTTATTCCTTTGGAATCTATAATCATTCCTAGAAATTCTATTTCTCTTTTCTGATTCTGACTTTCTTTTCGAAAAGAATTATAAATGCTCTTTGCAGTGTTATAAATGCTTTTCATGATCTTTTTCATTATTAGAAGCGGATTAACATATCATAATGTAAACTATTATAAAGATGAATAATCGAGAGAATATTTTATCCATTTTTTCTTTGGAAAACTTGAGGAGCATTTTCCAATCCAAAGGCATTACTATCCTTTCATAATGAGCCTCTAGGTGTGCTAAGCTATGTGGGTATACTATTATTATCCATTTTTATCTGCTAAAATCGATTTGTCAAATTCTTTGTGATAATTTTCCCTCTTTCCAAATTTATTAATATTTCTTTATTTGGGATATAATATCCATCAAATTTTGTATTCTTATTTACATCTTTGTAATTTATTACCATTCTTGCTTTTCCTCTTTTTATTTCACTATGTTTTCTAATAGCAAAAGCGGGGCTCTTATGTGGACTTTACTTTCTCTTATTAGATTCAGTGCGTTAATTCATTAATTTGTATTTTAAAGTCTTACATATCTTCTTGAATATATCGTTGGTGCATTTCTAATGGCGTTATCGAGGATATCATTTCTTACTACTAGAAATGAGAATTAGCAGCAATTTTTTGTCGCATAAAGTTCAATATTGTTGCAAAAGATCTGTTACGACAAAAATCATTTTGTTTCATCAGTAGCCTTATCCCCTGCGTCAGCGAAAAGTTTTCTAATAGGCAAAATATTTCCTCTCTAATGATTTTTAGAGACATAATTTTTTTGTTGTCTCCGATAATATTTTCCAACAAAAATATTTGTTGCTAAATGTTCAATACTTTGTTGCTAAACATAATCAATAATAAATTAAATTATTTCTAAATTAAACCGTATATATCAACAAAAATTATTTTGTTGCAAAAATAACTTTAAACAAAACTTTATTTTGTTACAAAAATTTAAAATTAAAATTAAAATAAATAATTATCTTTCAATGTATGAAATTTTATAACTGAATATCCATGTGTATAATAATCATATCCTAATTTATTAAAATATTTAGTTAATATATTTTAAGTTTGATATTTAATTTTAAATTTTAAAATCTAACTAAACAGTTAAAAAAATTAAGATGCTTTAATTTTTATTATATAACTAATAATAACATCTAAATGAATAAACTAATAATTTTCATATAATTGATAAGATTTCCTCAAACACCAAAGAACTTTATTATATTCATTTCAAAAACTAAAAATCTAAATCAACAAACATCATCAAAATATGCATCTAGAATATTGAAATTAAATATCATATATATATATATATATATATATATATATATATATATATATATATATCAAAAGGAGATAATGTTTCAAAAGAAAAAAACTAAAATCAAGTGCTTATTGGAAAAATCCCAACATCCAGAAGTGTGATATAGAATCTAAGATATTTGGTGTTAGATTCTGTTAACTCTTGATCTAAATTCATTCTCCACATCAATATCTTAATATATCGTTGTATATATAGATTACAATGGAGATGAGGGTAATCGAGGTCCATGACCTAACCCTTTGATACATCCAAATCTCAAGCCTAATTGAAAATTGAAATTATATATACATATCAAAAAGGAGATAATTCAAAGAAGAAAAAATCAAGTGCTTATTGAAATCCCAACCATCCATGAGTGTGACATAATCTAAGATTGTTGGTGTTGGACTCCATTAACTTTTGATGAGCTCCCATGTTGATCTAAATTCATTCCACACTTCAATATCTTGATGTATCGTCATATATATAGATCACAATGAAGATGAGAGTGATCGAGGGCCATGAGCTAACCCCTTGATATATCCAAATCTCGAGTCTAATTAGCAATTGAACACATATATCAATCTCCACCATATTTCAGCATCTTAAATGTCGATTGCCTTTATAACTCTAACATTCTTTCCTACAAAAAGAAAGAAAACTTCAATAATAGAAAACACAACCAACAAGATAAATAGAAGTTCTAAAGTTAAAGATCATTAAAAATAAACTCCTTCCAAAATAAAATTTATGACATGATTTGTAGAATATATTGACATAGAAACAAAAAGAAATAAAAAAACAAATATGAAAAACTTAAATATTACAATTAATTTTATTTATCATAAATTATATATTTAATAAAATATGATTAAGCAATAGCATGATTATTAATCTATAACATCATATTAAAAAATATAATAATAGATTTACAGTGAAAATATTTTGGTCTAATAAAAATATAGGGAATCGAAATCAAATAAAAGTGAACAAGTCTATGGTTATGGCTAGGAAAAAATATTCTTTTGACCTGTTTAAGGTGTAGTGTTGCCTTATTTTCTTCAATAAATTTTGAGAATCCAACTGGATTTTTGCTTGTGTAATTGCATATTTACATGTGTGCATTGTTTTATATCTTTCTATTATGTCTATAGGTAAATTTTATCTTCAATCACAATGATAATTTGCAATATACTATTAAGTATTAGTTACTAGCACTAACTATGAAACTCTCGCTTCTCGACTACCAATATCCCAACTATCATTTCTGCGTGCTCGACTATCAAACTAAACCAAAGCAAGGCTATATGTGAAAAACTAATTGTTTTATAATTATATAGTTAAACTATTAAGTTAAAATAATTGATCATCCTATTTAAATGGAAAATAAATGACAATATTTTATAAGGAAACTTACACAGAAATCCCCATAACTTGGTTTACCTAACCATATTGAGATGTCCAACACATTAAAAAGTTATATATGACTTTATACTAGTTCAATGTGTGATGCCTAGAAAACAACATACAGAACGAGTAAAAATACAAATTAATAAAACTCTATATAACAATAACCTATTAACAATCTCTTTCATACATGTGCATCCATGGTCCTAATAAAAATATCTTATTTAGGTTAAATAATCAAAATTTTATTTGATATTTTCTAGTAATCTAAAACACATCATTTCTTATATTATATTATAATCTATGTTTGTTATATTATGGTCTCCCAAATATATATATATATATATATATATATATATATATATATATATATATATATATATATATATAAGCTTTTGTACTTAGCACCGTTTTCAATTATAATAAAAAAAAAAAATTAATAAAATCCTGATATTTAGAAACTAGTAAAGCTTAATAAATATTTTCTATATAAGACAAAATAAATATGAATACATACTATGCATTATGAATATAAACATATTATCACTATGATTAACATTTTCTAAATTTTAATTATGTATTTCTAATTCACAAGTCTATCTCAATTGGTTAAAGCTTTCAATGCTTAAAAGACCGGACATGGAAAAGGGAGAGGTTCGAGTCTCATCGGAGATAGTTTTAATACATTAAATTAAAAAAGTTATTAGCTTTAAAAAAAATGAATTTCTATATTCATTTAAACAAATAAAGTATTATTATCAATCAACTAATTCAATATACAAAATAAAAAGGGAAAATACAGCCAAGTTATGAGTCTGTGATTTAAAACAGAAAGAATATGGGTTCAAACCTCTACTTCCCTTCACACTTCATAAGCCAAGTTATCAAGTATATGATTGAAAATAGAAAGAAAGTGGGGTTCAAACCTCTACTTTACCCGATATGAGAAATATCAATTGCTAAATAATCATTTAATAGTTTAACAAAAAAAATACCTAATAAATAAAAATAAAGTTCAAAGTTCAAAGAACTAGCAATTAATTTTGATTTTGTCTATGAAATTGATATTAAGATAATGAAGATTTGGATAAGGAATAAAATTCATAATAAAACATTTAAAATTAAGCAATACTAACAACGAAGATACCTTATGTAATATTTAGAAACTTTTATAATAAAAGAAATTTCCAACTTTTTTGCTTATTTCCTTTTTTTATTCTATCTTTCTAACTCCTTATCCGTCAAAATTCAATGTTGGCCTACAAACGTACTGGCCTCAAAAATTCTTTTGTTATTATTACATTTTTACATCAATTTATACAAAACAATATATATATATATATATAAACAAAAATTGTTGGAAAAAAGTGTCTCCCCTCCCATTTTATGCCATTTAGGTAAGTGTTTGAACATTTCAAAAGACCAAAATAATAAATTAAAAGAAACATAACAAGAATTTGAATGGGTTCATGGAGTAAAAAGAGAAAAAAGATGTAATAAAAATATAAAATATTTTTATTAACTAAAATACAGAAAAGAACAAATGCAAAAAGAACCTAACATTATCTTATTCAGCATGAAATGAGAGAAAGAGAAATAGAAGATTTATAAAGAAGAAAAATGAAAAATAGGAAGCAAGAAAAAAAAAGCAAACCTTTTAGTGCAGTAAAAAGCCTTCGATGTGTTGTAAGACTAACAAATGTGACGCCCCGAGCCGGGTCCGTTGGTACCCGTCAACTGCGAGGAATAAGTGGAAGTCGGGTTACCGGCGCCACTGAGGCGATGCCATACATGCGGGGCTCTACCCCGAATACAAAACATGTATACACACGCATTTACGTCCCGAAGCGGTCGATAATTGCAATAATCTCAACATGAGTAAAAATGCCTCTTGGGCTCATGAAACGATACTCGTAAAAACATACCAACTATTCTCAATTATCTCCCAATAATTCCATAGTTGATTTACACTTTTTGCTCTAAACATATATTAACATCTACAAGTCTAATACATGTTATGTCGAAACCATCAAACCCTGAGCCGGCTTCTTCAAAATAGATTGTCTTCTTGAGCGCTCCATATACCTGAAAAATATAGGGGGGTCCCACGACGGGGTGAGCTAAAGCTCGATGGGAGAATGTCGCCCTGAGTGGGCTACTCACTTGCTAAGTGCCGGTCTGTCTTTCCAAAGTAAACCTGCTGGCTCAAGTAAATCTGTGATCACTGCTTGAATGTCTACGCGAATCTTACATGTCCACGAGTCCTCACCGACTCACTCACACTTGCCTAGAAAGTAACGTGTGAAAATAATCGTTTTGAAACAAAACGTTCTTTGAAATATCTTGCAGTATTAGGTAAAAGTATGGGACTACCCTCCAGGGAATTGGTTGGTGAGGCTTTCAGAAAGCAGTCATGGTGTCATCAGAAGTGATACCGTTGGCCCATCTCCCAGCAATTCTCCCGAGGAATATCATCCTTTAATTCCTTTCATGGCCAAATATCAGTTTTTTTATAAAAATACCTTGTCATCTGCTCACTGTGCAGGTTACAGGTGCGTATGAAAATGCATTATGCCATTTTCAAAACCATTACACAATATGACAATATGCATATTTTCAATCATTTAAATTCTGGCATGTGTAATTGATGATATCAGCGAGTCACCCAAATTAGCTCACTTGAGCAAATCATAATAATCTCCAATGGCTTATAACTTCAATTTAATTCCCAGCGTAATTGTCATTACTCTTTACATTAATATAATGTCTTAACCTAACTAATTCCACTGTATAAGCCATTTTCATTCATACGATTTCGAGCACACAACACTTGGACAATTCTTATCCATTTCACGGGACTGTTTTTACAGTCCCAAAACAGAACAAGTGGGCTGTCCACGGGCAGCCACACCTTCCTGCACGGGTTCCTCTTGGTGGAGCAGATTTCCATTCCATTCCGGTCTCCTAATCACCAAATAGAATGTATTGCACAAATTCTAACACTTGACCCACAACGGTTCACGAACGTCTGGGCGTCCACGGACAACCCAAAAATCTCCAAAAATTCTAACAATTCGGTCCGTATTTTGGGACCGTCAGCTTCAACCACCATGACCTCAAGCCATCAAAAAGCGTGGAAGCAGCCAAAATGGGAATAAACATAAGTAAGGAAAATCCTGCCTCTTGGGTTGTCAACAACTTCGCAAATCCGGAGTCCATAGCATTAGCTTTGCTCCAGCATTAGAGCGTTTAACCCATGCTCCGTCGACCATGACGGTCGGATCGTACGGATCTTAGAAAGCACTCTCTCTCTAAAAGCCCCTCTCAAAAATGGTGGTGCTGGATTTCTGGTTTGCATTCACGTTTTTGTCTTTCTTTTGAGGGAGAAGCGCTATTAGGTATTTCGTCTTCCTAGTCACTTAAGTCAGATTCATGTCATTATGTCCTCTTTTCTCAGTTGATATTGAAACCTTCTGCTCGGCCGTCGCTTTTTCGTCGTTCTCTCTTTCATACCACTTATGGTACATGAGTACATGCTATATGTGCCTTTCGTCGCATCGAAAACCGATTTACGGCACCCGAGACGCGATGCCTCGAAAAACGTGCCGACTCCGACTACCTCGGAAAATTATGAAATTTTATGTGCTAACTAGATTTCGCGAGACGATTCCAACGGTACAATCCGTTTCGTCATTTGAGATCTAAGAGAATTAATTACAATTTTTAACCGTATTCTGATTTTGTAATCAAATTTACGATTTTGCCTACGAGAAGTGGAATTTACCAGTGCTACATAAAAATCTCATGAAAGACTTTGAAAGGTGTAAGGAAAAGGTGATATGGAAACCAAAAAGTTTTGGTGGGAAATGTATAGAGTTTTGGAGGGAACTCAATAACCTGTGGACATAATGAGAGTTATTATACATCAAATCAAAAACTAATAGCCAATAATAATATATATATTTTAATTTGTAGGTCTCAAGGTTGACAAGTGGCCGGCTTAGGTGCATGATGACTTTATAATATTTTATTTTTATATTTGTTATGACTTGTATAATTAAAATTTAAGACCTATTGTTGTAAGTTTTGAAGGCTACATATTTGATTATCTTGAAATCAATTTACTTAAAATTGACATGTCTCGTTTGAGACTTTTTCTTTTAGTTAAAAAAACTATTTTGAAAAAAAAAGTGGATTAGCTTTGGGGGAAAATAATTGAATATTTAATATCTTTAAAATTGTTATTCTACTTAAGTTTGGATTCATTTCAGATTTTATTTGATAATTTATATTATTATCTTTTTGAAATATATTTCACTAAAAATATCAAAAGTACATTTAGGAGTAAAATTTATAAAATCATATTTTCATTTTTAAAATTTTCTAACTAAACAAAAGATAGCATCAAGATATATTATTAAAGAGATAATTTTATACTGAATATGTGACCTGCTCTATTTTTTTTTTTTTTTATTATGTTAATTTATTCATTGTTTCTAGTTATTATTTTAATTATATAAACTTTTATTTATATTAATATTTATTGTATCTTTTGTATATATTCCATATATGGGATAATAGACATTGTTGATAATCAGTCCACATATATTTTGGGTATATGTCGATGGTATATTTGGGCAAATAATATCAATAATTTACCGATATTTTCAAGATATATCCCAATTTTTTCGGAACGAACCTTATTGTTTTGGTATTTTTTTTCCTCTGATTTTTTTGGTATTTTCAACCACCTTTCTTATTATTTTTTGACTTTTAAAAAAAAAAAATTTTCAACCACCTTCCTTATTTTTTTGGTATTTTTCAACTAACGTCCTTATTAGTTTTCATCTAATTATTTTTAATTTTCAATCCCACTTACCTTATTTTTTATATTTTTCCTGAACTTTTATATTTTACTTCAAAGTGATTGGTCTGGATATGTGATAAATATTAGTTTAGGATATTGTGATTATTTTCTCAATCATTGTATGTAGATAAAAAATAATTTATATTTTTTAAAATTTGAAATATAACCTATATATATATATATATAACCTATATATATATATATATAACCCTATATATATATATATATATATATATATATATATATATATATATATATATATATGTAAGACCGAAATTCCAATTTAGGGAATAAGGAATAAAATCGTAATTTTGATTATAAAATAGTAATTTCGGTTAAAAATCCGTAATTAATTCTCTAGATCTCGGATGGCGAAATGGATTCCACCGTTGGAATCGTCTCGCGAAATCTAATTAGCACGTAAAATTTCGTAATATTCCGAGACAGTCGGAGTCTACACGTTTTTCGAGGCATCGCGTTTCTAGTGCCGTAAAACGGTTTTCGATGTGACGAAAGCCACATATAACATGTACTCATGTCATTAGAATTAGTATGAGTAGAGAAATGATGAAAATGGACGTGAAATAGTCTTAGAATATCAATTACGGTAAGAGAGGACATAGGTCATTTAGAAATTGATTTTAAGTATTTAAATGACGAAATAACTAACGATACTCCGTCTTCCATTGTAAAATAGAAAACGTGAGAGGCATGATTTGGAGATGCAGTAGGGTGGTTTTGAGAGTTTTAGAGAGAAGGTGCTTCTCTCTAAGATCGGTGTCGGACCGTTGGATTTCGACGGAAGAAGGAAAACGATCTGGCGGAGCAGCTCTGGCGTGGACTCGGTTTTAGTGAGTTTCTTCAAACTCTCGGTAAGTTCTCCTACTTGAGTTTTACTCCATTTAAATGTTTTGCTAATGTTTCGGTTGAATGAGGCGTGAGGGGCACGTGATCACTAAGCGGGACCGAATTGATAGAATTTTTGAAAGGAAAATGGAGCAGCCCGTGACTGCTCCACGGCTACTTTAGGGGCTGTTTGAGTGCATTTTGTCTAATTCGTGTATTAGATGCTTGTTTGGTATGCATTAGGCCGGGAATGGCCGTGGATTGCGGGTTCACAAAGTGAACTGATGAATTGTTGAATGTTGGGACCTTAAACCCTAGGGTTTTACTGTTCATAGGAATAGTGACACGAAAATGTATTTTCATGAAATTATGTGTTTGGTTAAGTAATTCGAATCGAATTGCTTGTGTTTGATCATTAGCTCAAGTGAGCTAATTTTGATGTTTGAAAGTAATTACATAAACATGTTTGTATTGATTTAATTCTTATCACGAGTATATTCATGTTTATATATTTGCATGTGATTAGTATATTGGAATTGGCAATGTGTTAAAGTATGCACGCTGGAACATCTGAAAGGAATATAGGAGTTAGTGCATGAAATGGAGTCACAGAAAATGTGGAGGGTTGTCTAAAATGTTAATCATCGGAGGGTAGTCGAGCTAAATAATATCAACGTCGGAGCGGCCAGTTGATATATATTCATGAGTAATCACAAACTAAATAATATATCAACCGTCGGGCGGCCAGTTGATATATATATTCATCGGAGAAGTCACAAACAAATAATATATATCAATCGTCGAAGCGGCCCAATTGATATATATTCATGAGTTGCCATTAATAAACAATAATTCTCATACAAGGCTTGGCGGGGTGTGAGAGTCGGTGAGACTCGGGATGCGAGTTGGTCATGTAGGCGTTAGTAGGATCGGTGTTACACTGTGTGTGTTTAAGTGGAACATCGTAGCACTTAGGTGGTGGAGAGTGGCCCACTTGGGGCGATTCTCCCTCTTGAGCTTTTAGCTCACCCAGTCGATGGGACCCCTTTTTGCAGTGCCGGGAGCGTGCGAGAGACGACTTGTCTGAAGTTTATTGTGAAGAAAATTAGGATGTGGGCAGGTGGTTGTGCGTGTGTTAGAACTCTTTATGTGCATTTAGGCTTGGGGTGTCGTTGACTGCCAGTCAACCCGTGGAATCTGGTGGATGTGAGTGCAGCCATGAGAAAATCGGGCGAGTCTCGCTTTGTACGGGAGAACCTGCAGAATCCTATGATCTTGTAAATAACCTGCATTTACCTGTCCCAAACAATCCAATATATGCAATATATCATCTGACCACTTGGGCCATACTTGATACTCAAAACCAACTAGCCATCTGACTATATCCAATGATTCTGAAGTTAATATTTTACTCTTAAATAATACATATATTAAACGTAAAGTTCTAGCCATGTACAGCCACCCAGCAGCGTCGGCTTTTCTTGCGTAAATCTCTGGGGCGAGCCGTCCTCTCGCCTGCTCCACGGCTTTTGTAAAATAAAGGGGATCCGGCGAGGGTGAGCTAAAGCTCGATGGGAAGGTATTTAAATGCTCATACTAAGTGCGGTGCAATGCTCCAAGTAAACACACACTCAGTAATCGTAGTCCTATGCTTGAGATATCTGTGATTACCCACGTGGCGAGTCCTCGCGTTTCACTCACGCTTGCCTAAGCCGTAGCCATGAGAAAATAATCATTTTCAAACAAAACTTTTGTTCTTGAAAATATACTGCGAAATATTGGTAAAATAACAGGACTACCCTCCAGGAATTGAATTGGTTGGTGAGCTCGAGCTTGATCATGGTCCTCATCGAAATGATCTGTTGGCGTCGTACGATTCTCGAGGAATATCATCCTGTGAAATTCTTTAACCATATCCGTTTTTACAAATACATGTATCATGCACTCACAATTCTAAATTTTACCAGTGCATATGAAATGCGTTATGCCGTTTCAAAATTATTTACCTGATATGTCAATATGCATATTTTCGATCAGCGCAATTACACGCATGTAATTCAACACATCAATCATTGCAATTTGGCTCACTTGAGCAAATCATAATCATCACCAATGGCTTACAACACAATTTAATTCTATATAATTGCGTCATTGTTAACACCTCGGCTTATTAACCTAATAATTCTTTGATCAATAACTCTCGATTAATTCCTACACATACCAAGCCATTCAATTCCTGTTCAATGCCCAAAACACATCGACCTTTATAGCCATTCACAAACCGGAATTTTAACGAGTCCGGAACCCAACAGTGTTTGTCCACGGAGCAGCCCATGTCGGTTTCACTTTTTAGAACTGAATTTCTTACCCATTACCGGTCTCATGGCTTTAAAGCATAATTTATTTGAATAAATTATCACAAAAGGACCATATTGATCGTGCAGTGTCTAGATTGCCCCGAATCGGCTCCCAAAGATTCTAACACTTGGTCCCGTGTTTTAGGGCCGATCAAGTCAACCATTCGACCTTTATCATCTCAGCTTTTGCATTTTAATGCAAATTTACTAAACATCACATCAGTTTGAGCGATCCTGACCAACCCAAAAATCTCAAAGAAATTCCACAATTCGATTACGAGTTTTGGGACCGATCAAACTCACGGCTGTTAATAGAACATCGAAAAACCACTTAAAATGGGAATAAAACGTAGAGGAGAAAATCCCTGCCTCTTGGAGTTGTCAACTCGCAAACCCGGGGTCCCATTAGCACTCCATGTAAACCATTTCTTGCTTAACAAAAGTCAATCTGATGGTAGATCGCCAGGGATCTTAGAGAGCGTATACTGCAAGCACTCCTCAGGAGCTACTGGATCCCCATTTTTGTTCCTCACGTTTTGCTCTTGATCTTTTAGTAGAAGAAGCACTATTTACACTATCGCGTAACAGTAACCCAAAAATCAAATTTCATAATGACCCTTACGTCCCTCCTTTACCAGAATTGATATTCGGCACTATCTCGGCCGTCCATTTTCATCGTCTCTCTCATACCACTTATGGTACATGAGTACATCTTTATCTGTCTTATTTGTCGTAATCGATTTCGGCACGGTACGATGCCTCAGCGTGTCGAATTGACTATCTCGGAAAATTCTGAAATTTTACGTGTAGATTCGGCGAGATGATTCAGCCAGTGAAATCCGTTTCGTCATCAAGGATTTAGAGAATTAATTAAGGATTTTTAACCGTAATTACAATTTGTAATCAAAATTCGTTTGCCTTATTCGGAAAGTGGAATTTCTCAGTGCTGCTTTTAAGTTTAATATATGTATTGTTTAAGAGTAAAAATATTAACTCTTTGCTAATGGGTATATAGTTGGTTTAATGGTTGGCATGTACATGGAGTGCCGTTTAAGTGGGCGAAGTATTGGACATATATTATATGTTGGTTGTTTGGGATAGATATATACGTCTTGTGTTGAGTGGAAGCTCCCCGTACAAAGGGACTCTGCCCGATTTTTAAAGAGGTGTCGGGTGGCAGGCAAACAAAACACAGCTGTTAAGTTGACGGGTAGTCGGACCCACACAGGATAAGAAGTCACAATATATATATATATATATATATATATATATATATATATATATATATATATATATATATATAAGATTAATCATTCTATTAATGGATCTATATCTTTTAATTTTTAAGAAAACAATTTTTTACATTATATATTAAAAGAAATTAAATGAAATGAATCATTTTATTTTGACTTCAAAAAAAAAAAGATTTAATTTTGACTTAGAATACAATGACATTTAGCTTAAGCTGGTGCAAATATTCAATATGAATAATATTTAATTAAAGAATGTTAAGGAAATAAGAAAAAGATGTTTCTCTTGATCATTTGCATCTGACAACTTCTCCTTACAACACTCCTTCACCTGCTGCCATCAAATGCTTTGGCGCCTTAAAACCTACTTGCACAAACATTGAAACCCTTACATCCCATTCGTTACTTCTATGACATTTGACATTAACACCATATAGCTATAATATTAGCTGTCATGATTGCATTTTCTATGTACCACAAGAAAACTTAGAACACTGCTCCACGCAACACCCCCTCACCACCAAGATGCCCAACTCCTCAGCACTTATGGATGAACCCTAATCTACTATCGCAAACCCAAATGTGTATGAAAGATTTTAGTGTGTATGAAAGATTTTAGTTATTGAAAAATTTTGTTATTTGGATATTCACTATTCACGTCTACAAAGAAGTGAATCGCAATCATTTTTTCTCATTATTTTATTTCTATAATAATAAAAGTATTATTTTAATAATATTTTATAGCATTTTTTAGATATGTTGTGTATTTTTACCTTCCATTTATCTCAACTTTTTCTCTCATAAGATTTTTCTTTAAACAATAAAGGATGATTTTTTATCATTTTTGGCCATAAATCACCCTCGTACACCTCTTTTTCATTTTTTTCCTAATAAAATGGTTCTTCCATATATATCTAGGTTTTTATATATTTTTTGTTAATGTATTTATGATTATCATTGCCTTTATTCACGTGTGATTGTCGTCTTGTATTATCTCAATATAACGATTTCGTTTTCATCGTCGTAGTGCGACGTTTATTTATTTTTTGTTATACCTTACTCTCTTACTATCAATTTACACATTGATTTAATTCTTCCTCCGTGTTTACATAAATGAATATTACTTTTTTTTAGATTTTTTAATATAAATTTTATAAATTTTGAAATTAAACAACGTGGAAAAAAAGATTAAAGAAAATATGAGATTAAAGCGAAAATTAGCTTAACTAGATTGATCAAACGTTCAAAATTTAAAAATGCAGAATATAAAAAAGGGGAGGGGTCCCAACCCCCAGGTTCCATAGGTTCAAAATTTAAAAATGTAGGACATCTAGGGAAGAGAGGAGTCCCAGGTTCAACACATTCGAGTTCTAATGGGACAGTTTACTATATTACAATAAAATGCTTAATTATAACAAAAAAAAGTAATGAAAAATTAGACCCTTTATCTAAACATAGCGTTTATACAATGAACATTCTTGCTCTATGTAAAACAAACAATAATAATAAGATAATATTGAGCTTTAAAAAAAATATATAATATTGAAATGTCACTTCCAACAATATTATTTTGAAATATATAGGAAATATTTTAGGTATTTGTTTGAGGACTATGGAACTTATTTTAAAATTTTAAAAAATAAAATATATATATATTCTATATGAATTTGTTTAAAGTAGATATTCCGGGTTTATTATATATTTAAAAATAGTAAAATAATTCTCACAAAATGACATTTATATGATCAAATTGTGCATTCTACCGTAACAATCCAACACTATAATAATATTATGAGTGTAATAGAAGATAGGTTAATCATTTAAGGGTAAAAGATATTAATGTTCATACATGTTGATTAGGGATGCTAATGAGACGAGACAACTCCTTGACTCTTTCGGACTCGGCTCGGTCAAAACTCGACCGTGTGAAGGCTATTTCGAGCTCGAGTTCGGCTAGTATTAGCGAGGTCGAATTAGAGCAGCTCATAACTCGACTCAAAAAGCTCACGAGAAACACGAATATTTTGTATATAAAATTTTAAAAGTTTTTAAAATTTTATATCTCTGAGGAATGACATAAATAATATATCTCTATTTTTATTCTTAAACAATCATACATTTTTATTATTTATTTAGTTATAAATATATTTATTTTAAAAATAATTAATTTTATTTAAAGAAAAGATGTAAGAGAATAGGATATTATTCTATAAATTATATTAATAAGTTAGTATTATAAATGTGATAAATATATATATATATATATTCCATACACCGATTCTCCTAAAGTTGGATATATAATAATTAGGGGTGCTAATGAAACGAGACAACTCGCGAGCTACTTGGACTCGACTCGATCAAAACTCAGTCAAAACTTGACTCGAGTAAGCTTGACTTCGAGCTCGAGCTCGACTCGAAATGTTAATGAGTCGAGTCGAGTCAGTCGAAACTTCGGCTCGAGTAAGCCTGACTTCGAGCTCGAACTTTCATTTCGAAATGATGCTTATATTTCCAGACTCGAATTCGATTGAACTCGAACTTGTTTATCATTAGCACTCTAATGTTGATAGAAAACTATCCTCATCATGTCAATATACTTAAAATGCTAGTATTTTTTTATTTAAAAATTAATTTATATGAAAATTACCAAAAAATATGTTACTCTCCAAATAAACTTTATTTCAATTTATGATAAAAGTTATTTCAATGTTTTTTTTATCTCTTGTTCATATATGATATTCATATTTAATGTAGTGAAGGATCAGGGTTTTCTTTGATTTCCTTTGTATTTTTTTGTGCTTTTGTCTTTAACATGTTGCGGCTACTAATTGTGTTGTTGAAAGATGACTTTTTTATAGGTTTTCGCGTTGACAGTTCAGATGGTAAAGTTTCGAATTATAGGTATTCTAAGCATTTTTTAGTATCAAATGTGTAGGTCTTGAATCGATTATTTTTGCTATTAACCTAGATGCTGCGTGTTTTAAAGTTTCTAACGCTTTTGATTTTTCAATTGATTGTATTACTAACCTACATCAATTAAAAAATAATAATGTAAGGGTTACTTTATATGGTAATAATTAATAATTTTTCTTCTTTATATGATAATAAGACATCATACCACAATCAAGTCATGTTTTAAATTTATTTGTATTCCTTTATAATGTTGCCTACATCGTCTTGTTAAAGGATTTTATATAATAATTACATATTTGTCAAATCAACTACTTCTTTTTATTATATCATGGCAAAAAAATAGAATAGGGATAAAGGATAAAAATAAATTATCAATGAAAAAGGAATCTAAATATTAACATAAATAAAATTTAATTTTTTTGCTAAAGATGAATTTTTATCCTACTATGATTCTTTAAAATGTTATATATATATATATATATATATATATATATATATATATATGTATATATATATACTTCATATAACTATATATATATATATATATTTCTTATTCCAAGCAGCAAGTATCAATGGAATTTAGGGCACAAGTTTATAATTTAATAAATTTAAAATAGAAATATTTATTTTTGATAGGCTTAAAATAATTAGTCCTTTTCAAATGATTGTAAAAGCTTTAAATTATTTGTTATTTGTTATAATATCTTATTTTATTATAGATTAATATTTGTTGTGATAGGTGAAACTTTCTATAAATAATATGAATTCAAGATTACACAAAATCCATGATTCATATTATACCATGGAAAAATAATGCTAAGGTGGAATAATATGTAATTGGATTGATAATTTGATTTGATTATATATATATATATATATATATATATATATATATATATATATATATATATATATATATATATATAGACAGTCTATCAAGGCAGTATCATCTTCTAATTTAAAAAAAATGATTAATTTTTATTATATATTAAAGAAATTAAATAAATCGGGATCATGTAATTTATAAAGAATGATACAAATATTCTATATGAATATCAATATTTAATTACAAGAAAGTTTATCAAACAAGTAAAAGTTTTGGAGTTATCCTTTCATCAAACCGGCACATCAAGTCCATGACATCTACACGAACACTAGATAGTATAATCTTAGTATAATGATTTCATTTTCTTGTTAGGACAAGAAAGGCACAACTCCACCCAATCTACATCCACCACCATCATACTAGCTATAATACTAGTTTTATAATTTAATAAATTTTAAATAGAAATATTTATTTTGATAGGTTTAAAAATAATTAGTCCTCTTCAAATGATTGTAAAAGCTTTAAATTGCTGTTATTTGTTATAATATCTTATTTTATTATAGATTAATATTTATTGTGATAGGTGAAACTCCTTATAGATAATATGAATTCAGATTACATAAAAATCCATAATTCATCTATTATACCATGGAAAATATTACTAAAAGTGGAATAATGTGTAGTGGATTGATAATTTGATTTGATTATATATATATATATATATATATATATATATATATATATATATATATATATATATATATATATAGACAGTTTATCAAGGCAGTATCATCTTCTAATTTACAAAAAATGATTAATTTTCATTATATATTAAAGAAATTAAATAAAACCGGATCATGTAATTTATAAAGAATGATACAAATATTCTTTATGAATATCAATATTTAATTACAAGAAAGTTTATCAAACAAGTAAAAGTCTTGGAGTTATCCTTTCATCAAACCGTCTCATCAAGTCTATGACATCTTCATGAACACTAGATAGCTATAATACTAGCTATAATGATTTCATTTTCTTGGTAGGACAAAAACACAACTCCACCCAATCTATCTACACCATCATACTAGCTATAATACTAGTTTTATAATTTAATAAATTTTAAATATAAATATTTATTTTGATAGGCTTAAAAATAATTAGTCCTTTTCAAATGATTGTAAAAGCTTTAAATTGATGTTATTTGTTATAATGTCTTATTTTATTATAGATTAATATTTGTTGTGATAGGTGAAGCTTTCATATAAATATGAATTTAAGATTACACAAAAATCCATGATTCATCTATTATACCATAGAAAATATTACTAAGAGTGGAATAATATGTAATTGGATTGATAATTTGATTTGATTATATATATATATATATATATATATATATATATATATATATATATATATATATATATATATATATATATATATATATATATATATATATATATATAGACGATCTATCGAAAGCGTGCTCGTCTTCTAATTTAAAAAAAATGATTAATTTTCATTATATATTAAAGAAATTAAATAAATCGGGATCATGTAATTTATAAAGAATGATACAAATACTCTATATGAATATCAATATTTAATTACAAGAAAGTTTATCAAACAAGTAAAAGATTTGGACTTATCCTTTCATCAAACCGTCACATCAAGTCCATGACATCTACATGAACACTAGATAGCTATAATGATTTCATTTTCTTGGTATGACAAGAAAACTTACAAGTCCACCCAATCTACAGCCACCACCATCATACTAGCTATAGTGTTTAGTTTAGACCCTCCTGCTTCCTTGACGGTGGTCGAGATATCTGCCCTTACTCTGGATTCAAATTCAACTCTCCACTGTCTTAGACATTTATTCATATTACTTCAATGTTTAGGAATATCGATTCACGAGCCTTCTTCTTCCTTGAGTTGCAGGCTTGTCATTATTCTCACGCCCTTGACCTTCCCTCTGGTTTGATGGATTGATGCAGCCTCAAAATACTCAATCATCATCTCCTCTTCTTCCTTCTCTGCCTGATCCCCCTTCTCTTCTTCTTCCTTCTTTTCTCTCCTCTTTTCCTACTCACAATACAAGAATCAAAGACAAACGCTAAAAAGGGAACACCTATTTTTTGCTTTTTATATCTTCTCTATTTTTTTATTTTCTCATTTTTTTCACTGCCGCCTCCTACTATCACTACAATTGGACTAACACCCGGCTGATTGTCGTCGGCCGTCCACCACCGGTCGATGACCTGTACCCGTCTCCCATTGTTCATTTCACCCATTTACCCACTTTACCTCATTTTCTTTCTCGTTTTTCACATAATGCAAACACTTTTTTTTTCTTCACTAAACATCCACTGGCACTTTTGATTATTCTCTTAAAAATTAATAATTTTCTTATTTATTCTATTTACATTTTAGTTTGCATAGGTATATTAGTTTGCATAGATATATGTTGTGATATTTTATTTCTTTTTTGGACTTCTTATGATGGCTTGATTATTGACGATCTTGTGAGTATTTTTAAGGGATATGAGAATAATAATTAATAAATTTTATCTGATTGAAACTTGTATTTTGTATATTTAGCTTAATTTTTGAAATATTTATGTAATCATATTTAGTGTTTAACAATTAAATTACAAATATTTTTATGTATATTGGGTTATTAAATATTGAAGTAGAATGTTATTGTTCTAATTATAAGCTTTAATATATAAAATTGGAAAATTAAATTTTTGTATCCATACAATTTTTTATTACTTTTGGGATTATTAATTGATACTAAATTTATTTGTTGGTTTAAGTTTTAAGTAATTGAGTAAGGTTAAATATTAGATTTGCAAAATAAATTAAGATTAAATTATTAGATTTTTGAATTGGGCTTGATTCTTAAATGTTTTATCTTATTGTATTTGGGCTGAAATGTAAATTGAACTTGTTAATTGAAAATTTGTTTCATTAGTAAATTTTTATTAAATTAGGAAAGGCGAAACATTATATTTTCATAATTTCATTACTCAACTGGATATTGAAATAGAAAAATAGTAAAAAAATATAATAGTGATTAAAAGAGTTAGAAAGAAAAATATCTTCATAAATTCAATTTCACAAGATTTTTTTACATTTTAATCCTTTGCCATTAAGCTAAGTTTTATTAAGTTAAATACTTAATATAATTAAATTTGAAGATTATAGATAAAATATTTATGATTATTGAGCAATAAAAAAGCTTATTAGTCATAAACAAAATGAATGGTGCAAAATGGGATGAACCTCTTATACTACTTGACTCGGATTGTATTTGGGCCAAAAACTGTAAGACCCGAGAAATTCCAATTTCTGGAATAAGGGCAAAATCGTAATTTCGATTACAAAATTATAATTTCGGTTAAAAATCCGTAATTAATTCTCTAGATCTCGGATGACGAAAAAGATTGTACCGTTGGAATCATCTCGCAAAATCTAGTTAGCACGTAAAATTTCATAATTTTCTGAGACAGTCGGAGTCGGCACGTTTTTCGAGGCATCGCGGTTCGAGTGCCGTAAATCGATTTTCGATGCGACGAAAGGCACATAAGAGCATGTCTTTCATGTGCAGTAAGTGGTATGGTAAATGATGGTGGGCGGCGAGAGATGGTCTGAATATCAAATACGAAAGGAGACGAAAATGGTCATTTGTAAATTGATTTAAGTCCTTTAGTTGACAAAATTGCGATAGTGTCATCTCCGCCCGTAGACACTAAGCAAAAGCAGTGATTTTCGGTTTGGGGATGCAGTAGCTTGAGCTCGTTTCTAGAGAGTCTCGACTCTTTCTGCAATCTGTGATCGAATAGTTGGTTTATTGAACGAAGGAAAGTTACTACGCCGGGCTTATTTCTGCTTTGGACCCCGGGTTTGCGAGTTTTTGACAACTCAAGAGAATTGGATTTCTCACTGCTTGTTTATTCCCATTTTTAAGGGTTTTTCCATGTTTCGGTTGGTTTGAGGCCGTGAGGGGCCGTTTGATCGGTCCCAAAGCTTGGGACCGAATTGATTTGAATTTATTGAAACCCAATGTTGAAACAGTGGCTGTTACGGGCTGTTGGGTGTTTTAATTCTAAGATTGCGATTTAAATCATGTATTGATATGAAAAATGGGGAGCAGACGTATGATCGATCCCAAAACATGAGACCTTGAGCGTGGAATTTTGAAAGAGAAAAAATGGAGTAAGCGTGGCGCTCCCGATGTTCAAGGCTGTTTGGGTGTGATTAGTGTTATCTTGTGCATTAAATGTTTGCTTGGTATGCATTGGGCCGGGAATGGCCGTGGATTACGGGTTCACTAAGTGAACCGTGTTTTAATGATTTCGGGAGACGAGGGTTCAATATTCCCGGAATAGTGATCCTCAAAGTATATATTTTGTGAAAATACGTGTTGGTAGTGATTTAAATTAAGTGCTAGTGTATGATCGTTAGCCCAAGTGAGCTAATTTTGATGCTTGAAATTGATTAATTACATGACATGATTGTGTGATTGGATATTATGCGAATATATTCATGTTGATATGTTTGCATGTGATTAGATTGTGATGGAGCTGGCATACATGCATTCCATATGCCTTTGGAACATCTAGGAATATAGGAGTTAGTGCATGAGATGAGTCTAGAAGAAAATGGTTGGAGGGTAGTCTAAGGTTAATTATCGGAGGGTAGTCAAACCCAAACAATATATCAACCCGTCGGGCGGCCCGGTTGATATATATATTCATCGGAGGGTAGTCAAGCTAAATAATATATCGACCGTCGGACGGCCCAGTTGATATATATTCATCGGAGGTAGTGCAAACAAATAATATATCAATCGTCGGACGTTTGATTGATATACGTATATATATTAAGTCGGGTTGCCCTTCTTTAAAACAAATATTCTCATCGGCTTAGGTGAGTGTGAGAGAGTGATGAGATTTCGGGATGCGAGTTAGTCTTGTAGACATTCAAGTAGGATCGTCGTTCTTGAATGTTTGTTAAATTGAACATTGCGCATAGGTGGTGAGTAGCCCACTTAGGGCGATTCTCTTGAGCTTTAGCTTACCCGTCGTGGGATCCTTTTACAGTACGGGGCGAGTGATTCGTCCTTGAGGTTGTGATGAAGAAAGCGGGTTGTGGCTTTGATGTATACATGTATTAGAATTCTCTAATTTTTAATATATGTATTGTATAAAGTAAAAACATATTAACTCTTGTATCTATTGGGTATATAGTTGGATTCACCATGGCATGTATGTTGAAGTCTTGTATGGGCCCCAGTGGCCCATATTGGATATATATTGCATATATTGGATTGTTTTGGGACAAGTATATCACGGGTCTCTTTGTTTTAGGTAGAGCTCCCATTTACAAAGGAGACTACTGCTTGGGTACCTAAGTGGCGTCGAGATGGCGAGCCTCCACTTATGTGCGAGGTTGTGGGTGAGTCAACGGACCCAAGGTTTGGGGCGTCACAAAAACATTGGCCCAAAAACATTTAAGAATTTATAAAATTCTTTATTATATTTCATTTTCATTGCTCAACTGGATAGCTTTAAAGATTGTAAAACACAAGTAAAAACATAATAAGAGTGATTAAAGAGTTAGAAAGTAGAAAATATCTTCATAAATTAAATTTCACAAGATTTTTTTACATTTAATCACTTTCCATTAAGCTAAGTTTTATTAAGTTAAATACTTAATATAATTAAATTTGAACATTTATAGATAAATATTATATTATTATAATAATATAGCTAGTCATAAACAAAATGAATGGTGCAAAATGGATGAACTCTTATACTACTTGACTCTGTGATTGTATTTCACAAAACATTGGCCAAAACATTTAAGAATTTATAAAATTATTTTTTAAATAATTTTAAGGTCCCGACTTGTTGGCCTATGATGTGTGGGTCGGGCTAAGTTGGTCAAACATCGCTCAAATACAATTCGAACTAAATGGCTGACTCCATATTGACATATGCCCACAGGACCCGGCTAAAATGGGATCAACCTCTTATACTACTTTGAGTCATTTTATCTCGTCCCATTTAATTTTATAAAGCCAAAAGTATGGGAATTTATTTGCGTAGCCCGCATCATGAACATGTTATGTTGCCATACATAGTTATGGGTTATATGCACTAAATCATATATCATAATAGGAAATACAAATTTATATTTCAATACATGTATGGATCTCGAAATTGTAAAATAAATATAATTGAATATTACATAACATCATCTAATCTAAATCAATTATATAATACAAAATAATTAATTATAATTTATAGAGACAATTATATCATGTTTTAGCAAAGTAAAATGAGTGACAAACAAATTTTGTCTTTAAATTTCTATAATATTGTTTAGTAATAAAAAATCTCAATGAAATATTGCTTTGCCAAAATGAATATTTTAAGACAAAAACATTCGTCACTATATATCGAATGTTGTTGCAAATTATTTTATGAATAATATATCAATATAAATTTCTTCTCAACAATATGTTTAGCGACAAAAGTTACATATTTGTCTCTAAAACTATTGCATGGAACAAAGAGACGATTTCTAAATTTTGTTGCTAATAGAAAGATTTAGTGACAAATTTTTTTTCCCATATTAAAAATTCGTCACTAATTCTCATTTTTCTTGTAGTGTAATTTGCAGTAGATTTTTGTCTTTTCCCAATATTTTAAAGGGTTATTACTAAAATTTTCTTTTAATTTTTTACATATATCTTGAGCTGTTATTTTATAGGTTATAGATATATTTATTTTTTTTGTTCTCCATTTTTCTAGCTTTGTGATCATAATTTATCCTAAAAGGCTTTAATATTCTAGGTACTCTTATCTAGTGATCACAAGGTGTTTTTAGTATAATAGTATAAATTGTTTGTTGATATATTGAGAATTGTTGTAAAAAGTCATTTCCTAATATAATGTCACATTCTATATTGTTGTATTGATGGGACTTTTCCTATTTTTACGATTTTATTTTGAATCATTTCTACATTCTCTTTTGTTTTGTAATTTTTCTTTAGCCTACCACACCTTTATGGAGATTTTAGTATTTTCCCATTCTTTTAACAAAAAGCTTTTAAATATTGTTATTTCTGATCCTGTATCTATCAATCCACATGTATATAACTTAGTTTCTAGGATTTTAACTATTATAAATACCATAGTAGGGAATGTAATTTCTTTCATCTTTGTCTTTCTAGAAAATACATATCAGCCTTCATTTTATATATATTTCTATTCCTTCTTTGTGGTCTTATATTTATCTAATCATTTAGGAAACTATTTCCTAAGAGAATATCATAATGTCCATTTCTGCATTCTGTTATCTTTATAGCAGTCTACTAGAAAGGTTATTCCTTGTAATTTTATAGGTATTTGTACCTTTAAATTGCATTCTAATGTTTGACCATCATAATTTTTGTAGACATACGAACTTGTTATATTTCCTATCATTTCACACTTATCACTGGAGGCCATTTCATAATCCATTCGTGATTCATAAAATTTTTGTTTCTTCAACTTCTTTTCATTGTAATAGTTTCCTTTATTAGAAAGGTGAATGTACTCTTCTTATTCTTTGAAAACTTTCCCTTGTATTATTCCTACTACTATTTCCTATCAAGGAATTTCTAAATATGGGTAAATCCATTCTTACATACTATTTTCTTCAGCAATATCATCTTTAAGACTTAAAATGTAATTTGCAGGTATCTCTATTCTTTCTAACTTTTGAGGTTCTATTATTTCAGCAATTTCTCTACATTTGTCACTAATTTCTATAAAGGGCTTGTCTTGGTAAATTCTTCCATAATTTGAGTTTGATAGTGTATATAAAGAACTATAATACATTGTCATTACATTATTTCCTTCTTTCATAAAATCGTTTTTAAAATTTCAAAATATAAGCTTAGGACTCATCAAAGTCTTTGTCTCCTAAATTAATGTTATATTTTAGGTAACATGTAAACATTAATTTTGTGTAGGCTAAATTACCCTGGATACTTCCTAACTGGCTTTCATGTGTTTGTATCAGTCTTTTATCATGTAAACTTAGTACTATTGGGGTATTTAGATTTTCAGGAATAATGATTTTATTATTATTTCAGATTCTGTTAAGTATATTATACTTTATTTTTCTTATTTTGTCATTTTTTATCTTGCTTAATGTTTCATTTATAGTTTCTTTTGTCAGTAAATTAAGCTTTATATTTCCTTTCGCTTTATTGATTGTTATACTCCTTTCTATTTTTTGGTATTCATGGATTGTGTATTTCCTATGCATATATCTTTTATTTAAGTAGCTTAATAAACCTTCTCCTGGGGCTTTTAGATCAAAGTTTAGATTCTGGATTTTCTGTAATTTTCTATTATCAAAAGTGCTTTTCATTCTATATCCTTCTTGGTCTTCCTTAGCACTAATGATTTCAAATTCAGAAATGTCATCTTCCTCAATTATCTCTTTACTCATTCTGTATCACTGTCTGAGGAATTGTTATCATTCTCGCTATAAACACTACTCATTTCACTATCAAAACTTAGGATACTTTCCAAATCTTCTTCCTCATTTTCTCCCCATAGGATCAATGTCTTTTTCTCTTTCTGACATTCATTGTTGTAATGTCCTAATTCTCCACATTTCCAACATTTGCATCTACTTTTATCTTTTGATGTATTTCCTGTAACATTTTTTCTTTTGTAATTAAATTTTTTCTTATAGTATTTTTTAAATGGTTTTCGCCATTCTTTTCTAAATCTTTTATATTTTGTAAATTTTTGTCTTGGCTTACCTAATTGTCTTTTAAATTTTCTTTTTCTATACTCCTTACACCCCCAATTTCCTGGGATGTTATCTATCTTATCACAAAATAATTTTTCTCCATATTTTGCACCTTTTACAACATACCTTTGGGTGCATAATTCTGTCAATCTTTTCTGTAAAAATTATATTCTAGTTCCTAAAGTATCAACATTTTCTTGTTTTATTTTTTCATATTCCTCTTGGAAATAATCACTCCATTTTCCTGGTAATTTCTTATAATATGTATTTGCTAAGATTGTCATATTCATATTAATGTCAAATGCATCATAATACCATTTTCTAAATTCACATGTATATTCATATATATTTCATCTACATTTGTAATTGTGATAACTTATTCTAGCTTCTTCTTATATATTTTCTGCTCTATACTATCTCACATCCATATTTCTCCTAAAAATTACTATTATATATCTAACAAAGTAACTACACCTTCGAATATATTACTTTCAAAGGCTATATAGTAGTGTAATTTGTAATCACATTAAAACTAGGGTCGATAATCCTTCCACCATTTTCTAACACATCCGCATGTTCATCATTATTCGGGGTTTTTGTATTATTATCCCTAACTGTTCCTTGTGTCATAAAATATAATGTCATCAGTTGAGACCATTTGTTAATATTGTTTTAGCCATCCTTTGACAATCTATATCTAGATATACTCCCGTATTTCTAATTGTTCTATTTTTGTTTCTCTCTAGGTCTCGCATTTAGGCATTCCTCAGTGATTGTTTTTCAAATGTTTTCGGGGTGTTCTTCCTTTATTTTACTCGTCCTCCTACATGTCCTATAGAATTCACCTCTTTTGTTTCCTTCTAAATTCACTTCGTATTTCTATCATTATATTTTCAATTTCACTATTACTTTATTTTGCCTATTCTTTACAGCTTTCTTCTTCAATTATTTGTTTTCCTTCTTATTTTTCTTTTATTTTCTAATTCTAAATATTGTTCTAACAAATTTTCATCTAGGCTTCCTTTTTCAATGTCTTCTCTTTTTATTGTTCTTTTAAGATATTTTCTAAATATTATTTGTTCTACCATTTTTCCAGTTGTTCCTTTTACATATTTTGAATCTTTTCCTATGCTAATAAGGGTATTTTGTTGTATTTCTATGTTTATCAACCTATTTTCTAATTTATTTATTTTTTCTTTGATTTTTTCTAATATGTTATCCATTCTTTTTATAGCTCTTAATATTTCTTCCATTAATATTTCTACTTTTTTAGCTTCCATTTTGTTTAGGTTTTTTAATTCTATTTTTCACAATTTTTTTCCAATCGTTATATAATCGTCATAAGGATATGCATGTGTTTAAAGTGTGATGACCCTTATTAAAGGTTCTCCATATGTATTAATTCCCACTAAGCTATAAGCTTAGCACGCTTGTTTCATCCGTGTGGCGTGGCTGCAGATAAACCAGAGGGCGTGACACTCCACACGCTAGCCAAAGTCGCACATCAATAGGTGCCTATCAAGACCATTTTGGTCTCATATATATGTATTTTTGTTTCTTTGCAAACAAAATATCAGAATGTTGAACACTTCCATATATGGAGCTTGTATTTATATTTTGTAATCCGTCACATGTAATATGGTGTTAAATGTTTAACATTATATGTATGAACAAGCTTAAAGTTATAGGTAAATACGCAGAAATATAGCATCCCTGATCCGACTGAATTCGCTGAACGAGCCTGGACTTAAGACTCGGGTATTAGAGTCCCAATTGGGGGCGTCACAATTTAGTGGTATTAGAGCCCCAACTGGGGGTGTCACAATTTTGTGGTATCAAAGCTCCCAATCATGCCATTAAAATCACCAACTCATCTCGTAGTTGGTAGAGTCTAGCTGACTTGAAAATGGGAGGGGTCTTTAGTGAGTAACCTGCTTAGTAATGTTTCCTTTTTTCTTTTTCTTTTTTAATTAATGTTTCTAGTTTGATCTTGTTTGGTGTTTTTTTTAGTTGTTCTTTTAAGGTTTTTGGAAGTCCTAAAGTTGGTTCTAAAGCAAGAGAAATGGGATGATCACTTTAGGGGAGTCCTCTTTTTCCCTCCTTGTTTTTCATGCTATATTTCATTGAGGGAAATGTTTTGTTCAAGTTCGTGTGTGCTAAGGTATGGAACATATTGTAGAATCAGCTTGATTTCTTTGGTATCTTGTATTATGTTATGTTTGTGGGCTTGTGTTTTTGTATCAGCATGAGCTGTTTAAAGCTTAATAACTATTTGGAGAATGTTTTGACATTATGCTTCAAAAGGTTGTTTTATTAAGCCAAAACTTGGAATACCATCACATTTATATAATCTAAGATTAAGTGTATCTATAGGTTATGGGAGGCTTGGTTGTAGAGCCTTCGTGTTTTTCAAGGAACTAATTCTTAATGGAACTTGTGCACACGCACACACTAGATCTCATTTCAGTATTAATCGAGGTTTCGGGCCCCTTCTTCTCAAATTAAACTTACCTTGAGAGACCTGAACTTCCATAGTGTTGGGACACCTCTATAAAGAGGGCCAATGAGCCCCACATTAGCAAAAACAAAAGAAAAGGAGAAAAATAAATAGAAAAGAAAAAATTTGTAAGACCCGAGAAATTCCAATTTCTGGAAAAAGGGCAAAATCACTGGACATAAAATTGTTAATTTCTGTTAAAATCCGTACTTATTCTCTAGATCTCGGATGATGAAATGGATTGCACCGCTAAATCATATCACTTAAATCTAGCTGCACGTGAAAATTCGAGACGGAGTTGACACGCCGAGGCATCACATTCGGTGTCAGAAACGATTTTTCGATATGATTTAAAGCCACATAACATGTACTCATGTGCAATAAGTGGTATGAGTAGATAAATGATGAAAATGGACGGCCGAGGTAGTGCCGAATATCAAAACTGGTAAAAGAGGGACATAATGGTCATTTTGGAAATTGATTTAAGTGACTAAAAGACAAAATAGAGAACATGACCCTTCTTCTCCAATTCAAAAAGGCCAAAACGTGAAATCAAAAGGAGGGGGATGCAGTGGAGAAATCGAAAATGGTGGGAGTTCCAGAGAGAGTCTCCGCCTCTAGAAATATCGGACGATCCGACCGTCGGCGTCTTCGGCCGTATGAAACGCTTCCACAAGAGAAAGAAGCACGCAAAGGATTCCTGGGCTTTGTGAGTTTTCGATTAACTTCGGTATATATGTTTCTCCCTTACTTGAGTTTTATTCTTCTTTAAGTGTTTTTCAATGTTTCGCTGGTATGAGGCCTTAACGCCGCTTGATCGTCCTAAACCTTGGGAAACTTAATTGATAGGAATTTTTGGAAACCAAAATGTCGAAATGCGAATCGCGAGGGTCGTTGGGTGTTTCATTTCAATTAAAATTGTAATAAACCAAGTATTTGCTGGTTTAAGGTCACGTGAGCGTTTCGGACGGCCCCAAAACTTGGGACCGAATTAGTTGGAAAATTTTTGAGAATTTTTGATCGGGCCGTGATGCCCAGAATTTTAAGGCTGTTTAGGGTAATTATGCATTAAAATCAGCGCCTTGATTGAAATTTGGTCGGGAATGGCTTGAAATGCCGTTCACAAAGTGAACCGATGAATGGATGTTCGGAACCAGAAACCTAGGTTTTTACCGCTCATATCAAGTGACACAAAAAATATATTTTCAGGTGTCGTGTTCGTCGAGTGATTCAAGTCGACCGGTTTGATCATTAGCCCAAGTGAGCTAATTTTGATGAAATTGATTAATTACACGGTACGATCAGGTGATCGATATTGCGCGATACGCGACGCTTACATATTCGTACGTGATTAGACCTGTGATTGAATCGACATACATGTATTCCATATGCACCGCAACATCCTAGGATTCATAGGAGCAAGGTGAGACGAGCTCCAGAGAAAAATGGCTCGAGGGTCAGTTTCAAAATATTAATTATCGGAGGGTAGTCCAAATTAAAAATATCAATCGTCGGAGCGGCCCAATTGATATTCATAGGAGGGTAGTCCACAAACAAATAATATATCAATCGTCGGAGCGGCCCAATTGATATATATACACATCGGAGGGTTGTCCACAAACAAACAAAAATAGAAATTCTCATACTTAGACGACCGTGAGGAGTCAGAGGACTCGGGATATGAGTTGAAACAGCGTAGACATTCAAGCAGGATCATGCATTTACTTGAATGTGTTTAATTTGGAACATCGTGACCGCACTTAGGTGGTGAGTAGCCCAATTTAGGCGATTCTATCGAGCATTAGCTCACCCCCGTCTGGGACCCCTTACGTGCATGTGAGCGTGCAAGGAGACGGTCGCCCTGTAGGCCGAAGTTTTTCTAGAAGAAAGCCTGACAGGGCTTTCTGGATTCGTGGTGTATACATGTATTAGGAATGTTAGAATTTTTAATATGTATCAGAGTAAGGGAGAATTGATTACCTCTTGTAACTATTGAATATATATAGTCGACTCATGATCGGGTATGTATATTGAGTATCATTATGGGCCCAAGGGTCGTATTGGATATATATTGCATATATCGGACTGCTGTGACGCGCAAACGGCGCTTATACAAGTATTGCATTTCGCAGAGCCCCCGTACAAAGGAGACTCCGCCCGATTGTGGAGAAATGCCTGGTCACCCGACATTCACGAGCATTCCGCGGCCTGATTCGTAGTCAACCCGACCCCGCCCGGGGGGGCGCCACGCCTTGGTATCGTAGCTTAGGCATACGAACACGAGGAGCTGGTTGGGTATCCATCACCACTAGGTGGTTTGATGTGGAGATAGGTATGTGAAACCCAGAGAATGAGGGCTCGGGCTTGCGCCATTGAACGTAAAACTTCACCACTAAGAGTGGTTCGACGCTGAAGCGAGGTAAGGAGACACCGAACTGGGGACAAACTAGACACCACATGCATACTGACGTGTTTGTGTGATTTGGTGAATTATTGTATGATGGGTGTGTATGCCATGTTTTATGTGTGTTGTGAAATGTCGGTGGTGCTTAAGTGATTAGCACATAGGTATTGAAATTTTGTCGAGTTTTAATACAAGGTGTAAAACTAGAAAACAAATTAAATAAAATAAATTTTACTAAATTTATTTGGGTTGTTGGATAATGAGAAGAAATTTTTGGTTTTATAAAGGGTTAAAATTAAAGAAATGGAATAAAATAAATTTTTATGAATTTATTTGATAACATGAAATGAAAGATGTATATATATATATACGTAAAAAAATTCAAAGGGAAAATCGAAGAAGAAAATAAATTTTTTAAATTTATTTGGTTATGAGGTGAGAAAATAATTTTTCTAAGGTTTTATATGGTGTAAAACTGAAGAAAAGTGAAGAAAATAAATTTTTAGAAATTTATTGTGTATTTTGGAAAAATGAAAAAAAAATATTAGATGTATAATTTTTTTTTATTTATTTTCCAGCTGCTGGAAATAAATAATGGAAATAAAAAAAAAGATGAAAAAAAAAAACCGTTTTTGGGCCACTGCCCAATTATGTTGTGAAAAAAAAAAAAAATTGTATTGCAATATTGAAATTGTATTGCAAGCAATAGGAGAGAAGGCTGAAAATTTGTATTGCAATACAACATTTGTATTGTGACTTTTGAGCGCTGGGTCAATGGAGAACTGCATTGCAAGCGCTTATTGTATCAAGTAAGAGAAATGTCAGGAGGGAAGCTCAGATTGCAATACAAACTATATTGCGGAGGTGCAAAGGGCAAGAGACAGGCCGCTCAGGTCGCAAGACGTACCGTGGTTACGACGCGTTGGCGAGCGTAGGCGCATAATAGGGGCGCTGGCGGCGGCTAGGCGCTGGCGTATGGCACGGCGCCGCGCGTAGTGTGCGCAAAGCGGTACCGGGGCGTGGGGCGCCGGGCGTGGCGCTGGGCGCAGGGCGCGGCAAGAAGTGGGGCGCTGGCGTAAGCGCATGAGGCGCCGTGAGCGCAAAGCAGCATTTAGCAGCGGGCGCCAAGCGAAGCGTGGGCGACGGCGGTTGCCGGGCGTTTCGTGGTACTGGGCGCCATTGCCGTTGGTGCTCGTGGCACTGCTCGTTTTCAACTCCGGTTTTTCGAATTTCTGTATTTTCCCGAGTCACTAAATGAACACTGTTTCATCAGAAAATTTTTTTTTTTTTTAAAAAATAATAATATGTTTAGTTTAAATTAAATAAAATAAAATCAATAAAAATTAGCAAAAATTTTCGAAAATAAAATTTTGTTGAAGATAATATTTTAAGTGCAAAATTGATTAAGTACAGACATTGTAAATGCAAGGGCACAATATACCGATTTATGTGTATGATTACAAGAGTTCCCGCACAAGGCTGACGCCTTTGTAGATATCGTAGACAGATTGAATCATGCGTTAATCAGATAGATGGCTAGGACGAGACGAGGATACGTGGTGAATATCCACTTCGGGCACCGGTCGCACTACCACTCGATCGCCAGACCAGACCGAGGTCAGAGGGTTGACAAAGAAATTTCGCATTGCACAGCTGCATAGCAGTGTACAAGTGAAGATCCTGAACCTCAAGAGGTTTAGGCGATCATCCTCCGACATTCACAAGGGGAAGAGATCCGATGGTATGCACTACGGTTCATGTAACCCAGTTGCTGGCGCCACGAGACAATTTCCGACACGACTGTGATTAACTAGCCGGGCTTCTACCAGAGAATGAGGCCCGCTACGGTGGAAATGGGCAAGGACCTCTAGAGACCTTAGAGGAGCCGTCAGACGCGGAGTCTCCCATAGATTAGGCGAGAATGTTAATGATAGGTCGAGGGTCATGAGTTAGAGGTCTTGTGGACTCTACCCACCGTGGACGTGAGGACTGGACATGTCAAAGTTCGATGTCATCCTAGGATGGACTGTCAGATACCACAAGATCAAGTATCTATCAGCAGCCGTAGGAGGATTACCACCTGATTACAGGACGGTACTGCATGGCATTTCAGGGGACAAGCATGACGCTTTGGCCCACAGAGGTCGAGTCCAAGTTTCAGGATGAAGAGTCGCTTAGCGTAGCCTTACCCCGAGGGCGAGGAGAGACCAGACTAGATCTACCTCAGGTATGCGAGTAGGTGGATGTTTTTCCGTATGAGCCACTGACTACCTCCACAGAGGGTAGCAGACTTCGGGGTATCGCTGCACTTCTAAGATTTCACCCATCTCTATGACTCCGCATAAGATAGACCAACAGTCACAGGAACTCGTAGTCCAAGCATGTGGAGCTATTGGACAAAAGGTTCGATAGGCCGAGCACTTCATCATGGAGTGCCCAGCTCTATTTGGCGAAGAAGAAGGATACAAGACCTTCGACCGTGCATTGATTATCGACAATGAACCGGTTACGATCCGTGACCCACTCCATTACTCGAGGATCGATGATTTATCTGACCAATGAGAGGAGCGAGTCTACTCCGTGGATAGACCTTCGTGACCGTTACCATCAGTCAGGTTGCGGAGACAGATATCCTCAGATAACAAGTAGATGCGCATGGGCACTTTGAGTTTACGATGATGCCCTTTGGATTGACGAATGCGCTAACAATATTCATGGATCTCATGCATAGGGTGTTCCAACCCTATTTAGATCACTTTGTCATAGTTCGTGGAGACATTCATCTACTCCTCAAATAGAGTGGGGAGCATGAGTATCATTCGAGGATCGCCTTTACGCTTGCCGAGACCATCACCGTATACTAAGTTCAAGAAGGCGAAGTTTTGGCTTATCGAGGTGAGGTTCGGGACACGTGGTGTCAAGATCTCGGAGTGTCGGCCGAATCTGCGAGAAGGTTGAGGCAGCCGATGAGTGTGGAGAGACCAATGTCAATCTTCGAGATACGAAGCTGATCAGCCGGGTATTATGTGAAATTCGAGAATGGGCTGGAAGTTGTCCATTCGGGACAGATCGAGGATTTCGCCACGGATACGGACTCCATTTGGGACGGCCCTCACCAGAGAGAGATCGAGGATGCCCGAGCACCTCGTGGCGGGTGTCAGCAAGAGGGAGGACTGCACCTTCTTCTAGTTCTGTGGGAAGAGGCACAAGACTTCTTCACACGAGTTTCGTGGGACTGGGCGTCAGATCGGGCATGAGACTCGATCGCCCCAAAGACAAAGGATCCCAGACTTCGTGGACAACGCGGCCCCGCTTAGTCAGAGAAATGGTGAGAGTATATCTGCTCATTCCTCCACACCCTAGTACGGCCCGAGGAACCAGCCAGCTTTGGAAAGTTATATAAGCACCTAACACGACAGCCGAGGGGCCAGGCAGTCAAGTCAGTGGGATAGATCGCAGTCAAGGCAAATAAGCGTGGTGGACCTTGCGGTGGCAGACCTATCGTTGTTGATGTCAGTTTGACATGATGAGTTTACAACACTCCGTCGGTCAAGAAGTGGGACCTACCGTCATTACACCCACACACCCAAAGATCAGCTAGAGGTTGCGCCTTTAGAGAGCCATGATGATGTTCTCCTTGTGATTTAGAGGAGCTGACCCGAGCAGGGTCGAGATTATGACAGCGATCTCTAAGATTCCGCTTCATGGTGCACCGATCAGCGTCACAAACACAAAGATTATCGCGCTCGCAAAGACCGTGAACATCGCAATGAGTCGAGCGCTGGCAGCCGGTGACGATCATTCACCACTCTGCAGTGAGTCTGAGACTACGCCCAATGAAGTTCTTAGTTCGATTCAGAAATGACGAGTAACAGAGTGTGTAAGGAAGCAAAAGTGGCCTCAGAATCCCCTCGTGAGAATCCTGAGTTGGGGGTATAGGATGAGCTTAAAAGTCATCTATTTTCACCATTTTTCGATTGATTTTATACAGTATCATTTATATGCAAGGAATATGGAATACTTCACCAAACTCCGTTGTAATAATATAGAATCTAAAGAAAGGTAAATTGCAATAAAAGCAGAATATGACCGAACAAGACTGATGACCGTCAAGGAAGTCATAGCAGGAGAGTACAAAAAGGATTAAAAGATTTGATGTCGTGGAAGCTTTTCCCAAAGAATCAAAATACATTATGTTGTGACTTACAAAGCTCCAAATACAAATGGAGCGTGAATCAAAGACAAAACGAAGCAAGCGTGAAAGGAACCCAAAGTCAAGCAACCAGAATTGACGAAGAAAGAAGATTGATGTCGCGACATCATTCGTAGGTCGCGATAACTAAACCCAAAGATACCGAGGAATGAGGTCGCTGGCCACCAAAAAGAAGTCACTTTAAGATAAAAATCGATCGAAGATTTATAAGGCGGCATCCGATGCGCCGCAACCTCAAGATCGATCGGCGTCACACACCACTTGCAAGGAAACTAAGGTCATGCACATCATCGGGCCAAGAGAGAAGGTCGCGACATCATTTGGCCTGGTCGCGACATCGCCGTGATTGCGCAAAGCCGGCGTACAAGACTGCTTCGCTTACATCAACTACACAAAGGAGGTCGCGACATCATTCAATGTCGCGACAACAATGGGCAGAAGATCACACACCGTTGTCGACATCCATTGCAAAGACGTGAGGTCGCGACATCATTAAAGCAGTCGCGACAACATAAGCAAGGAACAGAGGTCGCGACATCATACAAGAGGACATCATACAGAGGTCGCGACATCAACTGTATAGACCAGAAGGTCGCGACAACATTAAGATGTCGCGACATCAAATGCATAGAGATAAGGTCGCGACGCCGCATTGCTGCCATGATCGCTTCCACTAGCAAACATGTCGCACTAAATAAGGCTTCGCGACAAAGACTGAGATAAAAGAAGGTCGCGACAAGATCACTGCCGCGACAGCATCAACATACAGCCGCGATCCCGCAGCCCAAAAAAAAAGAGGATCAAATTGGTGGCCCAACTTAACCCTAGTCATACACACTACATCGGGCGAAGTGTTTTCGCGACTAAAAGAGATTCGAGCACAAGGCTCCAGATTTTAATTCTTTCTTTTATTTAATTTTTTAGATTAGCTTGTATTTTCATTTTTAATTTGATCCAACGTTAGTCAGAAGGTCAGAATAATGCGTATTAATATTTTCAAATTACCGTCTCGGGTTGCTTGGAATTCTGCATAAATTTTGGATTTTAACTACCAAATCGATTAGATGCTGGTTTTCTGATCAAGAAGCCAATGTATGGTGCAACTTCTCTTTCTCTCAAAGGATTTAGAAACTCAAATCAACAACTGATGACTTATCAATGTAAATTATCTTTCCCGTATATCTATTCATTATCACAACTTCGCTTTATAAATCGACTCGCCGGTTTTGCGTATTTCCTAGAATCGATCCTAATGTCGGGCCTCCTATACCCATAACTGGCTGCTCCAAGCTCCCGATTTCCAAGAGGCCCTCTGAGTGACAAAGAGAAGGCATTCCTAAGAGTGATGAACAATTTCCTCGGAGGGTAGCGAGAACCCATATTGATGATCTAATGTAAGCTCTATGTAATTAAACTGATACATCCTCTTCTCTACTTGAAACCGAGAATGTAGCCGAGTGAGTTATCAATTTAAGCATGAAGAGAGTTCGCCTCAATTCGACCGTGAATTCAATCCTGTTAGCAACGACCTAATTAAGGAAAGAATGAGTTGTTCTAATTTTGATAAGAGGAACCAAAGATAGTGTAAACCCATGTGATGACTATGCAAAGGAGCTTAAGGCTTACGGGTCATGCGCATGGAAAAGGAAGTATCGAGAAAGAAAATACCCGTAACAAGGCTACCCGTATTAAAAGTGAAGTATTCAGCCCCACTCAGATTCGAGAAACTATGGAAGGTGAGATGATGAACTGGTGGTGTGGAGAGATCCGTTCACTATCATATTCCTCGTGACTAGTTTAAAACTGGTTCAAAACACATCGATGTCGTAGAATTATCTTCACAATAGCTTTATTTCCAATGTTCTCTTTATAGATAATCGTTTAATCTTAAATTTGTCATTTCATTATTTCAAGAGTCATTCATTTGTTATTCATTCATATTATTTTTGGTTTTTGTTAGTCTAAGGCTTTCACAAATTCAGATTCAAATTGTCTATTATAGTCCAAATAGCATAGAGCTTCAGTAGTTGGGGTAGTTGATTGAAAATTTCGAGATCTCTATGGATCGAGCATTCGGACTTAAATCCAATTTACTACTTGTTAGACCTGCGGCACTTGCAGAAGATGATGGATCAAAACAAACTGCAATTAATAATGATTTACTCTTAATAAAAATGTTTTAATGAATACAATAAGCATGTTAACTCAAAGGCAAGTTGTTGGTATTATCACAAAGTTGGGACAATAGTCCTTGGTATCAGCAATAAATTTATATGTTCGTCCAACCAACAAGTTTTATGGCGCTGGTCACGGATCGAAAGAATTTAGTGATCAATATTCGTGATTTAAAGAAGAAAATGCTAATTTGGATGATTTAAAGAAAAAAGAACAAAAATAGTTTTCCCAGCGCTGGTTATTTCTTAGCCACTAACTTTTAACAAGCCATATTGAAAATATTTGTCGGGCCCGACTAATCCTATTAATGTAAGTGTTTCGATTTCGTGTGGAAAATCCTAATGCATAAAGGAAATGTAATCGATCCGATCTCACAGATACTGAATTAGAAAGAACATCAGAAGCTTGAGAAAAACGAAAAGGGCAGAAAACTCAACTATGGCAGATGAAAGGCAAGAACAGACTAAAGGACATAGAACAACAGCCATAAGGCCTCCAATCACTGATACAATGGAGGACTTTTGGAGACCTATTATTCAAGATGAATACTCGCTAAATCGACAAATTACAACATGCAAATAATTTCAACTAAGCCGCCTGACATAATGGTTCAAGAATACATCGGGTCATCCCATTTAAGACCCAAATGAGCACCTAGAAGGTTTCTCAGATGGCAAACACAATAAGCTGAATTGGGCGACCGAGGTCATAAATCGCATTTATTCCCATTTTCTTAAGAGATACAAATGTACCCACATGGTATGAATCCTCTACCATATGGTTTTGTTGATACTGGGAGGAGTCAGAGAAATTGATTGGGGTAGATTCTTTCCCCATTACTTCCACCTCTCAAAGAGAAGGAGGGAGATAATTGTGGTTCCACAGGGAAGATGAGAGCCTTTGGCGTAGTACGGGAGTAGATTCAAAAGGTTGTCAAAAGATGCCCACTGCATGGAATAGATCTAAAGACACAGATGGACATAGTGTATCATGCTCTGAATGATACATCTAAGGGCATTATCGATGCTTCATGCCGTGGAGCATTCAAACGTGTAAGAGGCCAAGAGGCAAGAGATCCGGACAGGACTCGGCTAATGCAATATGAAAAGCTCCATCAGAGTTTTCAAGAGTAATCAAGGTAGGAAAATGAAATATGGAGCTGAGCAAGATGATGCCCATGGAGGCCAAGTTAGATGCCACCATGCATAGAATGGACAAGCAAGAGAAGAAGATGCACACCGCTTCATGAAATAGGAGCAATGAGGGAATCACGAGAGGAAGTGGTTACGATTCACCGAAGAACTGGCTATACGCCGAGGAGGTTAAGTACTTGGGAGCCAAGAAGTTATCACTTCCAAACCAAATCCTAACCCGGCAAAGAACTATCATCCAAAGACTGGCAACTCATGAAAATTTTTCTATATGGTGGAAGGGCCTCACAAGGCCCAAGGCATGGACACATCCTTAAAGGATATCAAGAATCACTAAGGTTCCCGAAGAGCAGCTAGCGAGGTGAAAATAGAAATGAGCATCGAGTCGACAGAGCTCAACCATTCAAGATCAAATGCCGCAATCTAATTTCGGGGACAACAAGAAGTCGTTAACCTCCATGAACAAAAGCTCTGCGTAACTGGAAGCCTCAAATACCAATTCTCAAATTTTTCGAAGACCACATCGCCTCCCCAGAACCCGTAGACACAACAACTAGCGAACCCCGCAAACCGTATGAGATGCTTTTCCCGAAGGACACTAAGAAGAACTGGAAGATCAGATGGTCGCGGCAAAATTCGTAAGTGGGAAAAACTCGAGGAAAAGATGTAAAGATGAAAGCAACAAGGAGAAGAAGCGCCTGCATAATGCCGAAACACCGATAAGGAAAGAAAGGAGGAACAACTATCAGGAGAAGAAGGAAGCAAGAAGAAAAACCTGCATCAAACGTCAGCACTCATTTTACAGAGGCTTAAATCAAAGAGAAGAACAAACAGGCGTCTTTGAAACCTTCGTGTCGAGATCGCATGCTCATTGCATGTGACTCGACGCCACTTTACGCAAAATTCTTTAAAGACATACCGGTAAAAAAGAGGAAGATTGTCAAGAAGGAATTGTGAACCCCATCGCAAATCTCAGTGCTTTGATCAAGAGAGGCTTACCGTAGTGCGATGAAGGGATCCAGGGAGTTTCACCATTCCCTCAGACTACTGGAGAGTTTGAGTTTCGTAAAGTTCCTCTGCGGACTCAAGTGCCAAAAGATCAATTTAATGCCCTATTTTGTTGCCAAGAAGTTAAGTCTGGGGGGAGCTTTACTCACCATCAAGTATTTCCCCTCCAAATGGCAGAGAACCCCGCAAACCAAGGAATCATAGAAGATGTGCCAGTAAAGGTGGGAAAATTTATTTTTCCAAAGACTTCATCGCATCGATATTTCGAGGAAGATCTACAAGTTCCTCCGCTGAAGGCCATTCCTTGAAACTCGAGTGTACTTAATCATATGCGTAAGGGAATTCTAATCTCAGAGTTGGAGAAGAGATGTACCGATTTCAATTTAATTAAGAGTTTGAAGAATTTAGACATAGAAAGGGAAGATATCAAGTCAATAGAAGATGTATATGTCAACAACTCAGTTTTACTATGATTGTAATGCCCACTTTAATCAATGAAAAGAGATGTGAATTCACAAGATTCGTAAGATTTTGATTCGCATTTTCCGCATCAGCCATACCCATCGAGACAAAGTGATGAGTCTTGAACAAAATGAGATGGAAAAAGAGGACGAAATGAAGAAAGGAATTTCATCGAAGCCGGTGAAGAAGGGCTAGTTTTAAAAAGAGTTGCAGTCATTTAGGTATGCTTACACAGAATTGTAGAAGAGTAAACCCCGGTAATAATTTAACTCGACTTAGTGATGCGAGGAGCAGAGGTTCTTGGAAATTTTAAAGAATCATAAGGAGTCTATAGCTTGAATTACATTGAAGAGTTAAGGTATCAATTCATCGGTATGCGTACCGCAATGCTTTTAGAAGAAAATCACGAGCCCATTTGTTGAACATCAAAGGGCGAATCCGGTAATGAAAAGTAGTCGAGGAAGGAGGTGCTGAATGGTTAAATCTTTGGTTTTATCTATGCAATTTCGGATAGTCCCTTGGGTTAGCCAGTCCATGTGGTTCCGAAGAAGATTGGATTTCTTTATGTCCATAATGAAAGAAATGAATTAATTCAAAGCCAAAAGCATTGTGAGGATGGAAGTATGCATTGACGTCTGAGGAAGGCTGGGCTGCAACCAGCCCAGGAAAAGATCATTTCCCTTTGCCCTTCATTGATCGGATGTTAAGACCGGACTAGCGAAGGACACCCCTCGTTTTTGTTTCTTGGAGCCCGGGTATTCGGGCTACAACCGGATTACGGGTAGCGGAGGACGAAACGGACATTCACATGCCCTTGTAAGTACCTTTGCCTTGAAGGATGCCATTTGAGCATCGCAGTCTCTTGCTACTTTCCGGAGATGTATGATGTCGATGTTCTCGGATTTGGTTGAGGAAGTCATGGAAATTTTATGGATGATTTACGATTAATATGGATCGAGTTTTGAACAATGTCGAACAACTAGAAATAGTGCTTAGTCTGAGACGAGCGGCTAGCACTATAAATTGGGAAAAATGCCATTTCATGGTAACTTGAGAAGGTATTGTTCTTGGTCGCAAAATTTTACGCTCTGGTAGAAGTGGACCCGATCGAGATTTCCATAATCAAAACTCTAGCACCTCCACCAACAGTAAAAGGGATAAAGGAGTTTCTTGGGGCATCTTTGGTTTTATAGGAGATTCATCAAACTTCTCAAAAATAGCCAGGACCACTATGCAGTTACTTGGAGAAGGAACCTGGATTTAATTTTGATGATTCCTATGAGATTTGCCTTTGAAGAAGAAATCAAGATCGATTAGTTCAAGCACCTATCATGGCTGCTAGGAATGGGATCAAGGAATTCAAAGTAATGTGTGATGCCCGGTGATTTTGTGATAGAGTGTATTGGGGCAAGAAAAGAGAAAATATTCAGAGCCATCTACTATACTAGCGGAACTTTCAATGAAGCACGAAAACTGTTCCTGTTGAAAAGGAGATGCTAGCCCACGTAGTGTTTGTGGTCGGCGTACGATGCGGGATCCCGTGTTATAGTTCACAGACCGTACGGCCGTGAATGTCTGATGTCGAAAGGGTAGCGAGGGCGATGGAGTGGGTCTTCTTTGCGCTGCGAGAGTTTGATGCGGAAATTAGAGATGATAAAGGGGTGTGACGATATGATGTGATCGCTTGTCCGAGAATAGGAAAAGAATTAGGCGGAAGAGGAGGAGATAGGTAAGAGAACTTCCCGGATGAAACTATTTCAATTGTCATTCCAAATGCCATGGTATGCGATATTGTGAATTACTTAGCTTGTGGGAGTAGTTCCTTCCTAAGAAGTCGACCACAGCCAGAAAAGAAAGCTCGGGATTGACCGGCGGGTATTATATACGGGATGACCATTTGTTATTTAAGAGGGTGCTGATATGATTATAAGAAGATGTGTGCCGGAAGGGGTGAACAAGAAGAATTATGAATGAATGCCATGCATCACCATATGGGGGCATTTTTACGGAAAAACGGCTAATAAGATACTCAATCGGGTTTTATTGGCCTTGTTTTCAAGGGCATGCTTGAATGGGTGAATTATGTGATAGATACCCAGATTGGAAATATCGGCGATCAAAAATGGCCCTCCACGAGGCATATTGGTGGAGTGCGGATTTTGATGTATGGGGATAGATTTTATGGGACCCGCTTTCCCGCGATCATTTGGAAACTGTATATCTTGCTAGCTTGATGGATTATGTTTCTAAATGGGTGGAAACTTGATAGCGCGAGGAATGATGTTAATACGGTTGTGAGTTTCTTGCGAAAAGAACATATTGAAGCGATTTGGAACACCCGGGACTATCATGGTGAGTGGGAGGAAGACACTTTACCAAACAAAATCTTACCATAAACTCATGAGGAGGCATGGGATCGAACATATAATGAGCTGGCTTATCATCCCAGGACTAATGGGCAAGCGAGGAAATTTCCAATAGGGAGATTAAAGGATCTGGAAAAGGCGCAAGTTAGTAGGAAGGATTGGTCTTCGAGCTTGACGATGCACTTTGGGCACATGGGACGGCAGCCAGAAACTCCCATTGGGATGTCCCATCGAGATTGGTTTTAATGACCATGTCACCTCCCTCTTGAATTGGAATACAAAGGTATGTGGGCCGTGAGCGAATTTCGATTTCAAATAGCAAAGGAAGGGTGCTTCAACTAAATGGCTGGAAAGAGCGAGAAATGAAGCCTATGATAATAACTAGGATATACAAAGATAAGACAAAGAAATGGCATGATCGAGTTTCGAAGAGTTCGGAGAGGGGGATCAAGTTCTTCTATTTAACCAGTTAAGATTGTTTCGAGGAAAATTGAAATCAAAAGTGGAGTGGACCATATCACAGTGATGTCAAGCCTTGCATTTGGAACAATAACATTGAGGCGATCTTTGGGAAGAATTTAAAGTCGTGGGCCCGAGGCTGAAACATCGGAGGCGAGGAGGAAAGAAAGGAAGCAGCGGCTGGTTCATTGAGAGAGAGAAAGAATCAAAACAACAAGTCCGGTAAGGACTCAAAGCGAAGCGGTGATGGGGAGCGACCCATAGAGACTTTAGTTTACGATTTTAGATTTTAATTTTCAGCACAAATTCGAGTTTAGGATTTGTTTTCTTTAGTTCTTATAATGATTAGTTGCTTATAGGAGGAAGTTAATTTTGTTTAATTAAATCCTTTTAAAATGTTCTTGAGTGCTTATGCGAGAAATGGCTCGGCGAAGGAACAAACTCGGTCTGAAATCCGGCCAACTGCGAGAAGAGAGCGACGGGGAAAGGGGAGCATTCCTTTCCACATAGTAATTACTATGAAAATTGAATAGAATACATGCTTGAATTGCATTGTGTGAATGATTTAATTGAATCTTGAGAATTTGCGAATTGATAAATAGTAGTTTATACGTTCATTAGATTTGAAGCGAGTGCGGACTAGGTCGCGACATAAGCGATCTTCGACAAAAGCCAGAGAAGTCGCGACAAAGTTGATGTCGTGTGTGATCGATTGAAGGGCGTAATTTTTTTTTTTTTTTTTTTTGCATGATCGAGGCATGAATAAAAGCTGGGGATTAGAAGTTTCTTGCATTCTATTTAAATTCAGTTTAATTGCAAAAATTTGGAAATTAGTTCTTGCTGATAGAACAAAATACTTGTTTAAAATAATGTAAGTAGACAATGAATAAATACAAGTCTTGAATAAATAATACACATTGGTCAACAAAACTTATGAAACTTTTGACATAAATTAGGAATATCTTCTGGAGAATTTAGGATTTAGAGTCCACGATCCTAGAACTGTTTGATTATTGATTGAGGGCGAAATCAAAGGTGATCTGAGAACAACGAGAGGAAATGATCTGAGGCCATCTTAGAGTTTAGTACATTCTAGCCGTCATTCATATGCTAATGCATATACTTTAGTTCCTGATTTGAGCCAATTAAGCCTTTATTTCTTCAATAAACAGCGATTGAAAGCGAGATCCTTCCTGTGATAAACTGCTTGTTAAAGAACCCCGAGTATCCAGGTTCTAGTTCGGGAAAGCTTAGTATAAAGAAAGAAACAAGTTTGGGGAATATTATTCCCAAGAGTGCAGTGAAGGAGGCGAAGAAGTCAAAGGCGAGGAGAAATTTAGTGAGATAAAGTATAAGTTTTGTCTTGTGGCCTATTACTCTTGAATAATTAAGCTCGTAGGGAGTGTTTTAACACCTAGTACCTAATACTTATTTGGTATGGGAGTTCTTGGCCAAAATTCTCTAAGGTAATAGAAAGCCCTAAGAAAGACAACATTACCTTATTCCAAATCTCGGAAAATAAGCAAAGAGTGAAGAACAAAGGAATCTACTGAAATAAAGTAAATATGGAAATAGAAATTCTATAAAAAGAATTCAAAAAGAAGAATCAGCCTAAGATTAGGGAGAATCAGAAAGGAACAAAGAAGAAAAAGAAATAAAGTTGAAGGAAACAATGTAGAGACAAGATGGAAACTGGGTAATTTACAGCCTAAATTCCTCATTTATCTACCCAATTACCTAAGCCCGACATTCTGAAGCTTGAAAACCTTATTGATTTTGAAGGTTGAATTTACCTACATTAGTGGAGATCGTAAGAAAAACAAGCATATGGGACTTTGATAAGCAGTCACGAAACTCCCAAAGATTAACTAAATTCAACATGAAGTTCTGAGGATTGAAGACACACACACACACACAAGAACAAGACTTGTTAAATAAAAGCATTTTACATACATTAGTTTATCAAGAAATTTTTGTAAATGGAAGTATACTATGCTGTTCTTGCAAATGAAATTTGAAAATAATAATTTGATATCTCTTAATTCGAACAAAAGAATTTGAATGAAAGGCTGCAAAGACAGAGAAAAATATCCTTTTGTTTGAGGACAAACAAATCTTTCTTTTCCTCTTTGCTTGAGGAATGACAAAATTTTTAAGTTTGGGGAGTTTGATGAGCTTAAAGTCATCTATTTGATCCATTTTTCTGATTGATTTTTTATATAAAAAGACTTATTTATATGCAGGAATATGGAATACTTCACCAAAGCGTTGTACAACCGAAGGAATTCAAAGAAGCGAGAGTGCGAGTAAAATGAGCGAGAATATGGTGAGCAGTGCGGATTTAATTGGTGAAGGAAGTTGCGTGGGAGAGGGCGCAAAAGGATTAAAGATTTGATGTCCTTGAAGCTTTCCAGTGATCAAAAATACATATTAAGGTTGCACTTACAAAGCTCCAGTCACAAATGGAGGCGTAATCAAAACCAAAACGAGCTATGCGTGAAAGGAACTCAAAGTCGACAACCCGAAATTGATGAAGAAGGAGCTTGATATCGTGACATCATTCGGAGGTCGCGACATAAATTAAACCAGTCTGGTACGATAATGAGGTGGCGACACGAAAAGTCCTGACGAGAGATAAAATTGATTGAAGATTTATGTTGTGACATCACGGATGCGGTTGCAGCCTCGGCGAATCGAGAAGCGTCGCGATACCGAGTTTGCAAAGGAAACTAAGGTTGCGACATCATCGTGGCCTAAAAAGAGAGAAGGTCGCGACATCATTTGTTGGTCGCGACATCGGTTCTAGCGAAGAAGGTTGCGACAAGATCAGTATCGCGAACGCCAAACCTCTGAAAGGAATTCAGCGACATGATAGAAAGAAAAGAAGATCGCGACAACACACGGTTGTCATGACGCATCCATTCTGCAGGCGATGAGATCGCGACATCATTAAAAATTTGTCGCGACAACATAAGCAGGAACGAGGTCCGCGACATCATCACGAAAGGACATCTATCGCGGAAGTCGTGACATCAAGTATGAAGCCCCAGAAGGTCGCGGCAACATTAAGATGTGGCGACATCAAATACATAGAGATAAGGTCGCCGTCGATGGCATTGTCGCGACATCGGTTCCACGAGAACATGTCGCGACCAAACAAAAGCCTGCTGACGAGATTGAGATAAAAAGAAGGTGGTGACAAGATCAGTTTATTCAGCGGCGATATCCAACATCTTGGGCGGTTAAGCTGCGGTCAAAAAAAGAGGTGTACGAAATTAGGACCCGACTTCGGAACCTTATAAATACCGGTACACTCTGCCGAAGGAGACGGCTCTTGGCGACGAAGAGAGATGGGTTCTTGAAGGCTCCACGTATTTTTAATTTTCTTTTCTTTCTTTTAATTTTTTTAGATTAGTTTGTATTTTCATTTTTAATTTGGATCACGAGCGTTAGGCTGTAAAGGTTGTAGGCGAATGCGGATTAATATTTCTTAATTGCTATGGTTGTTTGAATTCAGGACAAATTTTTAGTTCGAACTACCGAGTTTCCGATTTACGATGGTTTTCTTGATGTGGCTTGATGTATGGGTGTAATCGATGATTTAGAAACCCGGCTCCATGATAGCGCTATTGTCGAGAAGTATCTTTCTGTGAAATTTTATTCATTATTCTTGAACCGATTTATAAATGACTTCTTTGGTTTGCGTATTTCACGGAATTGATCCCGATGTCGGTCTCCCCATGCCCATAACGGGGTTGTTGGCTTCGATTTCCGGGGAGGCCCTCGAGTGACATAGAGAGGCATTCACGAGGAAGTGATGAACAATTTTGGAGGGTATGAACTGATATTGATATTGATCTAATGTGCTACGTGGCAATTAAGTCGATACATCCTCTTCTCACTTGAAACGAGAATGGGTTGAGTGGGTTATCAATTAAGCATGCGAGAGAGTTATTCGCCTCCAGTCGAATGCGTGAATTCAGATCCAGTGGTAGCAACGATCTAATCAAGGAAAGAATGAAATTTGTTCTAATTTTGAGGAAGAGGAACCGAGTATAGTGTAAACCAAATCGATGACTATCTGCGAAAAGGAGCTAAGGTTTACAGTCCATATATAGATATGAAGTATTGAGAAAGAAAAATACTAGAACAAGGCTACCCCGAGATTAAAGTAGTTATCTAGCCTTGTATTCGAGCTTGGGTGAAGGTGAGATGATGACGATTGTGGTGTGGAGAGATCATTTGCACTATCATATTCCATGAGGATAGTTTTAAAATCACATTGGTTCGAAAGCAAAGAAAAAATGCAGGTACAATTTGTAGGAATTGATTCTTCACAATAGCTTTATTTCGATGTTCTCTTTATAGATAAGCGTTCGATCAAAATTACTCATTTCATTTATTTGAGTAGTCATTCATTCATATTATTTTTGTTTTTTTGTTAGTTGAGGCTTTTCACAGGTGATTCAAATTGTCTATTATAGTCCAAATAGTATAGAGCTTGAGTAGTTGGGGTAGTTGATTGAAAATTCTTGAGATCACTGTGGGATCGATATCTGGACTTAAATCCAATTTACTACTTGTTAGACCTGTGCACTTGCAGCATGATGGATCAAAACAACCAAGACACAATGATTTACTCTTAATACAAAAATGCTCCTTAATGAATACAATGAATTCTGAACTCAAAGTACAAGTTGTTGGTATTATTGCTGGGGATTAGACAATAGTCCTTTGGTAATAGTGCAATAAATTTGTATATGTCTTTGAATCGACCAACGGTGTAACAGAGGCAGGGAATATCCAGAATTTATGTGAGAATATATGAGGAGGCTCAAAGTGTAAGTAGAAGAATTATGTTGAAATGAAAACACCACGGTCCAAGTATCACATAGACTTAGAGTTTAGTGATGATAAGAGTCGGAAGTGACTCGAGATGAAAGCTCTGTGATCGAGTTATCACGTAAACTTAGAGTTAAGTGATAGGAGTCGGGAGTGACTTCGAGTTTAAGATACCCCATTGAAAATTGCATTGGGTGTTGTTAAGTGAGCAGGGCTCGGTATATGGATGTCATTCACTGACATGGACTGGATTAACTTGATCCATTGGATTGTCGGTGATTGTGACCCTTGGGAAGGTGCGTTTACACAGCGAGGTTGTGGGAGTTACATGTGGTATGGATTATATACAGGTGTTAGAGGACATGCTGCGAGCATGCGTCCTGGATCATAAGGGTAGAAGAGCAATTGCCCTTAGTGGAATTCGCCTACAAACAATAGTTATCAGGCGAGCATCATACGGGATGTGTACTAGAATGAGGCATTGTATGGGAGGCCATGGAATCAGATTGAGTTGGATCGAGGTGGAAGAGAGCCCCATCACGGGTCCTGATATGACTAGAGACACCTCCGAGAAGGTGAGCTTGATACGAAAGCGTCTTCTCACGGCTCAGAGCCGGCAGAAGAGCTATGAGGATGTGCAACGTCGGCCCTTAGAGTTCGAGGTTGGTGATCACGTTTTCTTGAAGGTGATGCCTAAGAGAGGAGTGGTTGGGTTCGTAGCGAGTATCGGCCAGGGTTTATTGGACCTTTTCGGGAACATCGAGAGGATAGGCCTGCAGATTGCGTCTGCCAGGTTAGCGTTGCCGCCTAGCATGTCGGTGTCCATGAGGTATTCCACGTCTCCATGTTCGGTATGCTCGGATCCGGCCCATTAGTGGTGGATTGAGGACAGTCCGAGTTGTGCCGCGGATGGGACCTTCGAAGGGACCGGTGCATTGTTGATAAGCGGGTGATCGGTTTTTGCGTGCGAGGCCAGTGGGGCTAGTGAGAGTCTTTGCCAGGCGACGCTACGGTGTGGGAGTCAACGTGGGAGCGTGAGGACACGATGCGCGTTGCATATGCATGTGAGTGATTGTGATTGTCCTGAATTTCGGGACTGAGGAAATTCCTTTACAGAGAGGGAGAATGTAAGACACCGAAATTCCAATTTTGGAAAAAGGGCAAAATCGTAATTTCGATTACAAATTGTTAATTTCGGGTTAAAAAATCATAAGTAATTTATTCTACAGATCTCGAATGTGAAAGCGGTTACTTAGTTGGAATCGTCTCACGAAATCTAGCCAGCCGCGTAAAATTTAAATTAAAATTCAGAGGCGGTCGGGTGGCCAGCGTTTTCGAGGGCATCGCATTTACCAGTCTTGTAAGCGATTTTCGATGTGACGGCCTATAACACGTACTCATGTGCGATAAATTGGTATGAGTAGATAAATGATGAAAATGGACGTAGGGAATCTTTGCCAGAATATCAAAGCGTAAGAGGGACATAATGGTCGTTTTGGAAATTGATTTAAGTGACTAAAAAGACGAAATAGAAACATGACCCTTAACTGCTCCGATTCAAAAGGCCAAAGCGTGAAATCGAGAAGGAGGGGATGCAGTAGGTGTGGAGAACGAAAATGGTGGTTCTAGAGAGAGTCTCGACTTATATACAGAAATCTGATCAGGCCGTCGAGTCTTCGGCGGAAAGGAAAAACGTTCTACGCGGGCGAGCTCTGTGTGGACTCGATTTTGTGAGTTTTTCGGCAAACTCAGAGAGGTAGGGGTTTCTCCACTACTTGAGTTTTATTCACTGCTTTAAGTGTTTTCAATGTTTTACATTGGTATGAGGCCTTGAGCAGTAGTTTGATGGATCCCCAAACCTTGGGACCGGGTGATAAAATTTTGGAAACCAAAATGTTAAGCGTAACCATGAGAGTGTTTGGGTGTTTTCATTTCTGAATTGTAATAAACCAAGTATTGATTGGTTTAAGGCGGGGCGAGGGACCGTTTGATCGGTCCCAAAACTTGGCCGGGTGTTGGAAAATTTTTGAGAATTTTTTTAGTTAGCGGGTGGCAGTCGAAATTTTAGTGGGCTGTTTGTGTGGCAATTATGCATTAAAATCATGCCTTGATTGAAATTGGGGCGGAATAGCCGTGAAATGCGGGTTCCTGAAAGTGAGCCAGATGAATGAATGTGTGTTTGAGCGAAGTAAAACCTAGGTTTCTTGTTCATAGGAATAGTGACACAAAGAAATATATTTTTGTGTGAGAAAATGTCGTGTTTTGGTCGGTGATTGAGTCGAATTACAACGTGTTTGATCGTTAGCCCCAGTGAAATTTAATTTTGATGGAGTGATTAATTACGACATGATTGTGATTGGATATTATGTGGATATGTGCATGTTTACATATTTGCATGTGATTAGGCGTATTGGAATTGACATACATGCATTCCATACATGCCAGCAACATCTTAGGACTATAGGGTTAGTGCATGAGGCAGTCTAGAAAATGGTTCGGAGGGTTGTCCAAAAATATTAATTATCGGAGGGTAGTACAGATTAAAAATATCAATGCGTCGGGCTGATTGATTGATATTCATCGGAGGGGTAGTCCGCGAGCAAATAATATATCAATCGTCGGACGTCCCGATTGATATATACACATCGGAGGGTTGTCCACAAACAAACGAAATAGAAATTCTCATCACGAGGCTTAAGGCGAGTGTGAGTCGGTGAGGACTCGGGATATGAGTTGGTCGTTTAGGCGTTCGAGTAGGATCATGCATTTACTTGAATGTGTGTGTTTAATTTGGAACATTGCCTTTGCGCTTAGGTGGTGAAGTGTAGCCCACTTAGGGGCGATTCTCCTGCCCGAGCATTAGGCTCGCGGAGTCGTGGGACCCCGCTTTTACAGTGCAGGGAGCGTCTGAGGGACGGCTCGTCACACAGAAATTTGAGTTTAGAAGAAAAGCCCAGGATTGTGGCTTTGGATTAAAGTGAATGTATACATGTATTAGAATGTTAAATTTTAATATGTTGTATAAGGAATTGATTACCTCTCTTTATGCTTGTGGATATATAGTTGGACTCATGATTGGTATGTATATTGAGTCTTGTTTATGGGCCCAGTAAGGCTGTATTGGATATATATTGCATATATTGGTACATTTGGAACCCGGGTAAATGCGAGGTTTATACAAGTATTGTATTTGGGTAGAGCTCCGTACAAAGGGACTACGCGATTTTAATGAATGTCGAGATCACCCAGACGTTCCACGGCTGTCCGTAGGTTGACGAGGTTATCAGCGACCCCGGGTTTGGGGCGTCACAAAATTTGAGAAAGAAAGAAAAATAGATAAATAAGTGAGTTGTTCTAGTCGGAATCCCGGGCATAATTTGAGAGGTCTTTCAAAGCCTAATGCCTTAAGCCAACTGGCTGTGAGTCATTGACTTCACTGCCCGTTACATGGGACAAAGGATGGTTCAGTCTCACAAGTAGGTGCTTTGGTTTTCTAGTTAAGTGTTTGGGGTAAATTCAAGGGGAACTTAATGCTTGGTTGTTGTTACCTTGATTGTCTGACCTCCGAGGCATCAGCTGTGCAATGTAAACCTGTAAAAAGGGCGATCTGGCGAAGGTGGGCTGACCGCCTCTCCGATGATTAAGTCGGCAAAAATAGAGAGAGGAAGAAGAAGGAAATTCGCAAAGTGGGGATTGCATACCTCTCATCATGGGAGTCCTTGATTTATAGAAAGTGGTTCACGAATTCTCCCCCTCTTTCTTTGGAAAGAATCTCCTTTTCTTAGGAACAAAATCTCTCTTTCCTTATCAAAGACAAATTCTTCCTTACGAAGGATTAATCTTCTGAGAAGTAAGGGATTTGGAAACTAGGAAATTCATGGATAAATACCTTTTGCGTATTTCCCGCCTTTATCCATCCATCCATAGCAAACTTGCCATAAGCAGGAGGACGGCCAGCTTGGGGACTTGGAACTTTAGATGGGGCGCCCGGTGAAACCTCTAAGGAGAACGCCCCAGGCTTTACGTGAGAGACTCAGATTTCCGTCTAGATAGTCACACCGGTTTAATATGGAATGTGGGCTTGGGCCACTTCAGATAGTGGGCATAGCGGACCATGGACTAAGCGAGCCGGGCCCTGGGCCCATCGATTAGTGGGTTTAAAAACCATGGTACTCACAATGCCCCCCTTTTTCCCGACTGGAATTTTGGCTTTTCTAGGTGGGGAAAATACTATAGTATTAAATGTTGAATGTAAGGAGGCGATGCTCTCATGGGTTCAAAGCGTGTGTGAAACACACGCTTCCTAGAATATATACGACGCATCTTATTCTGACTGCGCATTTAATGCATCTGTCAACGCCTTACCCCTACAAATAGGGGTATGGAGTGTGATATTAGTTTCGTTTGCTTTTTCTTTAAGTTTTCTGATTCCTACGATTTTACCTTTTCTACGCTTCCGCGAACTTTCCTTTCAAAGGAGCCGCTGGAGACTTTTGACTCTTCGACGACCGTCGATTTTCTGTGAGTGTTCGCATCTCAAACCTTTTTTTTAGTATTAGTTTGTTTGAGTGTTTTTGTGGTTAGGGGCGTCCTATTAGGTTTTGCGAAGGTTTTCGATTCGCGTTTTCCTAGGTTTTGTCACTTGTGGGATGTAAAACCTCCGGGGAGATTTTTTTCATCTTTCGATGGTTTCGTTTCCACCTTCTCAAGTTGACTCCTTCTTCTATCTTTTTTCTCCTTTTTTTGCTTGTAAGAATAGCAAGGGATTCTGAGGGTTTCAGTCGGTGGGGTCGGAGGGTGACTCCGAGGCACTTGTGCAAAGTCAGTCCCCAGTTGCTCTTATGTCTGCCCGGAAGGCGAGGTTGTACGGCCCCGGGTTCTTTAGAAATCCCGATCTAGAGATGTCACACCCTGGTACATTTCAATACCTTTTTTAGAAAATTCAAAGCATTTTATAAGTTTTCTCTACATACGAGCTCTATGCGTATGGGTTTTATGGTATTGTGAGGATTAGCAAGAAAAGTATAATGGGCATTTTAGGGTTTTGTAAATTTTCACTAATAGTCGCAATGCTCTAATCTTATACCCGTATTCGAGATAGGGGATTTCTCTCATAGTTTTTTCCCTTTAAGGTTTCCATGTAAATGTTTGTGTTCATGGTTGTTGTCTTTTATTTCTTGTTGCTTATTTTGTTTTTTCTTTCATAGTTACTTATACTTTTTCTTTTTCTAATATGGGTGAAAAAATGTTTTTCCGCTTTTACCCCGATACTTGAGCTTGCTTAGACCATGGTTGTTAGTGAAAATATGATGTTTATAGCTTCCAGAATGTTGTTACACTAGAGACAATAATGGGAAACCATCCTAAGGAAATTCTTACCCTATTATCATTGTCTCCATAAATGATACAAATATTTTGCTAAATGATATCTTAGATTCGTGTCTCCCACCTTCTCAAAATTAGCGAGTTGCAAGTGATATAATTCTCGTAGGAAGAATGGCAATTAAATGCATACATTTTAAATTGCGATTTAGATCCCGATGTCACGAAGCTGCTATCTTTGGGAGCTTCTTGTTAGACTAAGTTGTTTACCCTACCTTTTGATGCCACCTGTCTTTTCACTTTTAAAATTCATATCTTCCTTTATTCTTCCATCTTGTTCCCTACATTATATTTATGAGAACAAAAAACAATGATAGGGGATGACTTTAGGTGCAATAAGGTATCTATGACACTACAAGAATTTTGAGATATGGTAACATAATTTTAGTCGGGTTCACAAAAATCTTCAATCATAGAGTGTATATAAGTCCCACATCTATTTGAGCAGCAAGTGAAAGTTGTTTTGCGTCAAACATAAAGTTACATGAATAGGAGCTTTGTGCTATTTTTTTAAATTCTCAAAATATTGAATGTTTCAAAATAACGCTCAAACTAATGTCTCCTTGTCATGTCACCAAAACCGTGGTTAGTGATTATGATTTTATAAATTTTAAAATAATTAAAATCATAGTCATCAACTACAGTTTTAAGCTTAAAGTTAAAACCATAGTTGGTGACTATGGTTTTAATCATTTAAAAAAAAATTAAAATTGTAGTCATTAATTATAGTTTTAACTATTTTAAAATTTTTAAGTATAGTCTTGGCCCTTGATTTAATGACATGGAAAAAATGTATTAGTTTGAGCATTATTTTTAAGTGTGATCATTTTTTTTAAGGATTGTTTTGGGACACCACTCCAAGAATAGATTGTGTGTTAGTGTTACTATAAAAGCACGTGTTATCCTGCTCATCCCATAGAGTGAGAATCATAAATAACTTTGAGTGAGATTATTAATCTTTACATTGTCCTTATTTTACCTTGCAACTATTATCAAAGTTTGACATCTTATTTCATAGATTCTCATATAAAAAGAGATTTACATTTATAATACTAAACATTCATCATTTCAAAGGACAAAGTTCCTTCTAATTTTTCTTTTCCTTTTATAAATCAATATAATCGGTAATATTTATGGAAAAAGCAAGTTGTATAATTGCAGTAGAATTACATCTATATGGTGAATATAATAAGTTTACTCTCTTACTATTAAAATTGATTTTTAATAGATATAAAATTGATTTTTCTCATAGATATAATTTTTTTTGGACAACTAAGAGCAAACTTTTTCGGTCCGATTTCACCTTTCATACCGGATATGCTATGAATTGGTGCCGAACCGCTTAGCGGTTGAGACTCTTCCTGAGGGCTAAACTCCCATTCCCATGCACCTGTATTAAACAATTGGCTTAAGATATATAATATAAGACCCTTATTATTTTATTCATTGTCAATGTGGGGCAGGGTTTTCAATTTAAAGAGAAATCAAAGCACGAGGAAGACCAGTAGCTCAACATGTGGCTTTTTTTAGCATGAGAAATCAAAGCTTGCCTCTTGTCTTTTTGACGAGCCTTGCCCTTTTGTCCTTCTGACAAGCATAGATATTTCTGGTTTGAAGGGTTAGGGTTTTGTTTGCTACTGTTTCCGTTCAAGATAGTTGGTGGTTCTTTTGGCACTACTTCATTAATGGAGCATTATGCTCGACTTTCTATTGCGGCGGAGGAGGAGACGATTGTGACAGTGGAGCTGCTTAGATCGCTACAAGGGATTGAAAGAGATTTCAGTTTGTCTCTTGTGGAGCGTTTTCTTTCTGCCAGGCAAATTAAGGTCCATTTTATGAGTACTGTGATGGTGTCGACCTGCCTTCCAGTTTGTGGAGTTACAATTAAAGATATGGGCGAGGGGTGGTTTCTCTTTCGTTTTTACCATGAACTTGACCTACTACGAATCCTTGATAATGGTCCATGGTCGTATAATCAAAGCCCTTTTATTCTCAATCGGATACAGAAGAACGAAATTCCACAACGGTGTACTGGGTTCAGGCATATAATTGGTGACTATATCGATGTTTTTGTGGAATCAGATCCCAATAATTTTACCAGTATTTGGCGAGCAGCTTCCCTTCGAGGAGTTGGAGTTGCTTTACGGATGTTAAAAGGCTTTTAAAGCACAGAATGAAGTGAAGCTAGAAGGTGATAATGCAGCATGGTTCTGGGTTAATTTTAAGTATGAACGTTTGACCACATTCTGCTTTCTGTGTGGTTTATTAGGCTATTCTGATAGATTTTGTCCACAATTGTACTTTGGCGGTCAACATCAGTCTGTGGAGAGGCTATATGGTAGTTGGATGAGAGCACCTTCACGTAGGACCCATGTGCAGGATGGCGTCCAGTGGCTTCGGCTTGAACCAGAGGGTTTGCCGGCAAATGATAACCGTGTAGATGTCCATTATGGAAGTGGAGAAATTTCAGGAGCTCACGAAGGTGGTATGCCCCATTTTTTTGCTAATTCCTTAAATAATAATCCAATCACTTCTGGGGTTGTACCTGTAAGGAGTCAATCTGCAGAGGTAACTACTACTCTGCCTATCATTCTACAGCCTATGGGCTCTGATGAGCAGTATTAGTGGATCCCAAAAGGAAACGTGGGAGTGGTGAAAGGCTTTTGGAGTACGAGGCCCGAATGGATACAAGTTTGTATCCTAATTGGCTAGGAAGCTATCACATATTGCCATCTTTTTTATTTAGGGTTATTTGGGGGTCATTTCACTTGGGAGAGACACCGGGGTACTGATGCATGGGTTGAAGAAAGGTTAGATCGTGGATTTGCAAACAGGAATTGGCAGAGATTTTTCAGCAAGCAGAGATATGGGTACTTCCAAACTCTTCCTCTGATCATCTTCCTCTTTTTCTTGACTTGAAGAAAAAGATTTTTGTTCCAAAGGCTCGGTGTTTCCGTTTTGAAAATCTATGGTTAAAAGATAGGGATTGTCGTGGTGTGGTAAGGAGATGTTGGGGTTCTCATCCTTCCATGGACATCCAACAAAAACTACAACTTTGAGCGTTGGAACTTTCCAAGTGGGGTGGAGGGAAAGCTCACTAATTTAAATCTAGAATACTAGCCTGTCGGTCAGGTATGACTTTGTTCCGCCATCGAAGAGATCAACTGGGGATTTCAGAATTTAAAACATTTTGTGACAAGTATTATGAGCTCTTGCGCCACCAAGAGATTTACTGGTAACAAAGAGCTAAGCAGTTTTGGCTGCAAAATGGGGATTGTAACACACGTTTCTTCCATTCTTGTGCTTCTACCAGATATAAAAAAAACAAGATCAGTAAACTGAAGGATGAGGCAGGGGTGTGGCATTCTGATGTAGAGGCGATCAACAATATGGCTATTAATTATTTTTCTGCGCTTTATGCTTCTACTGGCTGTGTGGGAAATCCCGTTTTTGATTCAGTTCAGAGGAAGGTCACTGCTTGCCACAATGAATATCTCATGGCTCCGCTCGATGTTGAGGAAGTGAAGAGGGCTTTGTTTGCAATGCATCCCGATAAGGCTTCGGTACTTGATGGTATGAATCCCGCATTCTTTCAAATTTTTTGGCATATTATTGGGACTGATCTGGTACAGGTTTGCCGTCAATTTTTCGATACAGGAATTCTACCCCATAATCTAAATAGCACAGCTATAGTTCTTATTCCTAAAAAGAATAATCCTAAGGTGGTGTCAGATTTGAGGCCAATTGCTTTATGCAAGATTGTGTATAAGATTATTGCTAAGGTGATTGCTAATCGCCTAAAAACTATTCTTCCGAATATTATTTCTGATAATCAAAGTGCATTCATACCAGGTAGACTTATTACAGATAATATTATGATTGCATTTGAACTATCACATTTTTTTAAAAGGAAGAGACAAGGAAAGTATGGGGTTGCAGGTATGAAGATTGACATGGAAATTGCATATGATAAAGTTGAATGGTCATATTTGGAGGGGATGTTAAAATCTCTGGGGTTTGACCCAATTTGGATATCAAGAGTAATGGCATGTGTAACGATAGGTGCTTATTGTGTGTTGATGAATGGGGATACAATGGGCCTAATACATCCCTATCGTGGACTTCTGCAAGGGGATCCATTATCACCGTATCTTTTTCTTATATGTGTGGAAGGATTAAGTGCTCTCCTGCAGAAAAATGAGATTGTTGGTAATATTCATGGTTGCAAGGTAGCTAGACGGGCCCCTTCAGTTAATCATCTACTCTTTGCAGATGATGCATACCTTCTTTTTCGGGTGACTCCATCGGAAGGTACTATGGTTAAAAATATTCTGGATATTTATGAAGCTGCTTCAGGGCAAACAATTAATTATAGTAAGTCTAGTATTACGTTCAACACAAATGTTGATGCTCAAACTAAAGTAACAGTTTGCAATATTTTTCAAATCCAAGCTGAACATAATCACAGAAAGTATTTGGGACTTCCCACACTTATTGGGAGAAATAAAAAGGAAGTGTTCACATATGTTAAGGAAAGCCTGTGGCATAGACTGCAAGGTTGGAGGACAAAAAATCTGTCTCGGGCGGGTAAGGAAGTTCTACTCAAAACAGTTGCTCAGGCATTGCCAAATTATGTAATGAATGTTTTCTTATTGCGTCACGAGTTATGTTTGGAACTAGAAAGAATGATGAATTCTTTCTGGTGGGGTGGAAACAACATTGGTTTGAGAGAGATGGACATCTTGGGATAACCTTTGTGTACTGAAGAAGTTTGGAGAAGTTGGCTTTCAAAAATTTGCATGCATTTAATATTTGCTATGTTAGGGAAACAAACAGCGGCTTCGTCATGGATCCCACTTCCTTGGTAAGTCGAATTTACAAAGCTCGATACTATAATTCTACTTCTTTTCTAGAGGCTAGATATGGGTCCAATCCATCCTATATTTGGCAGAGCATACTGGCTGCTCAACATATTATCAGGGATGGTATTCGGGTTCATATTGGTGATGGTACTGCTACTGAAATCTGGCACAGTACTTGGTTGCCTGCTCAAGATAATGGCTATGTCACGACTGCACCGTAAGCGGGGCTTGAGCAAGCCAAAGTTCGGAACCTTATGAATGTAGATGGTAGGGCTTGGGATACTGATATTCTCAATGATTTGTTTAATGTTGATCGTGAGTTAATTTGCGAATCCACTGTCTATTATCCACGCCGATTCTTGGTATTGGATTTTGATCTGGGAGGCTATTCAGTTAGGTTGTTATAAGAGCATTACAAAGGGGAGTTCTCCTCACAACAATGTAGTGTTTGGAAAAAAATTAGGTCTCTAAAGGTTCCGCCCAACGTTAGAAATTTTATGTGGAGAGTGGGTTTTGATTGTCTTCCTACAGCTACTAAGTTGCTTACAAAACATGTTCACAGTAGTCCAGTGTGTCAACGTTGTCACAATGCAGATGAAACATCAATCCATATTCTAATTGTTAGAATGTCTCAAATTTCTAATTTGTATTAATTCCTTTTAATAAAGAATATTGTATAGGATATTCAAATTGTTATATTATTATAATGATAGGTTTTCTTATAGAATAAGAAAATATTTTAGAAGCATATCGCATAAATGTGCTTTTTTGTCATGAGGAAAAGATATGAAAAATATGGGCTTGTAAAAGATATTCGGTGTGGGTAGAGATGTAAGGGTTTGAGATATTGAGAGTTTTGTAAAGTATTTTCTTGGTATTATGGACATCCTAGGGTTTTGTAATTTTGTGATATTTCATAGTTGTCGTAATGTTTGTCGCACCCGATGCTTGTCATAATTTGTTTTCAGAATAAGTGAAAATATTCTCTCTCATCCGTGAATGTAAGCATAATTGGCTGAATCACGTTAAAACTCTCATTCAACTTTATGTGATTTCAAGTTCGAGTCGAGTCGAGTTTGAGTATAATTATTTATTAATTTTTTAATTGATTTGAGCTTTGTTGAATCGAGTTCAAGCTCGACTATTTTTCGAGTCAAGTTTGAAACAACTAAAAAAAAGCTCGATCAACCTCAAGTCGAATTTGAGCTTTGAGTTTTTAAATCGAATAAGCTTCGATGTCGACTTTGTATCAACTCGTCGACTCGATTACAGCCCATATAGTTTTCATTATTCGGTAAGCCGAGTGATGTGGGAATGTCTACACGTCCATTTAGTGCAATCCGCACAAAGCAATTCCATTCATGTTTGAGATACATTTCGGTGGGGGCTAGCCAATTATCACGAGTCACGTGGACACCTACAGTAATAGAAAATGCAGAATTAGATTGAAAAGGAATTGTACATTGATAATTGATTCACATTTACTCGAGAAATTAAATCATGAATAACGTGGACGTACGTTAATATCAATATCGGAGATTCTAGCTAGCAGTGGACACCAATTTTGACCAACCAATATTCATATTTATATATTTATATTTATATTTGCATTATCAGGCTTCTTTGATATTGGTATGGCTGTTTAATTCATTACAGTAGTGAATAAAAGATGGTCTCTTCTTCCTACACCTCCTTCTCCTCCATTAATGTTATTTTTACGGCGGCGATAGTAGCTGTTACCATCATATTAATACTCTCTCTCGCCATTAATGCAACATCATTAAGTGATGATTATGATGATGAGGGAGAGGCTCTACGTAGTACCGGTTGGTGGAATTCTACTTCTTCGTCTCATTGCACCAAATAGGCACTCTTAGTAATCTCACTTACATTAATCTCTCTTGAACAATGAAATCTTCTGGAATTGAGCTACCTCTTTCCATGGTAACCTCACTCAATTGGAGTTTCTCGACCTTTCTTCTAATCGCCTACATGGTTCAATTCCTGAAGTCGGGAAAATGAAGAATCTGACTTTCTTGAATCTGGGTAATAACCGTCTTAGTGGTGTCATCCCTTCTCTTCTCGGGCGTTTAACCAAACTAAAAATTCTTTGTCTTCATGTTAATCAATGGCTCCATTCCTTTTGAAATAGGGCATTTAACAAAACTACAATATCTTCGTCTTGATTGTAATTGAATCAATGGGTTCATCCCTTCTTGTCTAGGATATTTTGTAGGAATAATCAGTTGAAGCAAGAATCATCATGTGATTTAGAATATTCAATTTAATTACTAAACTAATATATGATCGGATTGTACCTTGGTTCTTGGAAGAAGTAGCTGCACCGCAAGAACCACAGATCTTCCAAACTATCCTCGAGGTGATGGAGCAGCGTGTGGGCGCTTGAATCACTAAGAAATGATTTCTTTTCTTTGGCTATTCTCTAAAACTAATTCAGATTCAGATCTAGGGTTGTATTATCTTTTTCTATTTATAGAATATAAACCTTAGAATCTTAATAAGTAGATTTGGGCCTGGCACCTTAGGGTACAGTCATTAGTAATGAACCCATTTAGTGTTTTAAACAACTGGACTTACTTGTATAACGCAAAAATCCAACAATCTCCCTTGCGATAAAAACAAGTCCGGGTTAACTCTCTTGTAAATTTGTGATATCGTCTTTCGCCATTTATCCTGAGTACCAGTTTGGGGGATCTATGGTTATCATTAATCAAGACTCCTCATAATTGCCAAGCAATTATCTAATCGATATTCCACTAAAAGCCTAAATTGAACTTGAGATTAATAATATTAAATATTAATATTATTTTCTCCTTTGTAAAATATCAATAATTAAAGTGATAAGATTTTCTATCAATCAATCAATTATTTATTCTCTTGATTTATTAGTTTCTCTAATGGATAAAATGCATTGGCTAGTGACTTCATAACATCCAAATACTGAAACATATTAAGATGATATTTCATACAAATTCCATATTGTTTATTTCATAAATACTGGCAATTAAATAATCTTGCTCCCAAATCATCAAAGATATTGATTAAGTTCAAGAATAGATCACTTATTGACAACTCAAGAACAATAATCATTTAAAATACCTATCTATAAAAACTTCGGAGTTGAGAGAAGAATAATAACAAAATATTGCTTGAGATTTATTTCCTTTCTGAGAGAAATTTAACTTTAAATAAAATCTCACTTTGATCCTATCAATGCAAGCATAATTTGCACGATATTTTATAATAACCAAGGCAGATTATTTCGTAAATATTGCGGAGTCTAAATAAAGCGCCCAACTTTGTTTTAATGGCGTGATCTTATTCATTAATTATAGGGAACCTATGATCATGTCTTCTATGAGCGTATTCATATGATCATATACTCTACAATTATCAGGACCTTATACGCAAAATATTAGTGTACCTGATAATATGAAGAATACCTCATATTATATTAAAATTAAACTCATAAAATATAATAACACATCTATCTTGTTCTAAAAAAAAAACACAAATAAACTCCCACTTGCCTTAAAACACGTCTGGTAGACTCTTAACACCCATATAATCTAGCTACATGTTTCTCGAAAACTTCCGAGAGCAAGGGTAGTGTGTCTTTGTAAATAAGTGCACTTGAATTTTCTACGATGCTATTTTAGTAACCCTTTGTATCTCACTCTCTCGAGTGTTATCATAATCAAATGGTACTTTCTTTCTATGTGTTTGTTTCTTGTGATACCTTGGTTCCTTGGGCTGTCTTTACAACCCAGTATTGTCCACCCGATAAAAGGGTAATGGGCAATCTTTTCCGGTATCACTGAATCCAAAAAGGAACTTCTTGACCATACTTACTTCTTTCCGCGCGGGTAGCCACATGGCTGCGGCGCCCGGTTAGTGGTCGACAACGCGGTTGTTTGACACTCCTCAATAAAATGGCTCCACCATTTAGTGTAAACACATATCCAGAAGTGGATATTCTGGATAATATATCGCCGAAATCTGAGTACGTATAACCAATAGTTTCAGGACTCCCACTAGAATATACTAGCATATAATCTCTTGTTTCTCCTCGAGATATTTGAGAATATGCTTCTTTGCAATCAATGTTCTTCTCTGGATCAGTTGATCTGGAGCTAACTATTTCCCAACTGCGTAGCAAAATGTCGGCTTTCAGTACATAACATGGCATCACGTAAAACTACCTGCTGGCGAGAAGCAAAGGTATCCTACTCATACGTTAGCACTACCTTTCGAGAGTTTTTTGGTGATTGTTCCTTAGAAGATGAACTCCATGCAGAAGGGTAAGAGTTTCTTCTTGGAATTTTCCACATCTTTGAACCTATACAAATTTTATCTATATATAAAGCTTGAGATAATACCAACACCTTTATTCTTAGATCTCGTAGAAGTTTGATTCAAAAGTATAGTTGGCTTCTCCCAAATCTTTCATATCAAATTGCTTTTGCAGCCATCCTTTTACACTTGATAACACCTCTATGTCGTTTCTGATTGGTAAAATGTCATCTACGTAAAGGACTAGGAAAACTACTTTTGTACCTTGGATCCTTTTGTAAACACAGGTTCATCGGGTTTCTCAAAATCGTAAAGTTATAGCTTGATCAAACCTAATGTTCCATGTTACGGATGCTTGCTTTAGTCCATAAATGGACCTTTGCAACTTACATGCCATGTGTTCTTGCCCTACAGCTATGAACCCTTACGGTTCTTTGCATGTAGATGTCCTCTTCTAAACTGCCATTTAAAAATGTTGTTTTGACATCCATCTACCAAATCTCGTAATCTAGACTTACAGCTACTGGCGAAAAGGTTTCTTCATAATCTATCCCCTCTTTTTGGGTATAACCTTTTGCCACCAATCTAGCTTTGAAGGTTTCTACCTTCCCATATGATCGTCTTTTTCTCTTTGTGAATCCGTTGCACCTATGGGTTTTACCCGCTGGGTACCTCTACGAATATCAGCGGGATTAGAATACATAAACTCCATCTCTCACACGGTCCATGGCTTTGAGCCACTCCACATTGCATCAACATCCTCGGTGCTTCTTTGTAGCATGGCGCTCTTGTGAAAAGGTTTCTTCATAAATCCCCTGCTTTTTGGGTATAACCTTTTGCAACTTTTTGAGTTCTACCTTCCCATCGAGTCAGATCTTTTTCTCTTGTAGATCGCCACCTATAGGTTTTTACCCCTTTGGTGCCTCTACAAGAGACAAAATTTGAGTTAAACTCTATAGACTCATCTCACCGGTCCATGGCTTTGAGCCTTTCGCAATGCGTCAACATCCTCGATGCTTCTTTTTGTAATTTACGGGATCCTCGTATCAATGGTGCATAGCTTGCCCAGTACGATTCGCGAAACAAAGAGATATCTCGATGGCTTGCATGTCGTTCTCCCCACTGCAGCCGAGAAGCTCCGGATTTGTTGTGGTTCCTGCCCGAGGAAGATCCTCTTTATCATTTTGAATTTGATTTTTACAGTTTGTTAGTTTCCACTTGTATATCCCAGCTACTTGTTCCTCTTGTGGTTCCTTTCGTGCTTGTTCACCTTGAGTATATTTTCATTTCCTTTGTTGAACCTTGCTTGGAAACAATGGCACAATAGGTCCCGAGGAATTCAGGTGGTTTAGGCGATTCTTGGTGAGTCGAAGCTCCTCGAATTACCTTACTCTTGGGCTTGAAATTGTTTACATAGTCTTCCTCGAGAAGAATTTTTTGCGTTAGTGCTCACTATAACTTTCTTCTACGAGGAACTATAAAAAGTCCACCTTTTGTTCCTTTAGGGTATCGATAAACAAACATACTTGATCTGAGATTCCAACTTATGTGGTTCCTTTTTCAAAGACATGCGTCGGAGCATACCACGGATACTAATATGGTTTAAGTAGGCTTGGGCCGTTCCTGGTCGGTGGAGTGTCTTAGAAATGAGCTTAGAAGGAATCAAGTTGATAAGTATGTAGCCTAAAATGAGCCAAAAATGATATAGGTAGAGATGAATAACTAAGTATCAATCTCACCATGTCTAGGAGAGTTAATTTCTCCTTTCTATGACTCCATTTTCTTTGTGTTAGGGGTTAACGAGTTGTGAAATATCCCCTCTTGAGTTAAGTAAAACTTAAACTCTCGGTTATTCAGCCTCGATCGGATCGAAGCATTTGATATGGACACCTAATTGATTTTCTGCCTCAGCCTTATATTCTCGAAATTTATCAGTTCGGACTTTTGGCGCGTGGAGTATGAAACCATATATTGAGTAGTCATCACGTAAAAGTGACAAAATACTCTTGCAGCCTACGGCTTGAGAGCTGCATTGAGTAGCGTGCATCATTATGCACCAATTCCGGCCCGATTTGGTTCAGCGCGATATCCTTTGGCTTGAAGGGCCTCTTGGTCATTGCAGCACAAGCAGGATTCACATTGGTATGGGGTTCAAATGCTAGAATTTAGAATCACTTTTCCTTGAAGACCATGTATCTGATAGGATTAATATGACCCTAATGCAAATGCCAAAAGGTAGAAGTTTCATTTGATACTTTCCGCTTTTTAACCAACCGAATGATTATGTTCATTTTCAACAATTTCAATGGCATTTTATAATATCATAGGACAAGGGACTTAAAAATAAGATTATTCATAAGATCAACTGGAACAAATAAAAAAGATTTACTTCTTATTGAAGCGAGGAATTAAGCGTGTTTGTCAACAGTGTTCAACTAAACAATGACATAAACCAAATTCCTCTTGAAATCGAGACGAATAAACAATCTTCTAAACATAAAGTCTATATATTCTCAAAAAAAAATAAAACAAGCTGGTCCTATGGCCTTTACAGGAGATTAGCTCCCAGGTTCCCGAGTTTTGGAAATATCTTTGTCATAGCTGATAGGCGTGCTATGTTTGAACCCTTTGCAAAAAGAGTAACAAACATGATTAATTGGCTCCCGAATCAATGATCCGCATTATCATTAAAATTCTCACTAAACGGCCTGACAAATAAGTAAATCACTGCCCATGCAGCTTTTTTGATGGCCTTTGGGAAGTCTGTTTCCGGTGTCCTTTTAATCGCACTTGAAGCCTTGCCTTTCGAACTTCTTCACTAAGTATGTTAGTTTTGAGTGTGGTATCATACTTCCTTCTTTTTTTCTTATTCCATTTCTGCCTTAGGTTTCCTTTGGGTTTAAAACAGGTCTCAGTAAATTGATACTGCACGGCTCTTTGAGGGGCCCGATTTAGAAGCGCTCCCGGCTCAATACATCAGTTGAGTGGGTAAGATCCATCTTATGCATATTATGTGATCTTTGAACTAATTGAAATGTTTAGCGCATTTGATTGTAAGATGAGATCATCTTCCATCTCACTTTTTAGTTTTTGCCACATCATACCGATGACCATGTGAAATCATTTAAGCAATGATCCCTTCACCACTTCTGATCATATGTGTGTTGTCAAATTAGTTATATAGCGGCTTATCTCTTCAGCCGTGCGCAGCGACATCCTTAGAGTGCAGGCGATTCTGCTCGTGTCTGTTTTTACATTTATATCATTAGCATGACTTCGAGGATAGTTGGCTAGGGGTATCCGGACAAACTTGATTTTCTCATAATCGAACGATGTATGATTCGTTTTCCAATCTTGAGTTATTTCCATCCAATGGTTTTGATTCAAAATCATAGCTAGAGGAGTTGAAAAGATCGCCATTTCAGAAAAAAATCTATACATTATTGCACACTAATATTAACTTCATTATATTATACAATAAACATATATTTAAAAGTAAATCAAAACAAAAATATTTTTCTTTGTTTGTGTAGAAAACAATAATTTAATTCCATGATAAATGCTCCTGGTCAAGACCAAAACATTTATAACAAACTAAAACTTGATCCATAAAATGAATAGTATCAGAAAACTAAAGTCAGAGATTAAAAAAAATTGGAAATTAAACTACTGAGTTTACTACATCCCAATCTTCTTAGATAAAACCTTCACAGATAATACACTTTCATTTCAATAATTGTTCATATAATTCATATAATATTATTAAGGCCTGTTGGGAGGTTAATAAAATTATCGTGGTTTTTGAATCACTTGTTTAATTTTAAAATTCTCTTAATCTCTAAGAGTTACTTGCGGTGGTGGGCCAGGTGATCAAGTAGATTTTTAATTATTTGAGTCAATCAAATAAAACTTAGATCATGATTATCGGAGTGGGAGCTTCACATGACCATTTATTATTTGGACCCACAAAAAATTAAAGATTTCATAATTATATTTATCTAGATTTAAAAAAATTCAAATTTTAATTATGCATGTGTATCATCATGCAAGATAATATGGCACCACCTAGTCTATATGTCATGTTATCACAACTAAAGCATGTTACCAAATATAATTTAATCATCCATGAATAAAAATAATATATGAATAAATATAAAAGCCCTAATCCATTGTTTTCCTAAGAAAAGAAAAAAAAACACAAGCCCAATAACACTTGAGCCCACTGTTATTAATCCCGTCCAGCTTTGGTCCAACCCGTCCATTTGGGTTCAATTTACCTAGGCTTGGAGGCTCAAAATTGAAGAGATTTGAGTTAAAACCCAAAACTCTAAACACACAACATGAAACCCTAGCCGTCAAAGCCATCATACGTGTGCTGCCACCCGAACGGAGCCACCCATAGAAGCGCGATGTCTGGAGGAGGAAGTTTGCAAAATTCGCGGCCAAAACCCTCTCCACGCGCTCTCATGCGCGGCCTGAGTGGAGGCGTGTGAAGCCCACGCCAGCCTTCTGTGGGGCACGAGGGCGCGGGCCCGTGGTGGTCTGCCTGAAATTTGTTTGGCAACGCCGCTCTTCATCAAGGCCGAACCCCGTGGTCGCTTGTCATTCGATGTCCGTAGCCTTCGCAGCAACGCATCAGCCTCGTATATAGTGTTCTCTGCAGGTTCTTCTTCTTCTTCGCTTCTGTTCTTCATTAGTCTTCAAGATTTTACAAAAAATAATCCTATTGTAAGACTCGAGAAATTCCAATTTCTGGAAAAATGACAAAATCGTAATTTTGATTACAAAATTGTTATTTCGATTAAAAATCCGGAATTTATTCTTTGGATCTCGGATGAAAAAACAGATTTCACCGTTGGAATCGTCTCACGAAATCTAGCTAGCATGTAAAATTCAGAAATTTCAGACGTTTAAAATTACACGCTTTGCGCATCGATTTGTGCCAGAAACGATTTTCGATGCAATGAAATTTACATATAACACGTACTCATATGCCATAAGTGGTATGAGTAGATAAATGATGACACTGGACGGTCGAGATAGAGCCGAATGTCAAAACTGGGAAATGAAGGGACGTAATGGTCATTATGGATTCGACGGTTACCAAGGACAAAAAAGTTGCATGTTGTTCTTCTCAAATTCAAAAAGGCCAAAACGCAAATCAAAGGAGCAGGATGCGAGGTCGCGCGTAAACGGTATCGGTGGTTCTAGAGAGAGTCTCGACTTCTCTCTAGAAATACGCGGCGATCCGACCGCCGATAGCGTCTTCTGGATGCTGAATAAAGTCATTTACGCGGGAGATGGCTTCTCGCGCTGGTACGTGATTTAGGGAGTTTCCTCAAACTCCGAGAGGTAGGGGTTTCTCCCTACTTGCGTTTTATTCACGTTTTAAGTACTTTACAAATGTTTGAGTCGAAAGAGGCCGTTAGGGGCCGTTTGATTGGTCCCAAAACATGGGACCGAATTATTGGAAATTTTTTTGGAATCCATTGAGCCATCCATCACTGGGCATGGCTGTTGGGTGATTAATTGTGAAATAAATTGTGCATTTATTGGAATGAGGCCGGAAATGGCCGTGAAATGCGGGTTCACAAGGTGAACCGATGAATTGTGAATTTTCGAGAATAGTAACCGAGGGTTTCACTGTTATTCGAAACAAAGGTTCTCAAAATATATTCGTGGAAAATATGTGTTTATCGAATGATTTAAATTAAATTGCTCGTGTTTGATCATTAGCCCAAGTGAGCTAATTTTGATGTATGAAATGAGAATTTACATGACATGATTATGTGAATTGATTGTTTTGTAAAATATATGCATGTTTATATATTTATACGCGACTGGGGACAGATTGAATTGGCACACATGTATTCCATATGCACTGAACACCTCAGACTATAGAGTGGAGCTAGCGAGATTTGTGCTCCAGTGCCTATTTCTGAGTATTGCCTAAAAATATTAATTATCTATAAGAAATTCAAATAAAAAATATCACCGCTGAGCGGCCCAATTGATATTCACTCCGAGGGTAGTCCACAAACAAATAATATATCAATCGTCTGAGCTACCTAATTGATATATACACATCTGAGGTCATTCCACAAACAAACAAAATAATAATTTCATACGAGGCTGCGCGAGTGTGAAGGAATCGGGTGAGGACTCTAACTGAAGCCGTCGCGTAGACATTCAAGTAGGATCATGCATTCGCTTGAATGTGTGTTTCATCGAACATCAGACCGCACTCAGTGCATGGAAGTAGCCCCACTTAGTGGCGATTCCACTACCGAAGATAAACACCCCTCAAGCCGGAGAAATTATTTTTACAGGCAGTGAGCGTGCGAGGGGACTCGCTCGTCCTGTAGACCTGAGGGATTGTGAAGAAAAGCCTAAGTCAAGGGCTTTGATGTATACATGTAGGCTAGGAACTTTAAGTTTAATCGTATATCAGAGCAAGAGTAAAAACATATTAACTCTTGTAATTATCGGGTATAGTTGGATTCATAGTTGGCATGTATATCGAAGTATTGTTTATGGGCCTAAGTGGCGCTTTAAATCATAAATCGTTATATCGACTGCTGGGGATGTGTTTATGCAGGTGTTCTCAGATTCGGGGCAGTAGCTCCTCGCATGCGAGATCGCCTCGATTCGCTAAAAATGCTCCGTCACCCGACATTCACGAGTATTCCCCGCAGTTGATCTGAAGAAATAACTAATTCTTATTTCGCCACACCTATACCCTAATAAAAGGGTGTACAAGAATTCTAGATGATGGAAAAAATAAATCAAGAAGGAAACCTAATCTTATGATTTAAATTTAAGTTACAAACTGATGAAATACACAGAAAACTCTACCATGGATTAAAGGGCAAACCACAATTATTGGATTAACCATCCATAAACAAAAATCATATTAAACATGCAAAACATGCGAATCAACAACATAGAAAACCTAGGTGCCATATTGCTAACCAAACACCAAAATACATGAAATTGAGCTTAGATCTCAAATTGAAATTTAATCACACACATGCTTTGATACCAATTGTAGGAATAATCAAAATGAAGCAAGAATCATCAATATGTGATTTAGAATATTCAATTCTAATTACTAAACTAATATAACTAGTCGATCGTACCTTGTGGATTTGCAGAGAAGTATGCACACAAGAACCGCATATCTTCCTAACTATCCTCGAGGTGATGGAGCAGCGTGTGGGCGCTTGAATCACTAAGAAATGATTTCTTTTATATGGCTATTCTCTAAAACTAATTCAGATTCAAATCTAGGGTTGTATTATCTTTTTCTATTTGTAGAGTACAAACCCTAGAATACTTAATAACCATTTGGGCCTCCACATCTTAGGGCCCAAGTTCATGTGTGAACCCATTTAGTGTTTTAAACAACTTGGATTTTCTTGTATAGCAAAAATCCAACATATTTAACCAAACTGGAAATTCTTTGTCTTCATGATAATCAAATCGTGGGTCCATCCTTTGAAATTGGGCATTTAGAGAATATCCAGAATAGTACGAGTAATAATAGCCTTACCTGTGTTATCCCTTCAACTTTGGCAACTTATCAATCCGACTACTTTAAACTTTGGAGCTAATCAAATCAAGGGTTCCATCTCTAGAAATAGGGAATTTGAAGAAACCTGCCCTCACTTCAATATCGCAATAAATTACTAGTGGAAAGATACCTTCCCACCTCGGGAAAACCGAAACTGCAGAGGAATACTTCAATCTCTTACACAACCTCCGCGCCATTCCTCTTTCTCTTCTAACTCGCGGACAAAAAATGACTTATCCCACAATCATTTAGAGGGTCATATACCCTTTGAATTGCAATGCTTTAGAGCTCCACTAGAGGCATTTGGCCACAACAAAGGTCTATGTGGTGGAATCAAAGGTTTGCCACGTTGCAAGCAAAGCTACCAAATCATACTCATCATCGTTTTTTCTTTATTTGCAACGGTTTTGATCCTTGGGTTGCTCTTCCAGAAACTAAGGATAAGAAAAATTCAATCATTTGAGACAACAAAGGTGAAAAATGGAGATCTACTTTCGATATGGGACTATGATGGTGTGATTGCTTATCAAGACATCATTCAAGCAATCAAGGATTTTGACATCAAATACTGTATAGGTACCAAAGGTTATGATAGCGTTTACAGAGCACAATTGCCTTCCGACAATGTGGTTGCCTTGAAAAAACTTCATGTATGGGAAAGAGAGGATCTAACTTACTTGAAAAGCTTTGAGAATGAAGTCCAAATGCCATCAACAATACAACATCGCAGAACATTATGAAACCCTCATGGGTTTCATTTACATACGTATGCATTTCTAGTTTACAAATATATGAAAAAGTGGCTTGTAACAGAGTGCCGAGGGATGATATTGAAGCTATGGAATTAGACTGGATTAAGAGGGTGAATGTGGTTAACGACATTGCTAATGCTTTATCCTACATACATTGACAAAAATTCGACCCGACATCTCCCGAATTTCCCTGTGCCTGGGCTTATCCCACCGTATACTCCTGCGAAGATACACTGCGAACTCCCACCATAAGGAAGTGGAGTAACACCATGTATTAATTTAATGGCCCAATTATACATGTATATAAAACCCGTGAACAATTATAAATGAGGTTTCATAAAAGTTCAATACAATATTTTTAAGATTCTAAGAGTATCGCGATTTAGTAAGACAAGAGAGAAATGAATAGTCCAATATAGAATGCAACAATAAAATGGATAAATGCAATAGAGTGCGACAAATTGTGGTGGGAGAGCGACACAACTGGCGATTAGGCCCTAATGATCCGTCTGACTTAGGAACAGATGAAACAATAATGTGAGAGAATAATCTCATGAGTGGTATAATTTATATGTGAAAATACAACATTTTATATTTGCAATGGTTCTTCTCTCAAACCTTCCGCTCACTTCTTTGTAAAGTTCCCCGCTTAGAAACGCTTTCACAAAAACCCAACTTACCCCACGCTCCAACATATGCAAATCATGCTCCACAACAGTCGACACAATGTTAAGAAAACCATAATCCGCACTGTACACAACATAAAGCCAAGCACAAAACATGTATAGCCATCAAGTACAAGATAACTTTGAAATGCACCAAATCACAGTACAAATAGTTATACTATATTTAGAGAAACAACATGTCCATACCATATACCCATCATAAACCGCCTGGTAGTTTCTCAACCTCACGACACCGTGACAACTTAATGAACTGCGGTTACACTACCATCACGTGGCAACTAACAAAACCTCCAGAAACTCGCCATCACGTGGCAACCAACAAACCTCCAAGTGTAATCCTACCATCACGTGGCAACTAAACAAACCTGTGCATCTCGCCATCACGTGGCACCATCAAACCTCTCTCGCAAGCCCTACCATCACGTGGCACCTAACAACCTCCGAGTAAACCCGCCATCACGTGGCACCTAACAACCTCCTGCAACTTGGCCATCACGTGGTACTCATCAAACCTCCGGTAAACCCGCCACGCGGCACCTCAACAAACCTCCGAGTGAACCCGTCCATCACGTGTCCTCTATCAATCCTCCGTAAACTACCATCACGCGGGTAACTAATAAACCTCTCAAACTGCACATCAATGCAAACCAATAATAACTGCTCCTTCTCACATGTACCTTTCCCAACAATAGCGTACTAGAGTCACTCCACAAAATTTCAAGATCCACCTTTCTTTAACAATAATTTTTCAAGATAGTTTACAACTTCAACTATGTACTCAAAATATCCAAACACTCACCAACTCATCCACTTAACACAATAAACTTCTGGTAAATGAATTATGAAATGTTGACAAATTGTATGAAATAATAACTTGTTTTATACGAAACCCAAAATCATGTTTGAATGCAACCAACCATCTCGATCAAAACAAAGATATGTGTAAAGTATTTCCATCACAATAGATATATCAACATAATACCCCCAACCATTAAGCAAACCACTCACCCGACTATAGACGCCGTCCCGTTCCCCTCAGGTCGCCTTCCCTACCCTACGAAATCATCAATATAAATAAAAACACCATTTGTGCTCCCAAATAACTCGAACTAACAACATTGAATACCTCGAAGGCCTAGAATAATTTTTTTAGAACTATGAAACCATCCCACTGACTCGACAGTCCACACACAGGCCCTATAAAAGTCTGGAGCACTAAAATTGGGGGCTTTTCACCCGAGATAATTTAAATCAACCGTCCAACACCCTAAAAACATCCAATTTCACTAATACAACTTCAATTTTGCCAATTCTGACCAATCTAAGATTTATTTCATCCCACTTCTTGCATCAATTCAAACAACCTAAAAATGGAAACCTAACCAAACGATGTCCAAAATTTACAAACCACATATCAATGGAAAGCCCAAGAGACCAGGGAACTCATTGGGTACCATTAATTTTGGTCCAACAACGCTGTGGTGGCTTCTAAAACCTGATCTAAGCTTCCGGTCGATTCATTGTTGTAACTTCCAAACTGAGGAACTGCAAAAGGGACCGCGTGAGATGAGTTCGAAGGTCCAAAATGGTGGAAAGGAGCTACGGGTGGCCTCAGTAGCCTAAATGGCCGGAAATCACAAATCTCGGCGAGAAAACTGGCACCGCCGTCGTAGTTCCTCCCACCATATCCCACAGCCCGGCGGCGGCTTGTCGTGGACTTACTACAAGATCGTCCGGCCGGTGGCGCACCCGGTGGTCCCGGCTGCAGGTACGTAACTCCACGGCAGTTGCCTCGTCTCGGGTCCGATTACCACAGGCACTACTCTACCCAAAAGGTGTTCCCCTGCCTGAGAGTTTTCTGTGTGGTTTCGGGAGCTCAAGTGTTGTTTCGGGCTGGGGTTTTCATTCGGTGATCACAAGCCATAAGTTTTAGGGCCCAGTGTCACGTAAAACCCGCATGTAACTCGACACCGAGCAAAGTGCCACCGCTTGAACTTCTAACGGCCGCAACTTTATCCGCGGCCTGATCGCGGATCGCTCCGCCGCCCATGAACCTCGTATCGACGAGGCCCACGAAATCGGCCTGGGGCTTAACCTAAAACCATTCCTCCTCGAAAAAGTCAAACTTGGTCAACTTGGTCAATCTCGTCAACTTTACTAAACTCGGCCAAACTTTGTCAAACTTGGTCAAACTCGTGATTATTTGGTACTGGTCATTACAATCTACTCCCTTAAAGAAAAACTCTGGCCCACAAAATTGTAGACTGTATATGGAAGAGATGAGGATATCGGCTCAAGAGATTCGGGGTCTCTCTCGCTCCCTAGTCGCCTCGACTAGGTGGTTTCTCCAAAGGGCTTTCACTAAGGATATGGTCTTGTTGCGAAACTCCTTCTCTTCCCTAACCAGACCGCACTTAATGCCTTACAGATAAACAATCCAGCCAATCTCCGGTGTCTCCAACATGTGAGGAATCTAGAAGATATCAAGAGATAGCATGGAGATGTGGAACACATTACGACTCAAGAAACCCCTCCCAAGAAGTCAAATCTATGTGCCACCTGACCCATCCTCTCAACAATCTCAAAAGGTCCGATGTAAATGAGGATTTAGCTTTCCTCGCTTCCCAAAGCGTACCACCCCTTCCAAGGAGAGAGTTTTAAGAATACGATCCTCGACTTCAAACCTCAAGATCCTTAATATCCACATAACACTTTAACATTCATCAAAACGTACGCTTCAACCACCAACAAGCTAAGGTCGCATACAATCTTTCCATCCTCCAAAACCCTACAGTCCAATAACTTTCATGTCACATATACCGTGGGTCTCAGACCTACAATCTAAGGTGGAGGGAAATAACGGGATGAGTTCGACAACTCGCAGTGAATCCCCAACGTTGTCATGCTCATAAACACTTCACTTATACATAATTCAAGATATCTCAAACACGAAAGATTTTCATATTATATTGAAGTTGATGATGGAAACACATAAATGCACATTACCACCATCTCAACCTCATCGTTGATTCTTTCAGCTTTCAACCGTGACCAACCTAATCATCCTGCAATGACAAATCATTGGACTTACTCACCCAAGGATATGCCCACATCCCATACATCTACGACCTTTCTGATTACACCCAAGGACTAGTCATCGTCCCGCCCACTACATGTTCCGAATTTCACACGTCAAAGCACTAATGGTACGTAATTCTAATAACATCAAACCACAAAGACACGCAGGAGAAGGTTATGATCCCCTACCTCTCGGATTCAAAATCCGCAAGCTCCCAAGGAAGTCAAAAACCCAGACTACTCCAAGGATCTCGCAAATAACAAGTCATAAGATTCCTAAATTCTCTCAACCGGCAGGTCATGTAAAAATTACTCAAGTGGTCTATTACTTATCACCACTCGACTCCACGATATTCTTATACCTTCCAACATAAACCTCGACATCCCCAAGTGCACTCTCTTACACTTACTAGGATCAACATTTAACACTCATTATTGTGGTTACACAAACAACGTTTAATCTAACGCTCAAACACCTCTCAGATTCTATCTCCATATTACTCATTTGAAGATAAAGTGCTAAGAGTTCCTTTCCGCGGAATCACCTTACCGAGCAGAATGATCAAGTTATGGCCAAAACACTAACATCGCCATAATGCAAAAATCCGTACCACAAAATGCCACTTACGATTTTCCCCACTTTTTCCATAAGTTTCCAACCAAATCAATCCCACACTCAAACACACATCAAAGCCACCTCTATTCAACCCGAAACATCTTCCAAACACATCTTAAACAAGAATCTGTGGTTCCCGCCAACTCATCACTCACCATCTGAAGGTTAGATGAAACTTAACTTCCAAAAGAGAGTAATCCATGAATCGTATTCTCTATACACAAAAATCACCTCACCCTTACACAATAACCAAGGATTGGGTCTTACCTCCCATATCCTTCTCAAATCTAGTGGTTGAGAAATTCCCCCAACCAAACCCCTGTGAAAGATCATTTTACGTTAATCAAACCAACAACCTTACTGGGCTCAATCTCCTTTCCTACCAAACAAATGTAAAGGTCCCGCTATTTTATGAACCCTTCTATGAACTCCGCTGTAATACCCCGCTAATCCTAAAGGGAACTCCGCACTTCCGTCATCGTGAGTTGCTGCCCCAATTTGCCACCGCTTCTATTTTCTCGAGGATCCACATGAATGCCATCAAGATAAACTACATGTCCCGAGAACCCCACTTACCAACCAAAACTCTCATTTGGCCGAACTCGCATACAACCGGTATTGCCTTAAAGTCACATCACCAAACCTAAATGTCTCTACGCTCCAACCTCGCTTCTCGAGTACACTAGATATCACGATGAAGACAATGACAATCCGATCTAAGCATGGACTCCAAGACCCTATTCATTAAATCCATGAAAGTCGCTGTGGCATCGTGAGTCCGAAAGACATCACTAGAAACTCATAACGCCCATATCCTCGCCTTGAATCTCCGTCTTGGGAATGTTCGAATTTTTTAATCCTTAATTGATGGTACCCGACCAAGCCAATCTTAAAGAACACTCGCACCTCGAGCCGATCAAATAGCCATCAATCCGAGGCGCGACATCGTTACGAAGAGTGACCTTATTCAACTTTCGTAGTCTATACACAACCTCTAAGTGCCATCCTAAGAAGAAAGCCATATATTCCAAGAATAAATGGAACATAATCAATTTCAAGGATAAGGTTGGGGAAGGTATACAAAACACCGGATGAGGTCGCACAAAGAATGTACAAACCTCAAGGAATTCAGAACCTAGAAGCCTTCGATACAAGCCGACAGACTGATCTTGATACCCTCCCCGACTTCCCCGGTATCTCATCAAGAAGTCCCACTCAGATACTCCTAGTGGAAGCACTGCGGAACCCCACCATAAGGGCGGAGTAAATACATGGGCCACTTAATACCCACTATACATGTATATATAAAAACCCTAACAATTATAAATGAGGTTTCATAAAAAGTTCAATACGAATATCGAAAGATTCTAAGAAAGATTAAAGGATTTGGGTGGGCACAAGTAGAAATGAATAAGTCCAATACATCAAACACAAATGGATAAATGCAATAGAGTGCGACAAATTTCAAGGAGAGCGACAGCCAAATCCGCATACGACAGTCTAATATCCCACGACCTAGGAACAGATTTAAACAATAATGTGAGATAATAATCTCAAATATCGATAATTTATAAGGAAAATAATATTTTTATATTTTGCAATGGTTCTTCTCTCAAAACGAAACCTTCCGCTCACTCTTGTAAAGTTCCCGTTTAGAAACGCTTTCACAAAACCAACTTTGGCCCACATTCAAATATATGCAACCATGCTCCACAACAGCCGACAATGTTAAGGAAACTATAATCGTGACTGTGACACAACATGCCCAAGACAAGCACGATAGCCATCAAGTAATACATAACTTTGAAATGCACCAATCCAGTATTAAAATAGTTATACTATATTTAGAGAAACAACATGTCCATACCATACTCCATCATAAACCGTCTGGTGAAGCCAACCTCATCGACACTGCGACAACTTAATGAACCCGTGGTTACACCGCCATCACGTGTCAACTAACAAACCCCAGGCATCTCTACATCACGTTAACTAACAAACCTCCAAGACCCGGCCATCACGCGGGCAACTAACAAACCTCCAGTAGACTACCATCACGTGGCACTAACAAACCCCGGCAAGCCCACGCATCACGTGGCAACTAATAAACCTCCGAGTAAACCCGGCCATCACGTGGCACCTAAATAACCTCCGTAACTTCGCCATCAACACGCGGGCACTATCAAACCTCCGTAAACTCCGGCCACCACGTGGCACTAACAAACCTCCCGAGTGAACCCGTTCCATCACGTGTCCTCTATCAATCCTCCAACCCACGCAATCACGTGGCAACTTAATAAACCTCCGTAACCCTACCATCACGTGGTAACCAATATAACCGCTCCCTTCTCACATGTACCTTCCAACAACAGTTTTCCGTATTGTAGCCACCACAAAATCTCGGCATCCACCTTTTAACAAATAATTTTTCAAGATAGCTTACAACTTCAATCCATGTACTCAAAATATCCAAACACCACCAACTCACCCACAACACAATAAAACTTGCAATAATTGAAATGTTGACAAAATTCACATGAAATAATAACTCGCTTTTATATTAAACCGAAAATCATGTTTGAATGCAATCAACCATCCGATCAAACAAAGATATGTAAAGTATTTTATCACAATAGATATATCAACATAACACCTCAAATCATTTAAAGCATACAAACCACTCACCGACTATAGACGCCATCCCGTTTCCCCCAGTACGTCCCATTCCTGGCCAAGCGAAGGTCAGAATATAAATAAAACACCATTTGGTACTCCAATAATCGAACCAACAACATTCTAATACCCCAAGGCCTGAATAATTTTAACTACGAAACCATCCTAATTTGACTCCGACAGGTCTAATTACAATAGCCGCGCCCTATGTTTCGATACTAAAATTGTATTTTCACCGAGAGTTCACTTCGAAATCAACCGTCCAATAATTCCTAAAAACATCCACTTCACTAATACAACTTCACTTTACAATTTGACCAATCGGTACTCTATTTCAGTCCCGACTTCTGCATCACCAAACAACCTAAAATCTAAACCTAATCCAAACGACGCCCAAAATTTACAAACCACATATCAATGGAAAGCCCAAGAGACCAGGAACTCATTGGTACCATTACCTTGGTCCAACAGTCGCTGTGGTGGCCGGAAAACCTGATCTAAGCTTCTGCCGATTTTGTTTTCGTTGTAACTTCCAAACGGTGAGGAATCTGCAAAAAGGGACCGTGTAGATGAGTTCAGAAGGTCCAAAAATGGTGGAAAGGAGCTATGGGGTGGCCTGAGGTGGCCGGAAAATGGCCGGAAATCACAAAACTCGGGTGAGAAAACGGTGCAGCCGCCGTCGAGTTCTCCGGCCAGATCGCGGCGCGTCCGGCCGCGGTTGGCCGTGAAATTTTACGGCCGTCATCGTCCGGCGGTGGCGCACCTGGTGGTCCGGCGCGTGTACAGTAAATCCGACCGGTGGTGCCTCGTCTGGTCCGATTTCTCACGGCGCGCAGGTGGCTACTCGGCCCAAAAGCGCTGCTCCTCTTGCCGGAAATTTTTCTGTGCTCGGGAGCTCGGGCCGGTTGCTGCCAGGTTTCATTCGCAGATCACAAGCTACGCTTATATGCGCCTGAGGCCACTTCGTAAAAATCCCGCATGTAACTCGACACCGACAAAGTGCTATCGCCAACTTCTAATGGCTGTGAATCTCTTTATCCGTAAGTCGGATTGTGACGTCTACCGTCTATGAACTCAGACGACGAGGCCTACTTAAATGGTGTCTTAGTTAACCTAAAACTATCTCTCCCAAAAGTCAAACTTGGTCAACTCGCACAATCTTCATTAACTCGCACAACTCGGCCAACCACAACCTGATATTTCGCATTTGGTCATTACATACATCATGATCGCGACTTCCATCATTCATCCATTCACTGAGACATATCAAGGAATAAGATCTTTGATTCTGATGATAACGGTATCTCCGTCGCCTCGCCACACTACGCTTCCTTTTACTTACAAGCGACAAGCTTTGACCAAGCCTGCATCAAAAACCTGTATGTGATACTTTTTAACTTTTTATTATAAACAATTTATTTTCTACGGACTATTATAAATTTTTTTACTTAATAGAAAATGCTTAATATATTTGACATTTTTAAATAAAAAGAAATATAGTATATATATATATATATATATATATATATATATATATATATATTTATTTTTAAATATTTTTTAAAAAATAAAACATCATAAAAAATCAATATTTAGCATTATATTTCATTTAAGTATTATTTAATTTTTGAGAAATTGGTTTGAAGGAACAAATCCAAAAGTTATTTACAAAAACTAATTGGTTTTAAAAAGACAACTAAAAGTTATTTAAAAAGTATTTATTACAAAAATAATCTTGAAAATGCCACATTTTGGACAACAGTACCGCTAAAGTGTAAAGATAAATTCCCCTATAATAACTAAGGGCATCTTTGGTTCCTATTTTATTAAAACCGTTCTTGCTTGAAAATGCCACATTTTGGACAACAGTACCGCTAAAGTGTAAAGATAAATTCCCCTATAATAACTAAGGGCATTCTTGGTTCCAATTTTATTAAAACCGTTCTTGAAAGAAGTTTTTGAAAACAAAGAGAACATCATTTTTGTGTTATCTGAATCTGATGTTTTCTATGTTCTCCTTGTGTTTTAGAACAAAAAAATAAAAAATAAAAAAATCAATCCACATGTGTTCTCCGCATTTTTCTTACTCCCCTTGTTTTTTAGAAAAAAAACAAGCCAAAAAATCTATAACCAAACAAGCCATAAATCTCATGAGCATTTTGTCCGAGCCCCATTATAACTAAATCCTCGGCGGCATTTTTATCCAAAAATAATGTCTTTTTATACCTCCTTTTAGATTTAAGAAAATAGTTAGATCTCAAAAATATTTCATTCTTGGTCGTTGGTGGTGTGTGTGTGTATATATATATATATATATATATATATATATATTGTCATGCCCCTACCTACCAGTGGCGAAGATATTGGCGCCAGACAAGGATCTGACTCCTCGTTTTTTCGATTACTGTGGACCCATTTGTCAAACAAATCCATATGAATTGTACTAATACCACCACCGTAGCCGGTGGTTAGTCAGGTTTTATACATATTCCCAAGTCCCAATTGGTTGTACATAAATAACTTTCACTATTACAAAAACTTTTACATTTACATTACAAAATCAAATTCAAAACATACATCAAGTGGACTCCTACAGATGTGTTGGCCCTGACTAATGCGGAATGCCACTGACAGCCCTCTTTGCCTACACTAATGAAATGACCCATGCTGTTTATAGCTTAGTGGAAATGTAGAGATGACAACTTTGAAGTGGTCCATTTATAGAATACATATATCATAAAGCATGTCGAGTTTACGATACGTAATTCTCTATAACAAAGTTTTCTATGTACATAATTCTTATAACGGAACTTTCATATCTCCCATAGAAGTTCAAAACAAATATCATATACAGGGAGCACCTGAGGGTACAATACAAAACATAACAGACTGATTTCTTATGCTTACTTCTTATTCATCATTCAGATTCTTGTCCTTTAATTTCATGTATCTTATTATTCGGGTATACAACATATAAGTATTTGCCTGCATAGACCTCTAATACTGAATGAGAAGGACACAAAGATATCGATTACCCGCGTACCACGACATCGAATTGCAGACGGTCTCGCCCACGTCACGTATGTCGTGAGCACTAGCAGAGTGTCAAGAGACGCATCGTGAGATGCCTTATTCATTCACTATTCGCCTTAAGCAGGCATACAATTATATGTATTTCAAAACTCATTTTATCATTCTTAATCCCATTAGCAAAAGAGGCCGAGATACAAAATATTTTTCATATAACTTTTTATAATTTGTATGAACTATTTCATCTCACTTATTAGGTCCTCATTAATCCAAGTGATAATTGTTAATTAATCAAGAGAGAACCAAACATAACTTACAGTACGCCTGTGACGAGTTTCGCTACCTAGCGGAGAAATCTCGCCAGCGAGCATGCCATGCCCAGCGCACTGCAGTTAAGAAAACTTGACATCGGGATTGCTTAGGCGAAGGTGTCTCCGCCTAAGCGTGTACTCCTATGCCTAGATGTAGGGGTGTCGGGCAGAAACATAAATGACCAGTTTTGGCCATTTTCGTCGGAACTCTTTCAAGCAAAACACACCATTTCGAAACAAAACCATAAAACTAACTTAAACCAACCAAAGACACATGTATTGCCAAGTTAGGGTTTTCCTAACCCAACTTAAACAAGTATTTCCAAACTAGCATCCTTACAAGTGTCCAAACTAGCATCCTTACTATAGTTTCCTTACAGAAATAGTTTCCATACCTAAACTTCTCCTTCTTTTCCTTCTTCCTTTTCCTTCTTTCTTCTTCTCTTTTATCTTCTTTCTTCAAAACCGTAGTCCTAACCAAAATAACCCAAACATGAGGTATTTTGATCTTATTCACCTTTTTAATGTTGCGCTGTTTGGCTAACCATATTTTTGGGTTTAATTTCTCCTTTTTGCATTTATGTCCTTTTATTTTCTATTTGCAATTTTAACTTATCTTATTTCCAATTTAGCATATTATCTTTCATCTTATGCCACTTGGGTCTTTAAATTGGTAAATTATTAATTTATCCTTGACTCTGGATAAATCTCTGGTCTTTATCATTTTTCTTACTTAGCATTTATATTCCGAAAAATACAAATTTTACTTTTCTTATACTACATAAAACTCGAAATAACTATTAGGTCTAATTCGGGTGTTATATATATATATATATATATATATATATATATATATATATATATATATATATATATATATATTGACTAAAAGAGAGAGAAAAAAGGGTGTGGTATAAGATTTGTCATTTGTTAAAATTATGAATAGTTACAAAATTATAGCAATTCTAAATTTCGAATAGAACTCATACTTCAAGTGTAAAAATGAACTTATCATCTGTAAAATATAAATTAGGTATAAACTATCTTCTTTAAAATATAAATTGCATAAACATTGTACTCAGATTAAAAAGGAGTTTAGCATAAAAGTGAAGCAAGTTTTGTAGGTGGTTTGAAATTCATCACTATAATTATTAATCATGATCTGAAGATGCGCATTTTTTATCTTCCATGCCATTCCAACTGTAAAATTGATGCCTAAAAGAATTCCTATTCTTTGAAAATGTATGATTTGTATTAACAGGTTATATTGTATACCTTGTAGATACCAATTTTTATTTTTTTAAAGCCAACATTTTTTTTAAGTACCAAGTGTGTAGGTTATTTGGTTGTGTCGATGTGAATAGTTGGGTTTTGACTTGACCATTGCATGACATGTTGTAGGCTATTGTATTGGGTATGAATTGCCATGAGTTAGCCTATGGAAAGCTATATGACATTACTTGTTTAGTCATGTATTGATGAATGCTAATATGCATGATACTACGATATCTATAAAGATTGACATGAAATGTATGGAACTTATATGCTTGCGATATATGTTGCATGGTACTTGACATGAAGTATGATTGATTAGAATGTTCCATGTAGTGTACATCATACATGTAACATGAGAACATGCAGTGGAATTAGCATTGCATATGCACAAGGACATCGCATTATGTTGGGTGTGTGTGCATGGGTGGGGTCATCCATCATCATTATTGATGAATGGGTAGTGAGCTCGTATATTGGACGACGTCCAATAAATGTCTCATGGTTTAAAACATAAAATGAAATATAAATAATGTGTGTTGGGTGGAGCAAGAAGGGGACCATTAGCCCTCTCAGGTGAAAAACTTGGAACATGGGTGTAAGAGACCCATGGTGTGATCCGAAAAGTTCTGTACGGGTGTAAGAGACCCGCGGCGTGAGCCGAAAAGTTCTGTTACCCAAAGAAGACACACGATCATGTTTATCACATGTACTTCGTGTCAGGTGGATGTGAGCCTGGATTAACTCGATCGCTGCCCATTGGCACTCAGACGGGTACCGTATTAACGAGGGCTCGATACATGGGTCGGGTATTACCAAAGGATCGCTTTCATACTCGCATATGCATGTATAAGTGGAGCTCTGCGGAGTGACTGAGATCTAGGCATGATGACATTTCATGCATGACATATGACATTCATGCGTACATTTTACTGATATGTGTTTGTCAGGCGATCATTGCATTTGCGACTTGGGATGGGGAGTGTACTCTCAGGTAGGAAATATCATCTATTGCGCTGGCTTACCCCCGTCAGGACCCTTGTGTGACATTGCCCGGCAGGCAAGGTCTAACCCACATACGACCGCACGTAGGATGAGAGCCTGATGGTAGCTCCTCGTTTTGTTTTGTTTTGTCTTGTATTATATTTGAGCAAAACCAAAACATGTATACCCTTTTGTTGTATAAAAGGACTGTTAAATAGACTGTTGGTTAAATAGTCTATCATATATTTTTGTATATTTGTGAATTAAATATGCAGGAATATGTCTCAATATATGAGACAAATGAGTGTGATATCGGGACACCCGATATTTACATGTTTTCGCAAGTTGACAGGTTGTCAACGGGACCCCGATAGGGGTGTCACATTTTTACTGGTTGCAAAGCTTGCTTACACCATGGCTAAGCAGCGAAAAAATGCGATGCTTATAGCTTTGGTGTTGTTACACTAGAGACAATAATGCAGAAAGCATCCTAAAAAACTTCTACCCTATTATCATCGCCCCATCATCAATACAAAATATTTTGCTAAAGGATATCTTAGATTCATGTCTCCCACCTCCTCAAAATCAGCAAGTTGTAGGAGATATAATTCTTATAGTAAGAATGGCACTTAAATGCATACATTTTAAACCGTAGTTTCGTCCAACAATGCAAGAAGTATGCTGGGAGCTTCTTGATAGTAAATTGTTTATCCTACCTTTTGATGCAATTTCACTTTTGCAATTGAGAGATGAAAAAGTTTCATAGGTCAAGTAATGAGTGATGATCTAAATGAGAAGGGTATGTAATCTTATGTGTTGTTCAAAGAGAATAATATGATAATTTTAAATTTTGAAATGCAAGGTCATGTTAATCAGGCCGGAATTCTTTCTCATTATATATTAGCCTCCTATCACTATAATCCTTCCAATTATTCGGATCTTTATTTATTCTTCCATCTTGTTCCCTATTTTATATTTATGAGAAAGAAAAAAACAATGATAGGGATCACTTTAGATTGCAATGGTATTTATGACACTACAAGAATTTTGAGATACGGTGACATAATTTTAGTCAGTCTACAAAAACTCCGCAATCATAGAGTAAATAGGCCCTTACATCTATTTGAGCAAGCAAGGAAAGGTATTTCATACAAACATAAAGTTGTAAGAATAGGAGCTTTGTGCTAAAATATATATATATTTTTAAATTCTCAAAATAATACATATTTCAAAATAATGTTCAAACTAGTATCTCCTTATACCATGTCACAAAAAACGTGGTTAGTGATCATTTATATATATATATATATATATATATATATATATATATATATATATATAGAGAGAAGGTATATATATATATATATATATATATATATATTTTAAATAATAAACCGTAGTCACCAAGTATGGTTCTAGGCTTAAAGTTAAAAGTATAGTTGATGACTACTATTTTAATCATTTTCAAAATTGTAATCATCAACTACAGTTTTAACTTTAAGCTTAAACCCGATGTTAGTGACTATAGTTTTATCTATTTAAAAAAATTTAAAATCATAATCATTGGATTTGATGATGATAGAAAGTATTGGGTCATGATTATTTTAACATATGCTATTTTTGATTTTTTTCTTTAAAGATTGTTTTGGGACACCACTGCAAGAAAAGATTGAGTGGTATGTCACATATAGAAGCTAATATATACTTCCAACAAGGAGTGGACCACTCTAAGGTGAGAATCATTAATAACATTAATAATCTTGAGAGAGATTATTGATCTTTACATTGTCCTTATTTTACCTTGCAACCCATTATCATTACTACAATGAAAATGTTGCATTTTAGTGTGGGAGGTTTAGTATGTGCTCCCACCGAACTTCCATTACACCCTTTTACTGCACTTCATATGAAATGTCCACATCCATTAGTAACTGTGACAAAGCAATTCATTCATGTTTGAGATACATTTCTTTGCAAATAATTATCACGCTGTCAACACCTGCAGAATAGAAAATGCAAAATTAGATTAATTGAAAAGGAATCGTACATTGATAATTGATTCACATTTGCTCAAGAAATTAAATCATGAATCACATGGACGACAATCGTAAGAGTCTATCGCGACAAATCTCCGTCATGGCCAGTAGAACCTCCGCCGCGCGCTTCCTTGCCTTCTCTCTCGTCAACACAACATCAAGCATCGTCGCGACGTAAAAACTATTGGTCTTGCTCCAACCCTCGCCGCGACATCAAATTCTCCATCGCGACATGAAAATTCTCTCACTAAGGCCAAACCCTGTCGCAACAAGGAATTTTATGTCGTGACAAGAAAACCCCTGTCAAGGCCTAACTCTGTCACGACATGGAAACTGCCCGGTCGCGACATAAAAACCCTTAGCCCTGACCAAACTCTGTCGCGGCATGAAGGGTGCGACACCTAACCTCTTATCGTAGTCGTCTCGGTCGCGACATTGTCTTGACAAAGAAGCAAACACCATTACAGATGGAAAGACCATGTCGCAAATCCTAGCACCACCGCAGATCGAGAACCATGTCACGACACAAAGAACCCATGTCACAATGATAAAGATCTGAAACTATTTCGCGACCAAGAATTTCTATCGCGACCTAAAACTCAACCAAACATGTAACAACCTTTATGGCCCATCCTGTACCTCCAGCTCTTTCCTAAAGCACTATAAAATTAGCACATGGCCTCTGCACAATAAAGACAACATAAAAATATAGGAAAAACCTGTTAAACTGTATGAAACAATTTCGTAATGAGTTTTATTACAAATCCTTCCTTTTTACATAACAGAAACTAGATCACTATCTAGAATTTTATAGAATAAAAAAAACAAGCCAGGATCTGGCCTTCTTCACCACTAAGTTCTTAGACGAGTTCTATCTCCCAATCGACCTCCAGCACCTGAAATGATTTTCCCACGATGGGGTGAGAAATGCCCAATAGAGAGATTCTCCTACAAGGGCTACTTCCCACCTAAGTACACGTGCAATGTCATAATTTAACATTTATCAACACATTGAGCAAAACATATGCATTTCTACATGAATGCTCTCATGTCATGCCAATGTTCCAAGCCCTCACTGACTCCCTCACACATGCACACGTTATGTATGAAAAACCTTTATTTCCAAAATAAAAGATTTTGTTTTATTTCAACTCCTCGACGCCTCCGAAAATCGCGATTCAAAAGTCATGTGTCTTTTGTGGGTAACGAGCTTTCCGAGGTTTCACCGCATGCGTTGTACACCTTCCAACACTTTCTTTGACTTTCACCACTAGACACATGTGTCTAATCAAGAATATATACTTAACCCGAGGTAAAGGCCTATCCTTCTTGTTACGCTACAAACATAATTTCAAACTATGAGACTCTAGGACGTCGTCCCTTTTTCAGAGCCCACCATTAAACACCAAACACGTCCTTTCACACCATACACTCACACCCATTTCACGTGATGTCCCCATGCATACAGAATGCAGAACGCCACACGCTCTTTCATGTTATGCACATGGAGATCGATATGCAACATTTGCGATTCATGAATAATCATATCTACAACATCCACCTACATCCATAATACAAACCCATGTAAATACATCGTCAAGATATATTCACATGATTTTTCACACACATTTGTACGCCATTCAATCAGTTAACAACACACAAAACTAGATTCATGTGCAAACCTGCACAAGATATACGCTTCAGCATGTCACCCATGTCCAAGACCGACACACCACAAAATCACTCACTCATGCCCGTATTTTTCCAAGAATACAACTCCGCTTCAACTCGCACTCGGGTAACATAAAAGACCTAAACCTAGTCAGACCACCAACGCTTGATCACAAATCGTTTCGAACCAGCTCCCACCATTGTAATATACCTCATAGGCCATCGAATGGCCACGATGTATTTCCTGAAATTACTATATAACATAGAAGCTTGTATCCCAATGTACAAGAGGTTGATTTTTAGCCATACTTGTTAAGAGAAAAATAAAAAAATTGTTGGGGAAGGTTTTATCTTTTCTACTAACAACGCAACAAAATGGATTATTACAAGCCATGACGTTGACAGATAAAACAGACAGATCAATCAACACCATTTATATAGTAATGCATAACCATCAGGGGTCAGGGCATATTAATAAATGATACCTGAGTAAAGAGAAAGATCAGCAAAAATATATAGTAATGCATAACCATCAGGGCATATTAATAAATGATACCTGAGTCCGCTGTAAAGAGAAAGATCAGCAAAAATCAGCTCATATAAGTTAAAATAGTATGTTTAAAATAAGGAATTAGGACCGATTAATTTTGTTTCACTGATATATGTTAGCAAAATATCCTTCCATGATTTTATTAAATTAAAGGTTATTTAAAATACAACAAACTTGATATAATTATGAAATTAAAATCATGATAAATCTAAAAATTAATATTTTACATTTAATTAAATTAAATATATAATACTCAAAAATTGTCATTTTAAAAGCTTAAAATTATTACATTTTTAGCAAGTTTCTGGAACTCTTTCTATGTCTTCTCTCAAAAAAAGAAGTTTGTGGAAGAAAATATTGAGCCAGCCGTGATTCAAGTGTGGACTTGCCCCCGTTCAGTACGCCCTCCCGGCGGCAGGGCCCAGGGGTCCCAATAGATGACGTCAATCATATTAATTAAATATTAAATAAGATGAATCAATCATGCTACGTACGTATATAAAACAAAATGAAGTTTCGAGAACATTAATGTTGAAAGAGATGGGGCAACTGTACGCCTAACTGCTCTGAAAACCGTTTCGCGATGCATGTGCATGTGCCTGTGCCTGTCATCCTTTGTTACTAATTTTGTAGGCCTAATCACGCCTACCCGACTGAGGGCAACATAAATTGAGAAAAGTTATTATTGCATGCATATATAGCAAACTACACTATTATAACCACTGCTAATTTTGCACATTCTTGGCAACTTCAATTTTAAATTCTTAATTTATAGCATGCATAGCAAAGTAAACTACACTTTTTACCCTACAATTATAACCACATAAGATGCACAAATGCCCTTATTGTTTTATCATATGTCCAATTTGATTCTTAGATTTTTTTGCGTCCAATATCGTTTCTATTATTTGTTTCATATCTTTTAAATGATGTAAAGTTATTATCGCCAATGAAACTAATGACGAACAAACGGATGCCAAGAACGCTACATGTCAACAAATTACGCCACGGCGCTTACTGCCAACGACGCGACGTCCGGTCATTAACAGGTCTACTCCATCGGATGCATACATATATGCTTACTAACAAACTATGCGCAATATTGGGACCCAAATGTGAGTTTTGGCCACAAGTTTAAACATACGACCAACACGTGTCTTTGTATATCTTATCCACAATTATACCCTCATTCATTTTTATTTCTTCAATATTTTCTTCAACATAAATGTAAATAATCCTTTTTGGCTTAAAAATCAGCTATAAATATTTCACTTAAGATCTAATTTCTCAAATTTTTGTTATAAAATTTTGGTGATAACTTTTATAATCCACGTGATTTCAAGTAAATAATTATAAATATTTATAAATATACATTTACTTCAAAATTATATTAATAATTTGAAGAATTGTGTTTTGGAGGTAATAGGACTACAAAATCCATAAATGGGTTATATATCCTCCAAATTTCAATTCGCACTCCGTCAGTTTTTGAAGTTGATATAAAGAATATTAATATTCAAAATATCGAAAATGATTTTAAATGGCTAGAAATCAACTGAAAATTTTTAAAGTTACCTTGAATATGGGTTATTTGATTTCTTTTAACCAAATATTAATTTAAAAGTTATCACTTTGGGTAAATCATATAAGAACTGTCTTCAATGATGACTAAAACATTATAATCACATAGACTTCAACCTAATAAACAACATTATTATTAAAAAGGTATGAAATTAATCGACATTGTCAAATGTGGTCATGGATACAAGAAATTCCGCCTGCTAATAAATATGGTAATGTTGACGTCCGCTTTTAGATATTTAGTGTAAAAATAAAAATTCCTCAAATAATATGTCTATAAATATCTAAACACACATAAATGCCCACTGGAAAATGTCTTCTCAAAATATATTTTCTTCTAAAAGTGTCTTCTTTTGAAAAAACACTTCCAAAATTTTCTAATTTAAGCCTCGAAAAGATCTTTAAAAACACTTTAAAAACTTAGAAAACTAAAAACTATTTTTTCAAGAGACACTTTCTAAATTATTAAAATATTATATTAAAAGTGCATTTCACTTTCATAATTGTGAAAATACTAAAAGTGTTTCTTTCCAAATTGTTGAATTGTTATACTAAAAATGTCTTTTGAAAAGACAACCTTTATTATTTTGGAAGTTTTGAATTAACACTAAAAAGTTCTTAATTCTAAAAGAGAGACTTTCATAATTTTAAAAATTTTGAATTTAAACTAAAAATGTCTCTTCAAGAAGCACTTTTAGTTTTTTGAATTTTTAGAAAGTATATCTTAAAGAAACACTTTCTAAATGATTGAAATGTTATACTAAAATGTCTTTTGAAAATACACATTTCAAAATTTCAAAGCTTTTTTGAATCAACACCGAAAGGTCTTTGAAGAGACACTTTTAAATTGTTGAAATATTATATATACTAAAAAGTGTCTTGGAAAAGACATATTCATAATTCAGCTAATCGTACTGTACAAGATTTTGGAAGCAGACATTTACTTTATATTTTAAAATTTTACTTAGGCCGAAGGTCTCTCTTCAAAAGACACTTTTAGTTTTTCGACTTTAGAAAGTGCCTTTTGAATGCACACTTTTAAATCATTAAACGTTATACCAACGGCAGATTAAAAAGATACATACTTTTTATAATTCAAAGCTTTAAATCAACATTAAAAGATTCAAGCATACTCTATATTAATTGTGAAATGGTGAACATTCCTATCGGTATTAATTGCTTTTCCTCCTCCTCCTCCTCTATATAATGGCTCAAGAAACCTCAGTCATTACAAACACAATTTAGCAATTTACAGTTAATTACTACTCAGAAAACTTCGGAGAAAAAATGGCGAGGAGATGTTTACTCAACTAGGCTCAGTAGCTGCTGGGATCATGTTTCTCTGGGCCATGTTTCAGCAGTACTTCCCTTATCAGCTCCGTCCCCATATTCAAAAGTACAGCCAGAAATTGGTGAGCTTTGTTTACCCTTACATTCAGATCACTGTCCAGGAGTATTCTGCGAATCGATGGAAGCGCAGTGAAGCTTATGTCGCCATTGAGGACTACCTCAGTTCCAATTCATCTTCCCGGGCCAAGCGGCTGAAGGTGGATATCATCAAAGACAGCCAGTTCAGGCTCTCTCCATGGATGACCATGAAGAAGTCACAGATGAATTCCAGGGGTGAAGCTGTGTGGCTTCGGTAAAAGTTCTCTTAAAGCGCAGAGCTTTTCTTTTTATCCTGCTTCTGATGAGAAGAGGTACTACTACCTCACTTTCCACAAACGGTATCGAGATTTGATCGTGGGGACTTATTTAAATCATGTGATAAAAGAGGGGAAGGCGATTGCTGTTAGAAAGCGGCAAAGGAAGTTGTATACTAACAATTCGAGTCAGAATTGGTATGGGTACAAAAGGTCTGTGTGGAGTCATGTACCCTTTGAGCATCCAGCGACATTCGAGACCCTGGCTATGAAGTCGAAGAAGAAGGAGGAGATTGTTACCGATCTCACTATCTTCCGGACGAGGAAACAGTATTATTCAAAAATTGGGAAGGCTTGGAAGCGAGGGTATCTCCTTCATGGTCCTCCAGGAACTGGGAAGTCGAGCATGATTGCTGCCATGGCAAACCTTCTGAATTATGACATATATGATGTTGAGCTCACTTCGCCAAGGACAACACCGAAGCTGGGCGGGAAGCTACCGACGAGACGACGAGTAAGTCCATTGTGATAGAGGACATCGACTGTTCTCTTCATCTCACCAGCCAGCGCAAGAAGAAGAAGGAAGAAGAGAAAGAAGAGTCTAAAGACGATCCACTTCTTATGAAAGGGAAAGAAAATGAAAGCAAAGAAAGTAAGGTCACATTATCCGGGCTTCTGAATATTATTGATGGGTTGTGGTCAGCTTGTGGGGAGGAGAGGCTCATAGTTTTCACCACCAATCATGTGGAAAAACTTGATCCTGCTCTGATAAGGAGAGGGAGGATGGACAAGCACATAGAATTGTCCTACTGTTGCTTTGAAGCATTCAAGGTGCTAGCTAAGAATTACTTGGATATTGACTCCCACAGTTTGTTTCCAAGCATTGAAAGATTGTTGGGGGAAACCAACATGACTCCAGCTGATGTTGCAGAAAATTTGATGCCTAAATCCATAACTGATGATCCTGAGACAGCTTGTTTGGAGGATTTGATTCAGGCGATTGAGACCGCAAAGGAAGCAGCAAGGGTTAAGGCCGAAAAGGAAGCTAAAGAGAAGGAAGAGGAAGAAGAGAGGTTGAAGAAGGAGAAAGAAGCTAAGGAGAAGAAAGAAGCAGCTGGAGAAGTGAAAGAGAAGGAAAAGACAGAAGAAAAAGTGGAAGAGAATGGAGTAGTGCCGGCAGTGAAAGAAAATGGAGTGGTCTCTTGAAGAACTAGCATCTACTTAATGAAGCTTTTAGTGTTTTTTTTTTTTTAAGACAAAAAAAGCTTTTAGGTTTAATCTGTTTGTCATGTAGAAATTAGAATGAAGCTTGTAGGTTCAAGCTGTTAGTGTTCGTTATATATTATTAATTTCTCTTCTTATTTTTCAATTAAGGTTCAATATTTGATTTGCTTTTGTTGAACTTTCACTATGTTTCTTTCTTTTGCCTGCTAAAAGACATTTTGAAACAAAAAGTTATGAACTAAAACTTGAGGATAGATTATTTTTGCATTTTTCTAGTTTAATTATGGAATAAAAATGATGTCTTCTTCGTCTAATTTCCCAACAGTGAATGTTATGGTAACATACTGGAAATGAATAATATTGGAAACCATCAAACATGAAGGTGTGAGATGGTCAGAGTATCTCTGGGCTTAAACTTGAGGTCTCGAGTCCAAACCCTTAGAAATGCCTATGTTATCGCGTATACCGGTTGTTGACCTCCATTACCAATCATATCTTAATGAAATTCACCATCAGTTACATTTGGCACTGACTTTCATGCCCAAAAGACTATGCGTGATTTTGCTTTACTTAATGTCAATAAAACTTTTCACCCATCGCTAAATAATACTTAATAATATTAAGTTGTTTGTTTTTTAATATTGGATAGTGAGTATTGCTAGCTACCCTCCTTGTTGGACAAAGGTAGTATTTCTTATTTTGGAAGATGACTTTTTTTTTTTAATAGAAAAAGCTAAGAATTTTTTTTAGAAATTTCAACAATAAGTCATGAAAAAGTTAAAAAACAAAAAAGTTGAATATTAAAAGCTATTTAGTTTTTAACAAAAAGCCAAAAAAACAAACGCCACCTATGTCTCAAACTTCTAGTATTAGCTATTTGTAAATGTGGATTAGTTTATGGACTCTTACTAAGTCAACTGCATGTCTGATGTGAGTGATAATCAGCAGAGTGCCTTTTGCTCTCAAATAATTGTTATTTGAATTATGGTGGCTCTCTTTCACAAGAAGCCCAAGAATACCAATTACAGGATAATTTAGATGGCATTTGTTTTTTACTTAGTATGACTCTCTTTTTTGGCTTGTGCTAATGGTTTTGACCTTAGTTCAAATATTAAGTTGTTTGTTTCCAACATTGGTAGTGAATCACTATTTCTCTTTTATTCAGACAAAGTGATGTTTCTTATTTTGGAAATATTTTCAAGTTAAATTTTTTAATTTCAGCAATAGTCGTAAAAATTAAAACAACATTTAAATCAAACTATTGTTTTCGATAAAAAGCGTCAATAACGGCTATAGTTTACCTTTATCACATGTTGAGATTGTCTCTCTTACCACCATCTTTTCATCATGAACATCATATTTTAGTTATCATCATCATGGAGACGAAATAAATACTAGTAATCTGTGATTTACCATATCTAACAACATCTTATCTTTAATCATTTTATTGTTTCATTTTTTAAACTCAGATTAAAATTAAGGAGACTTAACCCTCATCTATTTGGGACTGTTTCATGAATGTTTTCTGACCCATTCAGGTTGGTTTATGACTTTATATCCCCCAGTTTTGGTGTACATCATGTTTGGCCTCGCCTTTCTTTGGGTTCAGAATATCCCATATGAGAATGCAAACTAGGATACAGTCTGGACAAGGTCATATGATTAAGTAACTCTATCAACTGTTCTTGCCTATTATTTTTCTCTTTCTCGTGTGGAATCATTACACCTTCCTCTTCAACAAATATGTTATGTATGCTAAATTATATAACTATTCTATTCATTATCTTTTCTTGTTGTTTTGATCAATCACCAGTTGTTCCCTGGTTGTCATTCATTTCTTAGGTGATGATACCTGAAAAATATCAGTTGCAGTTCAAGACAGTCCGACAACATCTTTGCCATCTCAAGATATTAAAACTCAAAGTTTTCTTTGAGGTATCTTTCAATGTTTAAGGCTAAAGGCCCTCGATATTCACAAGGTGGTTATTCATTCAGTCGTTATTGGTGTTGTAGTCCCACCATGTTTGTTTTATTTCCATGTTTTGTCAGTTTGTAGGCAGACAGGTTTAGGGAAGTAGTTTAAAAGTTGAAGTCACTGCTGTTCTTGAAATAAGTGATCTCCTTCTTACTGGTAGTTAAATAATAGTATTGAGTTCCTTACTTTGTTTGATATTTAATAATGTTGAGCTTGACCAAGCAACTATAGCTCAAGTTCATCTGTGGAATGGTGATCAGTTCCGTGGGTCCTCTGTGATCTATGAGATATGAAGGATTCAGTTGCTTCTAGCTTCTCACCTACATGATTATATCTGCTTGGCTCATATTTACTCTCTAGATCCACATATCTTTCTCAGCAGGTTATCATTTCTTATCTATTATTATTCTTCATAAGTTAGATGTTTTCTGCAGAGAAACTCTTCAGCATTATCAAGTCTTTGAGTCAAGAATTGTTTACTATGTGGGTACCTTTTCGGGTCAATGTCAGTGAGGTTTTGTTTGGGGTTGCTAGACCCTGTGTGACCAATGTGATTATTTTGGGGACACTATTAGTGAGTAATAATAGTGACAAACTATTGACCCAGCGTTACAACTGATTTCTTTGGACGTCATTAATTATTTAGCAGTGACAGCCATTTGACGAGAAAACAGTTGGATTCAGTTCTCAGATTCTGATAATAATATTCTAATCCACCATGGTTCATCTTGAATTGCCAACAAGTGAGGTGTGGATCTGGATGGGGCTTAAGCAAGTGATGACGGCAGCCGTCGAGAGGGGATGGAACATTTTCATTTCCCGCCTGACCGTCAAGGAAACTCATAATGAATGTCCCCTGTAAGTGGGTTAAGTCTTGTTTTTACCAGGTTAATGAACTCTTTGGTATAGTGGAATTGGGTTTCCAGGTGAAGACAATTAGATTTTGTGCCAATTTTAGGTTTTAAGATTTGCTTTTGCATGTTAGAGTATGACATTTCAGTGATTAAAACATGCCGAAATGGAAATATAGCCGTGCCCATATAACCGTTTGACTTGGTTAATATCTGTATTTAGGTTTGCTTGTTTCCAGACCACAATATTCAAGTGTCTGATTCTAATGTTTCTGAGATCAATATGATTGTTATTACATCCACTCTTCGTTGAAACTTTTAAATAAGGAAGGAAGAAGAGTAGCAACATTTGTGAAGTTCTTATCATAACAACTGCTGGCTGCTCCAGCTGTTGGTAAAACGCTAATTAATGTTCCATCAATCTGTTATGGATTGGCGATTCCACTGGTTGTTGACTGCCATACTAATCAAATCTGTAGAAGTCATCAGTTACGCTTGGCACTCCATTTATTAAAGCTGTGGTGGCTTTGTTTTTTTATAACGTTGAATTGCTTTCAACGTGTTAAATAGTACTTAATAGGATAAGTTGTTTGTTTTTAACATTCTTAAGTAGTAGTGTTAACTAATATCTTTATTGATTAAAAGGTAGTGTTTATTGTTTGAAGATGACTTTTTTCAGCTTAATGTTAAATAGTGTAGTGGATAAATTGTTTGTTTTAATGGAGTAGTGAGAAAGTGTTGCTAACTATCATCTTATTGAATTAAGTCAAGTGTTTGTTTTGAAAGATGACTTTTTCTTAATAGAAAAATAAAATTTTTTTAGGAAATTTCAGCAATAAGTTATAAAAGTTCAAACAGCAAACAAAGTTGAATATCTAAAGTATTAACTTATAATAAAATATTATGACATTATCTAACCTCTAAGTATTATTTGTTTGTAAAGTAATAGGATTAGTTTCCTTCTGGGACTCTTCCACATAATTTTATCATGTGATGATAATGAGTGAGATATCTTTTAATATCAAAATGATTGTTCATTTGAATTATAGTTGTTAATGAGTCTAGTATCAGAACATTGACTAAGAATGCATTAGAGGATGATTTAAGGTGAAGTTGGTTTTTCTTGTCTTGAATAAACTGTTTACCCAACAATGCTAAATAGTACTTAATAGTGCTCAATGTTCAAATTTGTTTTAACATTGGTGTTGAGTCTTTATTCTCTTTGTTGAGCAAAGGTGGTGTTTCCTGTTTTGGATTATGACTTTTTCTGGAATTTTTTTAAAAATTCATGATAAGTCATGAAAATTCAAAAACAAACATACTAAGTCTTGAAAGCTATTTAGCTTTAGTAACAAACAAACGGGGGCTTTGTCGATTATTGGGGTGGCGAGATTTGTCTGCATTTTCTTACATCTTTTTTAGCCGATTATCCTCCAATGTGGAGCTTAAGAACCCCCAGCCACTTCTGTGATCTGTGTTTTTCCATATCTAACATTAATGTGTCTTCAGCTCATTTATGTTTTAAATTTTTCAAAAACTCAATTAAGATGGAAGACTCCAACCCTCATCTATTTGGGTCTGTTTCATGAATGTTTTCTGACCATTTCAGGATTCGAATTTATGACTTTATATCCCAATTTGGTGCTAGCATCTGCCTAATACAATCCTTCACCTTTCTTTGGACGAATACCCATATGAAAGACCTAAACTATGGATACAATATATGAGCAGGGTCATGGCTCCAGTAACTTCAATATTATTTCACCACTTTGTATTACTGCCTCATCAACACGTTCTTACCTATTGTTTTCTTTCTACGTGTGGAATCATTACCTGCCTCTTAAACAAATGTTTTGTCTTGTCTTTGAAAGTATATAACTATTTCTAGCTAGTATACATTTATTTTTTTAAGATCTTGATTCATAGTTGTTCCCTAAATCCATTTATTTCTTAGGTGATACCTGCAGAAAATATAGTTGCAGTATTCCCAAAGCAGTCAAATAACAGTCTTTGCCATCTCAAAAACTCCTTCTGAAGCTCAAGAGTTTTTTCTTGAAGTATCTTTCAAGTATTTTAAAATGAGAACCCTCATAAATATTACAAGGTGAAGCTTTTAGTTAATTAATATAATTGAATGTATTGGTCCAAATGAATCCTGGTATTTGTTTTATTTCCATGTTTTGTTTTCTATGGGCCTTGGAGCAGGGTTTGGGGAATCGTTTTAAAGTTGAGATTCAACAGCTGTTCTTGAGCTAAAAGTGATCTCCTTCTTCTATGATAGCGTTCTTGACTCATGAAGTATTGGTCCTTACTTTGTTTGGTATTATCAGGATTATTTTGACCGAAGGAATGAAGATAACAACATCTTGAGCTTGACCAAAGCCACTATAACTCAAGTTCATATCTGTGGAATGGGTGATCGAGGTTTCCGTGGATTCTGCCTGTGGAGCTTAAGTGAAAATTTCTGGTTTGCTTCTAGCTTCTCACCTACATGATTATAATCTGCCATGGCTCTTTTGTTCTATAGATATCCTGTACTTTCTCCATGAGGTTATCATTCTTATCCTGCCATTATTCTTTCATAGGTTGGATCTTTTGCCAGAGAGACTATTTCTGTTCACTCAGAATGTTTAGAGTCAGTACATTCTTCAACCAGCCTTTCGGGTCAATGCGGTGAGTTTTGAACTTGGGTTGCTGAACCTAAGGCTGACCAAATGTGATTATTTTAAGGACATATTAAATGAGACATTTTTTGGCTATGTATTTCCCGGAAGTGCTCTCACCTGCAAGTTTTGAATATTTTCTTTTCATTTGGGAATAAGTAACTCAATTGAGCCATTTCTGAAAGTTCTATCACACCTCAACAGAAAAAGTGTTCTCTTTATAGAGCCATTTCTGAAAAACCTATGTTGTATTACTAAATAAGTACCTCTTGTAAATGTACAGGGTCCAGTACATGCCTATGTTGCTATTCCAGGAGGAAAAACTTGCTATCTTTCAGAGTTAAATACAGGTAAAGAGGTCATTGTCGCTGATCAAAATGGAAAGCAACGAACAGCAATTGTCGGGCGTGTAAAGTAGAGACTAGACCACTAATCTAACCCGTGGTAGGTTTGTGAATGGTACAGAAGAATCTTGTAAATTCTGTGCTTGCTGACTGGTATAGGAAAGAAGTTTGTGTAGTGTGCATACTGAAATATTTTAGCTACTTGATTGACATTCTTGACTGAACAACCTCCCCTAAGCACATGCAAATCATGATGGAATAAACTTGATCAGTAAATCCTGAAAAGCAAAAACCATATTTATTTTCTTAGGAGCGACATGATGGGGTAGTGGATCTCAGATTGAGAAGAAAGGAAGGAACAAAGAAAATTTCCCTGAGATATGAAAATTTTCTACCTAGAAAACATCAATAGAAATAGAAAAGGTGGTTTTTTTTTTTTTCAGCCCTTCATAACTGCATTTGAAGTCCAGTTTCCAGTTTTCTTTCCTTCTTCAGTCTTTCTTAGGAGGCACTAATGTATTACTCATGTTTATCTGTTCATTTGTGATCATTAAAGTTTTTTATCTTGATATTAATAGAGTATACTACAGGAGAAATGAAACAGTTAGGTGATCTGTCCCAGCCAAGGTTATTCCAACTACCATAAACCATTGACTCAAAGTTTTGGGTTTTTTTTTTCTGTTTAGAGCTAATTTTGAAGAAGTCAAAACTTTTTTATCCATTCTTTACAGGAAGTGGATTTCCCAGAAAGCATTCCTCTTAAACCTATCATGGTTGAATCAAAGTCTGCTAAGACCGGTGAATCAAACTGGAGTGGAGACAAGTTTGTGTTGAAAGAAGTGAACAATCAAAACAAAAAGTTTTGTCCATTTGAACTTAATCCCTTATAAAGAAGAAATTAGATTCTAGGTTAGAGGCTTTTTGCCTCTGATTTTGGTACCCTTCATGATTCCTCTGGCAGTGTGATCTAAATCTCTTGATTCTGCTTCTAAATTTGAGGTCTGACATTGAACCTTTGTTGTTGTTCATTCGTCAACATCTCAATCCTTTGTTTATGAACAGATAAAATCTATTCTTCTAACTGGATTTGTATGGCATGATACTTAAACTTGTCATTGTCTTTTTCTCATCTGCTTCAAATTGTTCTCAAAGTTTAGAAAAACAAGATAAAATAGATGAGGGCCACAGTAAAGAAAAACATCATGGATTGATTTTTTTCATGCTCAAACAGAGTACAATCAGCAAAGAAAACCATGATTCCTCTCTAAGGCCACTCCTCCATACTCTTCTCACTCACATCACAAAAAAAAACCCATCTAACATTCACTTTAAAACCAGTTCTCAACATTTTGTTTCAATTTTTCAAGATGTCCCCAATCCCTTTAACAGATTATAAATAAGTGACAGGGGAAGAAACAAAGGGGCATGAACCTGGTGCCATGTTTGCTGAAATTAGGGTTTCGAGAGTTTGGGTTAGACCCGCCTATGCGCTCTGCTTGCATTGTCTGGAAAAAGGGTGAAGAACTGGCCATGTCCTTCAGATTTGGCGAAGGCTTTGGGAGCTTCACTGTTTTCACTCATTAGACCTCTAGCATTTGGTTGACTCTAGATAACCTGGTTTATATTTGAATATCTTATGAATAGATCCACAAATTGATCACATCAAATCAATGTTTTTCTTTAGGTATTGGGCAGCAAGCCTACTTAATGTAGAATCTGGGGTGCAACTTTTTCTTGGATATCTATTTCATGCTCATGGAAATTGATTCTCTACTTTTGGTTGACTCTAAGGTGGTGTTTGTTTTTGTTTTAATCTTGAAAAGCTATTAGGTTTTGACATTAATTTGTTTGTTTTTTAATTTTACGTGAAACATTCTTTAAAATTTTTTAAAGTTATGAATCAAGAAAAAGTGAAAATATTGAACTTTACATTCGAGAAAAAGACATTTTAAAAATTTAAAGCAAAAAAAAAAAGCCATTAAATTCTCTGACAAGGTGAAAAGCTAGCAATACACACTACTATGGATGACAATGGGAGTGTTTGGGACGGCGATTAAAGTCAGGCAAATTCGTTTATTTTGATTCCCAAACTTATTTCATTTAAAAAATTCGCAGACGGGCGGAATGAAAAATTCTCATACGTCCCGTTTATTCGAATTTGTTTTTATTTTTTATTTGTTTATATTTGCTTTTTATTTTTTTATATTAAAATTAATATGTTTCATAAAAAAAAAATAAATATTATAATTTTATAAATTATTTATTCAAAAACATTCTAATTATTATTATTATTTATATTAAAATATAAAATAAAATAATAAAAATTATTTTAATATAATGGCGTGGGATAACAATACTTAAACCGGTCGGTAAAGTGCCTAGTTGAGAAAAATATAAAGCTGGCTTGCTCTTAAGCCTGATCCTGATTAAACCAAACCCGTCTCATTAGAGTGGTAGGATGCGACCGAAATAATCCTTCTGTTGTCATCCATACTCACTAGCCAATACTAAAAAACAAACAACTTAATACTTAATGTTATTAAGTCTTATTCGGCCGATAATTTCAAAAAAAAAGTTACATTCGGCATTAAGTAAAAACAAACACCACCAAGTCTTCTGTGGTTTATATTTGAGACAGGGTGTAGCTTGGAAAATTCTGAATATTAGATCCATGATTGATCAGCATAAATCAGTATTTCTTCAATTATTGATTTAACAGGCCTGTAACGTGAATCTGGGTTCTTTTTCTTGGATATCTATTTAGTTCATGGAAATTGAATCTACTTTTAGTTGACTAGAAAGTGTAGGTTTATATTTGAATTGGTGTAACTTGGAAAAATTCTATGAATAGTCCATGATTGATCAACATCAATCCAATATTTTTCTTCAAATTATTAGACTGCAAGCCTACTTTGTAGACCATTTTCTATTAGAGTTTCGTAAATTAGTTTTTTTTATTTAACTTATTTTAAAATTCTTGTTAAAGAATTTGATATTTACACAATTGATGAAGTGGATATTTAATCTTCTATGGGTTTTATATATTATAGTGATGTTTTATCAATTAATCATATTTATTGATGCAAAATATCATTATTAGCTTTTAATTACCAAAAATATCGGTAAGAAAAAAAATATTGAGACGATTCAAATTGCCTAAATATTATCAAATAACTTAGTTTTATATGTATTGGCACCAAAACTTTAGGCGATTCACACCACCTCAACCAAGTGTCGGTTTAATTTCTAAAAAATGAAACGACTCATAAGAAGTGGTTTAAACCGCCCCTACAAATGAAAGTAGTAGATTATCATCACACGTAAAGGTAGTTTTGAGTACCACTATAGTTACGATTGGGACGATTTTAAACTCATCAACCAACCCTACCCTGTTGGACATAAAAACCGCCTCTAAATGGTAGAGACGGTGTGAACAACGGCAGTTTGGGGTGGTTGTTGAGACATTGCTACCCTTTGTTGGGGTGGTTTAAATCGCCTCTATGACCTTAAAAAACCGTAGTCGTAGCCCATACTTGTTGTAGTACATTACTCTTTCCAATTATTGCATCTTCTATTAAGAAGAACTAACCAAGGGTAAAAGATATGAGATATTCTATTTGAAGAGAAGATATTACAATAAGTGAAAATATAACATTGAAAATTTTTTTTTATAAAAATAAAAAAAAAATTTGGCAAACCAAGGTCAAGTTAAAATTATAAACAATAAGTGATAAAATAAAAATGGTAAAATGATAAAATAATTTAATAAAGAATTTTGTTGCATTTATATCTTTTGATAGTTCAAATGAATAAACATTTTATTTAGCAGTGATATAAAAAATCTTCTTCTCTAAACATCTAAATAATAAACATAATTTTTTAAATCCTAAACTCTATAATATCAAATGTAGTATAACAATATATAAAATCATCAACTGCTTTTATTTATAGTATAATATTTTTATTTTTTGTCCACAATGCAATTCTATTTATATTATGATTGTAACATCCCAAAATATACCTTAGTAGTTTATTACATGTTTATGGTATAATATAAGTAAAATTTGCATTTTTTCGGAATTTAAGTGCTAAAAGTGAAAAAGGATAAAGTCGGGATTAATACATAAGCCATGGATAAAATGGTAATTTGAATAAGGACCCTGAAGGTCCTGCATCTAGAATATTAATGCTAGCAAGATTTAGATAAGTTGAGGTGTAAATAGGATGAAATTGAAGGACTAAAATGCAATAATACAAAATTTGACCCAAATCCACCTTAAAGCCAAACATGGCCTTATGTTAGGAGGAAAAATATCTCATTTTTGGCTTTTACGGTTAGGGCTTTCTGATGGAGAAGAGAAAGGAGAAGAAGAAGAAGAAGGAAGAAGAAGGAAAGAAGGAAGAAGAGAAGAAGAAGAAGAAAATCAAGTTTGGAGCTGCAGCCCCAAATCAGGGTCCAGGTTGATAACAAAATCAACTACGAATTCTGTGGATTCGGGTGACAGATACCTGTATTGTGTCCATTTATCGGGACCCATAATTTCACAAAAAAATCGGGCAGAGTCTCCTTTGTTTAGGGGAGCTCTCTTAACATCTAACACAATATATGGTATAATTATAACTCATCCCGGGGTCTCGACAAAGTGAATTATTGACTACACGGGGTTCATACGTCCACATCCCAATATACATCCCTTTACCGGGACCCATTCATTCACATTTAAATCTAAAATATGAAATTAAAACACTTAATTACAGTCTGTAAGAGTCCGATCACGGCCTCTTGCTATAATTACATACTCGACTATTTAGACAATAGTCTCAAAAGAATTTAGTTACAATTCTTTTATACAAAACACTTTTTACAAAGTAATATCAAGGCCACACATCGATGCCATGCGTAATCACCGGCCTCGTGGACGTCGATCTCATTGATGTGTACGAAGGGGGTCCCGACAGTGAGCAATGCCAGTGATGAAAAGAATTCTCCACAGTGCACTCTCCACCTAAATGCATGCAGTGGCATGCCTTACATCAAACCACATTCCATATAGAAAATGCAATCCTATATGGAATATTTCATGTCATGCATGAGATGAGACTCCTCATGCCCATAACTTGAGTCTTGACCGACTCCCTCACACATGCAAATGCCAAGTGTGAAAACCAGTCATTGGTGTTTCACCAATGACTTAAACCGATGAACTGACCCTCGATATTTATTTTATTTCGCCGAATCCGTGTGTTTTTTTGTGGATCGCCAAATTCCAGGGGTCTCCTGCGAACCGCACACCTTAGATGCTTTTGCGAACTTTCATCGTTGGATCCGTATGCAACTAAGAATAGAATTTGGGTCTTTCACCACTGGCGAGGGGAGAGGAGGATCTACCACAATCTTGCTTCCAGAATTTCAGTCTAATTTTGAAACGTTATCCCGATTTCGAGCTCACTACATATTCCGCGAAGAATGGTGAATAACCAATACCATCTTGCACACACCCAGACTTATTGGCGATGTCCGGTATATGAAATGCAATTACATCATTTCATACTATAACATGTTACATGCAAAATAGGAAGCCCACATGCGACACATTCAACACATGAATGGTGTGAGTGCCCAAAAACCTGAGGGTCCGGAGTCGGCCATCGACCTGAAACACAATGTCTTATAATCTTGAGATATTTTGAGTAAAAATGGCCACGTCGGGCCCATACATTCATACTCACAAACTATAATCAACTATATTGCAATAGTTTCAAGAGTTAATTACACTCTTATACAAAACATATATTAAAACTAGTTCGTTCTCATATATACACAAAACATGAATCAAGGCCACAGTCCGGCCCACTTCATAATCCCGGCCTCTAAGAAGCGTCGTCTTCTCGTATTTTGAAGGGATCAGCGGCCAGGGTGAGCAATGCCAGTGGTTGATTCTCCTACCCGGGGCTACTCCGCCTAAAATGCGCATGCAGTAACACCGACACGAACATCCACATTTCTGCTACGATTCTGATTCACATAGATGACTTATATCATGCATGAGATCTTTTCATGCCCATATCTAGGAGTCATTCAGGCTCCTCACACATGCCTATGCCCAGTGGCGTGCGTGGAGTCAGCGATGGCACCAATGACTGTACGAATAATTGTCTGACCTTGACACCAAATCTTTGTTGCTGTGGGTAACCATTCTGAGTCGATCTGGGCTCTTATCCACTTTCGACTCTAGGTCTAAGTGATAAACTTGACCGTGTGTTTTCTTTTGGGCAACAGAACTTTTCTGCTTACACCGCGAGTCTCTTACACCACGCAGAACTTTTCGGATAACACCGCGGGTCTCTCACACCCATATAGGACCTTTCGGATATTACCACAGGTCTCCTACACCTATCTGAGAACCTTTGGATGGCCCACCACGGATCTCATGATTCAGGCTTTTCACCTAAGGGGATTAACACGGCCCCCTTCTCGCTCCGCCCAACACACCTTAATTTTATCTCATTTTATGATTTAACCCATGAGTCATTTATTGGACGTCGTCCAAAACATGAGCTCATCACACATTCACCACGAATTACTAGATAGCAAGCCTACTTAATGTAGAATTTGGGGTACAACTTTTTCTTGGATATCCCACTCCATTTTGGTTACCGTCACCAAAAATGGAGATCTTTTTTCCAACATTGATGGTAGAATAGCTTACGAAGACATCATCAAAACTGTTGTTACCTTGATCGTCTGAACCCTTGGACATCAGTGGTGCTGATATAAAACTCTGAGCTATCAGCTGACGATACGGACCGACCAGCTTCTCACGATGATTAAGTTGGCAAAAATATGGAGAGGAAGAAGAAGAAAGTATATGCAGTTGGAATTGTTTACCTTTCCCTCGTAGCGTATCACTCCGAATTTATAGAGAGTGGCTCATGAATATCTCCTTGATTTTAGGAAAGAAAATCTCTTAAATTTAGGGATAAAATCTCTTCTTCTTTATCAAGGGTTAATTTTTTCGGGAAATAAGGGATAAAAATCGAAAAATCAGCAGATAAATATCTCTCTAGCTTGTTTTCCGCTTTTGGTTCAATGGAATTGGGTTTTCTAAGAAGTGAAGCGCTAAGATTTTGTGCTCAATTGATTTTCGTTGTAAGAGTAACCCATGACATTTTCAGTGGAAAAAACATGCCGAAATGGAAATATAGTCGATGCCCATTTGTAGACTTGACTTGGTTAATATTTGTATTTAGGTTTGCTTGTTCTCAGACTATAGTATTCATGAAGTGTCTGATTCACAAATTATGGGTTATTTGATTTCTTTTAACCAAATATTAATTGAAAAAGTTACTTCTATTTGAATCATATGAACGGTCTTGACCAGATGACTAAAAACATTATAATCACATAGACTTTAATCTAATAAGCAAGATTATTATTAAAAGAGGTATGAAATTTCGAATTGACATTGTCAAATGTAGGTACAGCGTCTGAATTCACGCTGAACTGCTAGTATATTAGTTGACATTTAAGAGCTTTATGATGTTGAGGTGTGAAAATAAAAATTCCCTCAAATAATATAAATTTATAAATATTTTTTTTTAAATATAATGTAGTTTTGTCAGTGAAGAATATCTTACGATATATTTTCTAAAAATTGTCTTTTAAAAAAAACATTTTCCAAGTACTTACAGATTTAATTGAAAGTATCTTAAAGCACTTTTTAAAAACTCGAGAGAAAACTAAAATTGTTTTCTCAAGAGACACTTTTCTAAATTATTCCTAAATATTCTATACTAAAAATTACCTTTCACTTTCATAATTATTAAATATTAAAAATTATTTTAAAATTGTTTGAATGTTATACTAAAATGTCTTTTGAAAAAACACCTTTATTATTTTGAAAGTTTTGAATTATGCTTGAAAGTCTTTTAAAGAGACTTTCTATAATTTTAAAATTTTTGAATTTAAGTTAAAAGTATCTCTTCAAGAGTCACTTTTAGTTTTTCGAATTTTTAGAAAGTGTCTCTTGAATAATCACTTTATAAATTATTGAAATGTTATAAACTAAAAGTGTCTGTTGAAAAGACACTTTCATAATTTTGAAAACTTTAAATCAACAGTAAGTGTCTTTTGAAGAACAATTTCTAAATTGTTGAAATATTATACTAAGTGTCTTTTGAAAAGGAAAACATATTCATAATTTACAGTTTTGAATCCTTAACCTTAAAAAGTATATTTTTGAAGAGACATTTTCGATAATTTTAAAATTTTGAATTTAAGCGAAAGTGTCTTGAGAGACACTTTTAGTTTTTAATTTTCAGAAAGTGTCTCTTGAATAGACACTTTTTCCTAAATTGATGAAATGTTATACTAAATGTATTTAAAGACATTATAATTTTAAAATTTTTAAATCAACATTAAAAGTATCTTTTGAAGAGACAATTTCTATATTAATTGTGAAATGGTGAACATTCCTGTCGGTATTAATTGCTTTTCCTCCTCCTCCTCTATATAATGGCTCAAGAAACCTCAGTCATTACAAACACAATTTAGTAATTTAGTTAGTACTGCTCTGACGGAGGAAAGATGGCGATGTATGGGAGATGTTTACTCAACTAGGCTCGATCATTCTTTGGGATCATGTTTCTACGGGCCATGTTTCGGTACTTCCCATCCATCGGCTCAAATCGTATTGTACCGACGGAAATTGGTGAGGCAGACACCCATACAGCGAGATGCTTTGTCGAGGGAGTGATACGGATCGATGGAGCGCGATTGAAACACCTTGCGCCGTGAGGATTTACAAGGTTCTAATTCATCTTCGAGACGACGGCTGAAGGTGGATATCATCGAAACGACCAGTCATGGCTTTCTCTCCAGATGACCATGAAGAAGTCACTGAGATGAATTCCCGAAGTGAAATTTGTGGTGGGCTTCAGTTAAAAAGTTCTCCCCAAAAGCGCAGGCTTTTCTTTTTATCCACACTTGATGAGAAGAGGTACTCACGCCTCACTTTCCACAAACGGTATCGAGATTTGATCGTGGGGACTTATTTAAATCATGTGATAAAAAGAGAGGGAAGCGATTCTTTGTTGAAAGCGGCGGCGGATCAGTGAAATTGGTATGATGCAAGGTGCGTGGAGTCATGTACCCTTTGGGCATCGGCGACATTCGGGGGCACGGCTATGGAGTCGAAGAAGAAGGAGGAGATTATTCTGGAATCACTATCTTAGGAAGAGGAAGCAGTATTATTCAAAAATTGGAAGGCTTGGAAGCGAGGTATCTCCTTCATGGTCCTCCGGGGAATGGGAGTCGAGCATGATTGCTGCCATGGCAAACCCGAATTATGACATATATGATGTTGAGCTCACTTCGGTTAAGGACAACACCGAGCTGCGGAAGCTACTAATCGAGACGACGAGTAAGTCCATCATTGTGATAGAGGACATCTTGGGCTTCTCTATTCTGGATGAGTGATAAGCTATCACATTATCACTACCATTTTTATCCCTGATCTCTATGTCAAATTCTTGCAGCAATAGCACCCATCTAATGCGTCTAGGCTTGGCATACTTCTTTTCCATCATATATTTGATTGCTGCATGATCTGTGTGTATGATGAATGGCCTAAACTTCTCACAAGAAAAGACCATTGCCAACATGTATTTCTCTATGGTGGAGTAGTTTTCTTGAGCCTCATGGAACGTTTTGCTAGCATAATAAATAGCTCTAAAGATCTTCTTTGTCCTCTGTCCCAAGACCGCTCCCATTACATAGTCACTAGCATCATACATGATCTCAAAGTTTCTACTCCAGTCTGGTGTTGTCATAATGGGAGCTATGATCAATCTAGCCTTGATCTCTTCAAATGAATCTGGCTTGTTAAATTCAAACTTTGTCTTCTCCCAAAAGTCTATAGTGGTCTTGCAATTTTGATCTTTATGAACCTTTTATTTCAAAATCCTGCGTACCACAAAACTCTGACCATTTCAACTGGAGTTGGTGGCATAAGAGTTTTTATCAAAGAATTCTTAGCTTTGTCTACTTCCAAGCCTACTACAAAAATTTTATGACCTAGAACAATGCATTCAGTTACCATAAAATGGCATTTTTTCCAGTTTAGAGCTAGGTTCTTTTCCTTGCACCTTTGAAGTACAACTCCTAAATTCTCTAAGCAGCTCTTAAAGCTTGACCCATATACAGAGAAATCATCCATAAAAATTTCCATAACCTCATCTACTAAATCTAAGAAGATAGACATCATACATCTCTGAAAAGTTAGAGGAGCATTCAACAGTCCATATGCCATCCTTCTGAAAGCAAAGGTGCCATATGGGCATGTGAAAGTGGTCTTTTCTTGGTCCTCAGGAGCTATGGCTATTTGATTGTATCCTGAATAGCCATCCAAGAAACAATAATGAGGATGTCGTGCCAATCTATCCAATATCTAATCAATGAATGGTAAAGGATATTGATCCTTCCTTGTGGCAGTATTCAGCTTCCTGTTATCTATGTAGACTCTCCATCTTGTCACTGTTCTTATGGGTATCAGCTCATTCTTTTCATTTCTTATCATTGTCATTCTACCCTTCTTTGAAGCATACACTTAGAGTTCCCAAGAAGTTTGTACGATATAAACATATAAACCTATTGACCATTTAAGGACCTCTTTCTTCACTACTTCTTTCATAGCGGATTAAATCTCCTCGGTGTTCTATCAGAGTCACCATTCTCCTCCATGAGGATTTTGTGCATACAGTTAATGGGTTTGTTCCACTTTTAGATCTTCTCTTGACAAGCAGTAGCCTACATAACACCAGAAATATCTGCTAGCAGTTTTTCGGACGTGTTTAAGTATAATAAAAAGTAAATGTGTAGTTATCGAGAATAAAATAAAAATAAGATAAGCAAGAATTTGGAATTAATACAACAAATAGAAGGGTAAATTAATGAATTACTAATTCACACCTTAAGGGTCATAATATAATAAGTTCATATGTCAAAGTAGGATCGTGATAAATTGAATAGAGAATAAAACTCAAAGTGATGACTGTAAGGTAATAAAAGAAAGATATTGTAATAAAATATGAAGAAAATCAGGGAAGAGACAAGTGGCTTGAAGAAAGAGGGAGGAAAGTTCGCTTGATCTCACCGGCCAACACAAGAAGAAGAAGGAAGAAGAGAAAGAAGAGTCTAAAGACGATCCACTTCTTATGAAAGGGAAAGAAAATGAAAGCAAAGAAAGTAAGGTCACATCCAAGCTCAATTTTAATATCGATAGCTGTGGTGTTTCGCTGTGAGGATAGTGGTTCAAAAATCGTCGAGTCGATACGACGGTCGAGTCAGAACCGCTCTGGGCCTAATCGAGTCAGCACCGACACCTGGACACGGCCTGCATGCTTTGAACCCAAGGGAACCCTGCAGATAACCCAAGATACTGAGAATCCCTAATGAGTTTCCCGAGATGACTCGCGACTCGACAGTAAAATCGAATCCCTGCTTTCATCGAACCAAAACCGAAAATCATCTTTAAGATTTCAAAAGCAAAAAACCCGCGGAACTACAAAACCTACAAGTTGAAATGTTGAATACCAAATTACAAATCGCTGCTTAAGAACAGAGTTACGTAAACGAAGAACCAAAGAACCGAACTGGATTTTCCTTACCCCGCCCCGACAAAGCGGTTAAGAACAGATTTTCTCCCCGAATCCAAGAACGGAAGAAGAGAAGGAAAATCGACCAAATCGATTTTTCTCCTGACCTCACGCTTGGCCCCGCTCCCGGTCCCCAACTCCGCTCCAAAACTCGCCGCCGGCCGCCGTCCTCGCCTCGCCGCATCGGGACCACACCTCGCCGATCACAAGGATCCAAACCATCGGTCCCTCCCCTCCCCTCCCGTTGATTTCCGATTTCGACGATAAGAAGAATAGAAGATCCTTTTTCATTGTTTATTATTTTGTGGGTGCATATTCATTATTTACATTAAATATCGTTGATGAAAACTATATTATGATTCATGATAATAATATGCCTAACTTGAAACTATATTTAATATTAAAACTATAATCTATTTAATTTAAATGAATCATTCATAAAAATGAATAATGATAAGTGCATGATTTTTTTATATCTATATTCTTTTCATTTAATTATCATATAGAATATATAAAGAAGACTTATTAATAAAATTACAACGGTGGTTTTACATTTTTTTAATCAATTCACCAAATCTAAAATAAAATAATAGAATTTATATATTTATTAAAATATTATTTTAAAATTAAAGCATAATATAATTTTAATATATAATATTAGCGTACAACCTTCCAAAAGGAAGATATAGCCTAAAGCATGCAAATTTTAAACCCTGAGCTTGGGTTCTTGTTCCATTGTCGCAAAATTCAATCTTTGTAATGCATGTTTAACTTTCAAACATAAATAAGATTAATTTAAAGTTAATTATTTATGAAAAACAAGCAAAATTAATCGAATTGTATTAATATTAAATTAGTACAATATATTATAAATAAAATAAGAATAATAAATTAACAAAAACTAAAAATCATATTTTAGAACAATATAAAATACAAATATTTTTATTATTTTTTTTTATAAAATAAATTTATATTAAATTAACAATATAATATAAAGAAATTTGTTTTATTAAAATTTTTAGCTTCCTTAACTATATATATATTTTCTAATAATTTATATAATATTTAATAATTTTTAAATATTTTAATCATCTTATTTTGCGTATCGGCCGATACGCGACCGATACACCGCGATCAAGCACGCTCCCCACTGGCCCGAGCCTACGACCGATACCGCGACTTTGAACCATGGGGAGGAGAGGCTCATAGTTTTCACCACCAATCATGTGGAAAAACTTGATCCTGCTCTGATAAGGAGAGGGAGGATGGACAAGCACATAGAATTGTCCTAGTGTTGCTTGAAGCATTCAAGGTGCTAGCTAAGAATTACTGTTATTTCCGTAATACATATATTAATTTATAGCAATTAAATAATATTATAACTTTATTAATTGAAAGCAATTAAAATGAATAAAGTTATAACCAAAAAAATAAAATTAAATTAAAGCAATTAAAAATAATAAAGCTTTAACAAATAAATTAAATATCATAAACAAATGCAATAAATAAACCGAGCCAACATAATTCACTGTTTAGCCTTAAGGAATTTTATTCCCCTTTCGGTACCCAAGGTTAATAGAATAATTCCTCCCAGATAGAACGGTTTAGAACCTACCTCCACAGAATACATTTCAAACAGAATTCGAACGCAAAGAGCGAATGAATCACACGACTAAGAATTTGAGGAGAAAATGAATGAACGCTCCGATTTTTTCAAATGCAATTAAAAAATGTAAATTGAGTAAATGGGGGTCTGGAATTTAGAAACCAAGGGGTGCAACATGAAATTGCAATGGTTCAAAGGAGTTGACTAATGTGATAACAAACCCCTCTCTATTTATTCACACCAATAAATATATATATTATATATATAATATTCCTAACAATCTCATACATGAACGGAGAATGCCAAGTTTTGAAACTATGCATAAACTCCGTGTGATTCACAACTAAGAATTAGCAACATCTCGAATAAGTAGGTTTCTTCAACTTTCCGTAGTGAACATATATCGAGTATATACTGGCTAATCAGATGCTATATCTTCGAACCGTCGACTTCGTGTATACTAAGACAATATAAGTCACACAACTAACTCTTTATCCGTTGTTTGGTTCCTTTATCATAGAAACGCTTTTAGCTATTAACACCGCCTGGTCTCATGAGTTTTTAGAGAATTGGCCTTCTTTTATTCTCCTTTGAAGCTCTTTCACACTACACCTCTCACATAGGTGATTTCCTTGCAAACGGTATTTCGTGAAATACACCATTTGGATCAATTTATGTCAAACTTAGAAATCATTAAAACCTTTCATTTTAGGGTTTATCTCATTTCGAACATTGTCTCATCATGAGAATGGATTTAATAAATTTGACAATGCTTGGACCATCAAACACAACTTTGTTTTCTCTTTGAACTTAGATCTGGGATCTCCGCCTACTGTAGAGTTACCGCCTATGATGATTTCATTCCAGGCCACGCCCATTCTCGATGATTTTTCAACTAACTCTCTAGATAGGCCTTTTGTTAATGGATCCGACACGTTATCTTTTGATCTTACGTAATCAATTGAGATAACTCCACTAGAGATTAATTGTCTAACAGTGTTATGTCTTCGTCGTATGTGACGAGATTTTCCATTGTACATAACACTTCTAGCCCTTCCGATAGCTGCTTGACTATCACAATGTATGCCTATCGGAGTTAACGGTTCAGCTAAAACGGAATATCTTCTAAGAAATTTCGAATATTCACTTCTTCACTCCGCTTTATCCAAAGCTATGAATTCAGCTTCCATTATAGAATGGGCGATGCAAGTTTGCTTAGAAGATTTCCAAGACACTGCTCCCCCACCAACCGTAAACACATATCCACTAGTGGATTTGCTTTGCTTTGCTGAAACCTGATCCACCCTGCATCACTATAACCTTCAATCACTGCTGGATAATTTTTGTAATGCAAAGAAAAATTTTTGGTATGTTTTAAATATCCCAAAACACGTCTCATTGCCATCCAATGCGTTTTATTTGGATTACTCGCATCAACTAAGTTTACTTATTGCACAAGCCGATATCTGGTCGTGAGTACAATTCATGATGTACATTAGACATCCTAAAACTTTAGCGCATCCACTCGAGACTCACTTTCACCTTGTTCTTCAGAAGAGCAAGGTTTAAGTTCATCGGGCGTTTTCACTTTTCAAATTCAAATACTTGAATTCATTAAGTACTTTGTCAATATAGTGAGACCGTGATAGCGTTTAGACCTTGGAGAGTTCCATTTTTATACTCCAGAATAAAAATCGCAACTCCTAAGTCTTTCATATCAAATGATTCGATAGCATTCTTATGGGCATTTATGTCACAACATTTTTGCTTATTATTAACATGTCATCCACATATAGACAAACAATGACCTCATGATTAGGAGTATTTTTTATATATACACATTTATCGCACTCATTAATCTTGAATCCATTTGACAACATTACTTTGTCAAATTTTGCATGCCATTGTTTAGGTAAGCCTTAAGTCCATAAAGACTTAACAAGTCGACAGACTTTATTTTCTTGTTCGGGGACAATAAACCCTTCAGGTTGTTCCATATAAATTTCTTCCTCCAATGCTCCATTTAAAAAGGCTGTTTTCACATCCATTTGATGGATTTGAAGATCATACACAAAGAACAAAAGCAATTAACAACTAAATAGATGTAATTCTTGTGACCTGTGAGTATGTGTATCAAAGTAGTCAAGACTCTTTGTCTAAACCCCACAAACTAGTCTTGCCTTTTATACTACAATAGTACCATCATCTTTCAATTTTCTTTAAAAATCCATTTATATCCTAATGGCTTGTTTCGAGGAAGATCAACCAATTCCTACGTATGGTTATTCAATATGGATTCAACTTCACTATTGATCGCTTCTTTCCAATATCAGCTTCGTAAGACTTCCTCATTGCTTCCTTAAAAGTCTCGAGGCTCATTTTCTAAATTAAATGCTAGAAAATCCGGGCCAAAAGATTTAGGTACTCCTTTGACGTTTACTACTGTGGTTCCTCAATATTAGTACATTTTCCTCGCACTTCCCCGAGGTCGCTTTGAACTTTCACTAAGTGTTTTGCCTTCATTCTTATAATGGAAAATGTCTTCAAAGAATTCAAAGATTGCCCCCGATTCTAATATTGTATTAGAATGAAATATCGAGAATTTCTGATTTATAAAACTGAAAAACGAAGGCTTTACTATTGTTAGCATATCCAATAAAATACACCATTGTTTTCGGTCCTATTTTAATAACCTTCGCTTCGATGAACTTGTACTTTGGTAGACACCCCCACACTTTGAAGTAATTCAAGTTTGGTTTTCTACCTTTCCCATTTTTCATATGAATGATTTGTGTCTTATCAGAAAATTTATCGAGCATTCATGTAGTCAGTAGGCGATACCTTCCCCCCAAGTTCTTCGAGGTAAAACTGTAACTTAGTAGCAAAGCATTCATCATTTCTTTCAATGTTCACTCTTCCTTTCAAGAACTCCATTCTCATTGTGGTGTATACTGAGTTGTCATTTGATGAATAATTCCATTTTCTAGACATATTTCTGAAATGGAAATTCATATTCACCAATTCTATCACTTGTGATCATTTTAATCTTTTATTAAGTTGATTTTCAACTTCAATTTTATATTGTTTGAATGCATCAATTGCCTCATCTTTGCTATTAAGTAAATATACATAACAATATTCTAGTGCAATCGCAATAAAAGTGAAATACTTTTTCCACCGTGAGATGGTATTGACTTCATATCGCAAATGTCCGTATGAATCAAGTCCAAAGGTTCAGAATTCCTTTCAACTGAATTATAGGGATGTTTTGCAAATTCTGATTCAACACATACTTGACATTTGGATTTATTATATCTAAACTTTGGCAATATTTCCATGTTTATCATTTTCTGTAAAGATTTGTAATTAACATGTCCCAAACGTGCATGCCATAAATTATCTGATCAAGTAATAAGAATCATTATTCTTATTATTATTGATTGTCATTACACAGCTTGGAAGGCCAGCCTAAGATAACCTTTCCAACATACATATCATTTTTACTTATTCAAAACCTTCACATTTAACAATACACCCTAACTGCTTAAGTATGTTAATGATTTCGTGCACATGGAGGACATTCTTTAGTGTCAAAAAGTTTTGCCCGATGTCATTTTCGTGGAGAATATTTCAGCTCCTTCATCTTGAAGTCAGACTTCCCATATGGCTTCTCCTCGTCCCGCCAAAGCATAGGAAGAAAAACATCCCTTTGATAAAGACAACATGGCGTAGCAACAGAGTCAATCCACCATTCCTTCGGGTTTCCTACCAAGTTGCACTCTGAAAGAAAAGCACACAAATCTTCAATATCCATATCATCATTCGGCTAATATCGCTCGAATTTTTATTCTATTTTTATTTTGTGCACGCATTCCGAGGACCTATGTCTCGATTTACCACAATTATAGCAACTTCCTTTGAAATTTTTATTGCTATTATTGTGGTTCTTAACCATAGTTCTTCTTTCTTTCTTTTAAAATAAAGCATATTCAATCATATTTGCTCCCGATATGGATGATTGTCTAAGGCTTTTTTCTTCACATGCCTGGCTGCTTTCTTCAATTTTAATCTGGACAATGTGTCTTCAAGCGCCATCTCCTTACGCTTGTGTTTCAAGTAATTTTAAAGTCCTTCCATGCGAGAGGTAACTTTCTATAAATGCAATTAATTTGAAACGCTTCATTAATAATCATTCCTCGTTAAGAAGATCGTGAATTATTACTCAAGTTCTTGCATTCGCCACAACAAATTTCTCGTATCAACCATTTTATAAAATCAAGAAATTCGTCACAAATTCTTTAAACCAAATATTTTCACTCCTTATACTTTTCTCAAGTGCTTCCCATAATTCTTTGGGAAGTATTATTGTTGTAGACATTATATAGAATATCATCTAACCCGCTCAAATATAATTCCTCAAGAAGAAGTCGAATGTTTCCAAAGCCTAATCACAAGAAATCTATCTTTTCTGCACTTGTCTATCCGGTTCTAACCTCTTCTTCGATGAACTTTAAGTGCACTTAGAGTCGTTAGGATAGAAGAACATCTTTGTTGCCATCTTTGAAGTCTACACCTAAAACTTGCCAAAGCCTCCGTCGCGGCGTGTGCGTGTGCAACTTGCCTGGAACAACAGCTTGTTCATTTCGTGATCCAATTTCCGAAAATTAAACCAATACTTTATTAGTAAAAATTACTAGTATCAACTGAGTAGAAAATCACAAATATTTTAAATCTCTCCTTACGAAATTTATCGAATAAAAAACCACAAAGGTTTTAATTTAATAGAGTAGAAAACTAAGATTTTTAGTCTCCTTTGGCCTGGTTGTCCACCTGGCTGTTTTAATCTCAAAGAGGAGTAAAAATCAAAAAGATTTAGTCTCCAACAAAAATAATAATAATAATAGAACCGAAATTAAATAAATGAATTAACAATCCAAGAAAACCACAAAGGTTTTGTAATTTTGGAAACGATTTAAAATAAAGAAACAAATAATAAATAAATGAAATAAAATTCTCAAGATTGTTATTTCCGTATTACTTATATTAATTTATAGCAATTAAATAATATTATAACTTATATTAATTGGAAAGCAATTAAATGAATAAAGTTATAAACTAAAAAAAATAAAAATAAAATAAAATAAAATAAAATAAAATTAAAGCAATTAAAATAATAAAGCTTTAACAACAAATTAAATATCATAAGCAACGCAATAAATAAAACCGAGCTAATGTAATTCACTGCTTAGCCTTAAGGAATTTTATTCTCCTGCACTCCAAGGTTAATAGAATAATTCTTCCAGATAAAACGGTTTAGAACTCCACGGCAGAAGCAGATCAAACGCCGGTAAATTTCGAACGCAAAGAGCGGAGGAATCACACGACTAAGAATTTGAGATGAGAAGGAAAATGCAATGTCCGATTTTTTCAAATGCACGAAAAATGTAAATTGAGTAAATGGGGAGGGTCTCAAATTTATGCGAACTGGCGCCGCAATACGAAAAATCAGAATTTATTCGGGTGGAGTTGACCAATGGATAAATTCAGATTAAAATTCTCGAATTTTCGCCGATTTCGTCGAAATATCGCTCGGGTGAGCCCGAAAAAAAAATGCACAGAATTTCGTTTGGTCTCGATTTTTCCCGAAAATTCGACTTTTCCGATAAATTCGATTTTTCACGCTTTTCCTTTGTTATTTTGCTTCAAAATCTCAAAAAATTGCTTCCCGTGGTTTCGAACCCACCTAAAATGCCTGAAGTGGTACACTCTAACCACTAAGTTACTGGACAGACTTATTATATATAGTGCAAACTTTTATATTCTCTTATTATTTATTTTTTCATAATCCCTACAACCATATGATTACAATATTTTATTTTATTTTATTTTTATTTTATATTATAACTTATAATATTTTTAAATCAAATATTAATTTTAAAATGAAAAGAAGTAAATAATATTATTTAAAAATTTAAAATTATAATATATAATATTTGAATTCCTTATTATCTACATAATATTTATAATAATAATTAAAAAACAAATAAATAATCTCTCTTTAACATAATAATATTCGAATAATATATTAAATATAAATATATTTAATTTAATAATTACTAATCCATTTGATTTAATCTACCTTAATTAAGATATGAATCATTTCTCATCATCTATATAATTAAAATATGAAAATTTTAATCGAATCCACAGTTTTGTAAAAATTTCCACCGATATTTACCGATATTTCGATACTCGTGAAAATCCAATTCACCGATATATCCGTGTTTACCGATATTTTGATCCTTGGGGATAAATAAACCCCTCTTACTTATCTACACCAATAAATATATATATATTATATATATAATTCCCAACAATTACTTGGATAGTGACTCCCACAATTTGTTTCCAAGCACTGAAAGATTGTTGGGGGAAACCAACATGACTCCTGCTGATGTTGCAGAAAATTTGATGCCTAAATCCATAACTGATGATCCTGAGACAGCTTGTTTGGAGGATTTGATTCAGGCGATTAATGAGACCGCAAAGGAAGAAGCGAGGGTTAAGGCCGAGAAGGAAGCTAAAGAGAAGGAAGAGGAAGAAGAGAGGTTGAAGAAGGAGAAAGAAGCTAAGGAGAAGGAAGAAGCAGCTGGAGAAGTGAAAGAGAAGGAAAAGACAGAAGAAAAAGTGAAAGAGAATGGAGAGTGCTGGCAGGAAAGAAATGGAGTGGGTATCTGAAGAACTAGCATCTACTTAATTGCTTTTAGTTTTTTTTTTTTAAGACAAAAAAGCTTTTAGGTTTAATTCGTTTGTCATGTAGAATTAGGAATGAAGCTTGTAGGTTCAAGCTGCTAGTGTCTGTTATATTGTTAATTTCTCTTCTTATTTTTCAATTAAGGTTCAATATTTGATTTGCTTTTTGTTGAACTTTCACTATGTTTCTTTTCTTTTGCCTCGCTAAAAGACATTTTCAAACAAAAGTTATGAACTAAAAACTGAGGATAGATTATTTTTGCATTTTCAGTTTAATTATGAATAAAATGATGTCTTTCTGCCTAATTTCCCAACTGTGAATGTTATGGTAAAGTATTGGAAATGAATAATATTGGAAACCATCAAACATGAAGGTGAGATGGTTGGAGTATCCCTTAATTTAACCAAAGATCTCGAGTCCAAACCCTGGGAATGCAGCTATGTTATTGGTAGGTATACTGGTTGTTGACTGCCCATTACCAATCATATCTTAATGAAATTCATCATCAGTTACATTTGGCACTGACTTTCATGCCCAAAAGACTATGGTGACATTTGTTTTTTTTACTTAATGTTAAATAAAACTTATTTCGGCTTAATGCTAAATAATACTTAATAATATTAAGTTGTTTGTTTTTTAACATTGGGTAGTCAGTATTACTAGCTATCCTCCTTGTTGGGCAAGGGTGGTATTTCTTGTTTTGGAAGATGACTTTTTTTTTTAATAGAAAAAGCTAAGATTTTTTTTTAGAAATTTCAACAATAAGTCATGAAAAAGTTAAAAAACAAAAAAGTTGAATATTAAAAGCTATTTAGTTTTTAGCAAAAAGCCAAAAAACAAACGCCACCTATGTCTCAAACTTCTAATATTAGCTATTTGTAAATGTGGATTAGTTTATGGACTCTTACTGAAGTCAGTTGCCATGTCTGATGTGAGTGATAATCAGTAGAGTGCCTTTTGCTCTCAAATAATTGTTATTTGAATTATGGTAGCTCTCTTTCACAAGAAGCCCAAGAATGCAATTACAGGATGATTTAGATGGCATTTGTTTTTTTTTTTTACTTAATGCTGGATATAACTTTTTTCAGTTTAATGCTAAATAGTACTTAGTATGATTAAGATAATTGCTTGCTTTTTTAATATCGCAAATGAGCGCTTAGCTCTCTCCTTGTTGGGCAAGAGTGGTGTTTCTTATTTTGGAAAATGACTTTTTTAATTTAGAATATTTTAAAAATTTAATAAGTCACGGTGTAAATTAAAAAAAGGAAACAGGCTAAATCAAAAAGCTAAAAAACAAACGGCACCTTAGTTTCTTTGTCTGGTGCCACCACCATCTTTTATCTGGACATCTGTTTCTTCTGATTATCCTTTCTACGGTGAGGCTTGATAGCTTCCGCCACTGGGTGATACCTTGTTTACCATATCTAACATTTATGTACATCTTCAACTCTCATTTGTATTTTAAATTTTTTAAGGAAACTCAATTAAGGTAAGGGAGACTTAACCCTCATCTATTTGGGGTCTGTTTCATGAATGTTTTCTGACTTTCTATCCCCAATTTTTACCGTATGAAAGATACAAACTGGATACAGTCTGGACAAGGTCATGTAGACCCGTAACTCACTTCAATCAGTTCTTGCCTCATGTTCCTTCGTGTGGAATCATTACCTTCCTTAAACACAAATATGTTGTCTTGTCTTTGAAAGTATATAACTATTTCTAGCTAGTATCTTTGTTATTTTTTAAGATCCGATCCATAGTTGTTCCCTTGGTTGTCCATTTATTTCTTTAGGTGATACCTGCAGAAAATATAGTTTGCATCTAAGGCAGTCAACAACAGTCTTTGCCATCTCAAGAACTCTTCTGAAGCTCAAGTTTTTCTTGAGGTATCTTTCAAGTATTTTAAAAATGAGAACTCAATCAAATGTTATAAGGTGTTTAGTTAATTAATTACAATTGAATTTATTGGTCCAAATGAATCCTGATATTTGTTTTATTTCCATGTTTTGTCGTTTGTAGGCCTTGGAGCAAGGTTTGGGGGGAATCGTTTTAAAAGTTGAGGATTCAACAGCTGTTCTTGAGCTAAAAGTGATCTCCTTCTTCTATGATAACCTTCTTGACTCATGAAGTATTGGTCCTTACTTTGTTTGATATTATCATCTTGAGCTTGACCAAAGCCACTATAACTCAACTTTATTTACTATAGAGATCCTGTACTTTCTCCATGAGGTTATCATTCTTATCCTGCCATTATTCTTTCATAGGTTGTATCTTTTGCCAGAGGGCTATTTCTTGTTCACTCAGAATGTTTAGAGTCAAATTACATTGCTAGCAGGCCTTTTCAATAATGTGGTGAGTTTGGAACTTGGGGTCATAGAGCTAATATTTTGACCAATGATTATTTTAAGGACATATAAATGAGACATTTTTAGCTATGTATTTTCCAGGCGTTTCTATGCAAGTTTGAATTATTTTCTTTTCATTTACAGGAATGATAACTCAATTGAGCCATTTCTCGAAAGTTCTATCACACCTCAACAAGGGAGGTTAGAGCACCTAACCCGGAGTTGCTACCGTGGGTGCCATACCCGTAACTGCCAAAATGGCACCCTAGAAACCAAAAACCATGCTCCAACGGAGATGGCATCGAAGGTGGCAAAATGCCATCCGTGATGTTGGGGTGCCATATTTGGCAACCGTGGAGAGAGAAAGAGGAGGATGCAAAATAGTCGTTGATGGATCCTGTGCATCTCAACGGATCTCTCAACGGCTATATTCTATTTGAAATTCTATAAATAGACAAAAATTCAAAGGGAAAAGGAACTCACCTTGCAGATTTGCCGGGCGAAACCCTAACCCTAGCTCTAGCTCGAACGTCTTCTCCCTGAGCCCTAGCTCAAACCCTAGCCCTTGCAGAAATTTTGGAGTGCCAGGTCGTAGAAAGGGAGGAAGAGGAAGAAAGAAAGAAGGAGGAGGAAGAGGAAGAAAGCAAGAAAGAAGAAGAAGTTTATTTGCTGTGAAAGGAGGAAGAGTCAAGCAGGTTTCCTGAGAGGAGAAGCAGAAGGAAGAAAGGCAAAGGAGGAAGAGAAGAGGCTCACAAAAAGGATTTCTTCTAAACTCAAATTTTGATTTTTATGGTCGTGGCTTTTGATAAATTGCAATTTTTCCTTTTAATTTCAAATTTTGATTTTTAAATGGGTTATATTAATTGCAATATTTACATTAATTATAAATTTTATTTTGATGTATTAATTTGGCAACTTTATAAATTGCTCATTATTTAAATTGATTATAATTTTTAATTAAAAATTGCTCGGCCTTTAAATTGACAAATTGATTTTTTAAATTTAAATTGATGAATTGATAATTTTTTAATTGATAAATTGCTCATTAATCAAATTAATTATATATTTTGTAATTGATAGATTTATTTGTATACTTTATAAATTGCTTATTCTATTAATTGATTATAATTTTTTTTTTTGTAGATGGACTTACAATATGACGGTTCTTTAACTGATTTGCTTATGAGCGACACCGATTTATATGATGATACTATCCAAAGTAACTTCACATTATTTGGCACAAGACAAAATGGAGCTGCTCCAAGATTGAAAAATCACAGTTAATAAAGAACTTCTTCAGAGAAAGAAGATAAATTAATCGTGGCTCGTGGCTTAATACAAGCAAAGATGGAATTACCGAATGAACAACAAGGTGGTGCATTCGCAGCACATCAGAATATCAACTTACAGGCAATCATGGAGAGCGTTTCTCAATCTTCTATTAAAAGTCGCTGAGTGATATATATGCAAATGTGCAAGAACGGTTTGGCTATAGTCAAATTGAGTTCTCGACAAAGTGACACACCGAGCAAATAATGTAAGATATAAACTTTTAATTTAGACACTAGTATGATTTGGATATTCGAATCATTAACTCGAATACCATATGTTTTTTAAAGTTGATGAAGCAAAAGAAATAAGTATGCTTAATCAAAACCATTTCAATACGGTGCATTGCTGGAATATATTGAAAATGGAGCGGAAAATGGACTACCAATCTGACCAGCAATAAGAGAGCAAAAACGATTCAACCGGGTAGCCCCGGCCGATCACCATGTCAATCTTGCTATTCAATTCCATATTTAGGATGACATCAACGCCGTCTCTCCCAACCTCGATAGCTATCAAGTGTAAAGGCTTCAAGAAACAACTTAAAACAAGAGAAGCAAACCGATGTTGAAAGATCACTAAATCATCACCATCGGAATGAAAGAATGGAAGTTGAACGACAAAAGTTGAGCGATTAATAACAAAATTTATACCAACAAGAGATATCATTGAGCAACATCGTAAACAATTAGAAATCAAGAAAGACAGTAAGAAATTCAAATGCAAAATGAGATGAAATCATGGAAACCGATACTACTGCCATGGACCCACTTTCTCGTAAATATATTGGGAATAACCTGAAGATAGAGGTTGTGAAAAACTAGGGTTTAATTTTAGTTGTTATTTATTATGTTGCTATTATTTTTAATTTGTAGTCACTATTTATTGCGTTGCAATTGGAATTGAAAATATAACTTGAAATTGAAATTGGAACTGAAAACAACATGAAATTGGAATTGAAATTAAAATACAACATGAAATTGAAATTGTGAATTAAAATACAACATGAAATTGAAATTTGACCAAAAAATACAACATGAAATTGAAATTGGAATTGAAAAAACAACTTCAACTTGAAATTGATAGAGGCTGTTAGTTGCCATGTCGTTCCCACAAATGTTCGATAAGATCTGACTGAAGTTGAGAATGAGTAACACTGTCCCTGATCTGATAATGAGTTTGCATGAAGTCTTCTAATTCTGGTGTATACGCATGAGACACTTCTACAGGCGGATTTGCATCACTTCCATCAAAGTCATTGTTACCAACATCTCCTTCGTCCTCAATGACCATATTATGCATTATTATGCACGCTTTCATAATATCTGCAAGTGTTTCTTCATCCCAAAACGCAGGCTTGGCCCACGCACACCGTAAAACGGGCTCAAGTACCCTAAATGCCCGCTCTACATCTTTTCTTGCCGACTCTTGCGCTTTTTTGAAGAAATGTTTTTCTTTCCAAACTCATGACAGAATTGTTTTACAAATGTTGACCGCTTGATAAATACCACCGCCAGATAATATCCCATTCTATACTCATGACCGTTAATTATATAGTGTTAATCGAGGAGCATGACCATTTGCTAATAATGTAAAACAGGGACCTATCTAGAACATTTATGTCATTCAACGAACTGTGTAAAAATCCAAAAAGAATGCATGCCATATCCAAAGATCTGCATGCCACAGCTCTTCTAAATGATTATTGTTGGTTCAAGTGACAATGACCAAGATACATACCTTGCCACGCCAGAGACAATCTTCCACTTCCAATGCATGCAATCAATACTCCCTAACATACCAGGAAAGCCACGTTGTTCCCCTGTTTGTAGCAATCGAGCAATATCGAGCATTGTTTTGGGCGACCTCAGTAATGGCCGCCAAACATTGCACAATAAAAATTTTCACAAACCTTCTCAGACTCTCTATTGCCGTGCTTTCTCCAATTCTGATGTATTCATCCACAGAATCTGCCGGTGTTCCGTAGGCAAGAATTCTATAAGCAGCTGTTATCTTTTGAAGGGATGACAAACCGAGAACTCCAACGGCATCTGTTCTTTGAATGAAGTATGGATCATATTGTTCAACCTCATTTACACCAAGAAAAGCAGGACTAATCTTATCTGAACCTCCTTCGAAAAAAACTTATATACAATGTGCGGTAAGCAAAGTAGTCACGACAGAGTCTTTCTCGTGTGACCTTCAACTCTACCACGATTAACCGCTTTGTGGCCCGGAACTAACTACGACGCTTCAGCCTTCTCTTTCAATTAAACCCTTCTGACCTTCTACTAAGATACAAATACATCCAACCATCATTATCTTCTTCTTCAATATTGAGCTCTCCTAAAATATTGCAAAAACGATTCATATCACTTTATTAACGAAAATACGAAATGATAAATAGTCAAAGAGAAATGAGATATTGGAAAACTAAAAGAGAATGTGAAGATAGACATTTAAAACATGAGTAAAAATTATCATATTTATGTATTTAATTTTTATTTTTTAAATTTTAATTTTAAGGTTAAAATTTCAAATTTGAATTTCAACGGTTGAAATTTGAAATTCAAATTTCGGTGGACAAAAATTGAAATTTGAAATTTGAAATTTGAAATTTGAAATTTGAGCTTTGAAATTTGAAATTTGAAATTTGAAATTTGAAATTTGAAATTGTTACTATACAAACATATCCGTTAAATTACGAACAGCATGGTAAATATACTAAGTAAAATATAAATCAAGTAGTTTAATTATATTTTTAATAAAAACATTTAATTATTAAAATGACACCCCATTTTGGCACCTACCATCGAGCAAAACGCTCACGCAAACATCGGCCAGGGTCAGAAACGGCATTCAGACCCCATTTTTGGCAACTTCAGATTGAGTTGCTCTTATACTTTTATGTAGCCATTTCTGAAAAACCTATGCTTGTATTACTAACAAGTACCTCTTGTAAATGTACAGGTCCAGTACAGCCTATGCTGCTATTCCAGGAGGAAAACTCGCTATCTTTCAGAGCTTAAATACAGGGTAAAGAGGTCATTGTCGCTGATCAAAAATGGAAAGCAATGAACAGCAATTGTCGGGCGTGTAAAGATAGAGACTAGACCACTAATCCTTGTGGTATTACATCTTTTCTAGGAAAGCTGGATTCGTCAACAAATGTGTATGTATAAACAGATGTAAGCAACAGTACCGTTGATTAAAAAACATCTGGTAAAACTACTTTACTATGGAATTGGGATTCTATTCTCTCTTCGTCTTTCTCTTCGCTGACCTGCGAATTTATTCGAATAGTGATTTAAGACGGATCGGATTCCATCGGATTTTCAAAATCCATATCCCATCCTAAATAAAAATAATATATCTCATATCCATATCCATATACTACGATAAAAAATTCAACCATATCCTATCCATCGGATTTGATATTCTCCACTGATATCTGATTTATCCACGACACTGCCATATTTTGTTAATAAATGCATGGGCCCTTCACAGAGATCCTCAAGTATGGAAGATCCTACAAGTTTCCTACCATAAAGGTTCAAAATCCTGAGAACGTGAAAACTACAAACTAGTACCGTTTGGATTAGGAAGAAGAGCCTGTCCTGAGCTTCGGCCTAGCCTAACGAGTGGTGGGTTTGGCTTAGGATCATTGGATTCAGTGCTGTGAGGGAAGACAACTACACACAACTATTGACACCACTGAAGGGAAAAGGGCCTCACCATGCCCAAACTGGAGCCCTTAGAGGCCATGTGCAAAGCACGGAGGATTATGATAGAAAAGGAAGACGCCAAATTTAATTGACGTTTGTGCTCGTCATTCACTTTGTAGTGATGCAGCAAGGTTTACTTTGGGATTGGTTGTTACTATGTGTGTGATGACTGAAAATTGTAAATAGAAATAAATAAAATACTTTATTTCCATCTCTATTTCTCCATGGTTTCCATCTCTAAAGAATATTCATCGTTATTTCTTTGATAACAATGAGAATGCTGCCAATGTTATATTGATGAATAATGGGTGTGATGGGTGGCTAGTTGGTCTGATTATCGGCTTTTTAGCCCAGTAAAAATAAAATTCATTCTAGGATTTGAGAAATCATCTTAAATTTTAGTGATGGGTACTTTTTCATGTGAAATGTTCCTTAAAGAGATATCATTCATATGTTTAACTCAATTGTTTAAAGGTATGATACGAGAAGGAAAGGGATTCATGGCCTAATAGGGATAGTTTATATTTTCTATAATTTTGAAAACCTTATATTTTAAAAAACACTTTTTAGTATTTCTAAAATTGTTTTTTTTTTAAAACTCCCAAGTGGAAAGAGATTACATTACCTTCAAACTAGCTGGCCTTATATCATTTTCTTTTATATTTTTCTTTATAAATTTCTATATTTTCCCAAGAATGTATTTGAAGTTGACTACTATTCTATCAAAATTCACATCTATTTCTATTACTCTATACAGTTCTAGATAAGAACTAAGATTCATTACATCTGTGCCTTCGCTGGATATGTGTAGGAAAGAAGTTTGTGTAGAGTGCATACCGAAATATTTTAGCTACTTGATTGACATTCGTGACTGAACAACCTCATGCAAATCATAATGGAATAAACTTGATCAGTAAATCCCAAAAAGCGAAGAAAACCATATTTATTTTCTTAGGAAGGAAATACGGTTTTGGTGGATAAGGTTGAGTGGAAACAAAGAAAAATTTCCCTGATGTGAAATTTTCTACCTGAAACATCAAAAAGAATAGAAAAGTTTTTTTTTTTATTTTCTTTCCGTCTTCAGTCTTGTCAGCATCCAAGAGGAGCTTTTTAATGTGTGCGCTCATGTTTATCTGTTCGTTTTGATATTAATAGAGTACATTTTGATATTATTTATAGGAAGCAGAAAATGGTACTCTTTATAGTGTCCTTCTACAGAATGCAGAAACAGTTGCATTGATCTGTCCCAGCCAAGGTAATTCCAACTACCATAAACCATTGACTCAAAGTTTTGGGTTTTTTTTTTCTGTTTAGAGCTAATTTTGAAGAAGTCAAAACTTTTTTAACCATTCTTTACAGGAAGTGGATTTCCCAATAAAGCAATTCCTGTGACTCACTCAAAGTTGAGATGAAATTCTGCAAAGATATACAGGGTGGAGCTTTCCGGCACATGAATTGAGATTAAAGAGTTTATTGTTGAAAAATGAACAATCAAGACAAAAAGTTTTTGTCCTGAGAACTTAATACCTTATAAATGAAAATTAGATTCAGGGTTAAAGGCTTTAGTATCTGATTTTGGTAAATTTCTTCATGATTTCCTCTGGCAATTAATGAATCAAAATGCTAGTTCTGCTTCTAAATTTTGAGTCTGGTATTGAACCTTTGTTGTTGAGTTCCATTCATCAACATCTCAATCCTTTGTATATGAACAGATAGATATTACTGTAACTGGATTTATGACATGATACTTAAACTTGTCATTGTCTTTTCTCCATCTGCTTCCTGAAATTAGTTGTAAGGAGATTTGAGAAAACAAGATAAAATAGATGAGGGCCACAGCAAGAAAACATCATGAATTGATTTTTTTTTTCATGCTCAAAACAGAGTCCAATCAACTGAAGAGAAAAGCCCACAGATTTCCAGGCCACTCCTTTGATAGCCCTCCACCTACACCTCCTTGAATTCACATCTCAAAAAGGAAAACCAACACATCACAGCATTCACTTCAAGACCAGTCTCAGCATTTTTTGTTCAATTTTTCAAGATGCCTCCAATCCCTTTAACAGATTATAAATAAGTGACAAGGGAAGAAACAGAGGTGGCAAACCAGGCCATGTTTGCTGAAATTAGGTTTCGGGGATTGGTGAGAGAGTGGTTGTGGTTATATGGAGATGCATGAGAACCATTTGGTATGGAGAGACTGTTTGGTTGTCCATTCCTTGATAGAACCCTGCTCCACTCTAATGCCACTAAGAGTTTACACCTGCCTATGGCATTGTCTGGAAAAATGATTAGCTAACTGGGCCATCCTTCAGATTTGGTGAGGTTTTAGAGCCTTCAACAACTTCACTCATTAGATCTAGCTGTCGCGACTCAAGGCAGAGCAGCTAACTGGCCGCCTTCTGTGCACCTTTGATTGAGAAGGACCTCTGAAGGTGGGGGATCCAGCAACCTATGAACTCCCTCCTCTCCCCAAGATGAGGTCTTGCCCATTCTAATGAGGTTGCTCCCTGTTTGGCCCTGCTTTTTGTCCATTGACCTGCACCAACATTTCAAGGAGAACCACCCCAAAGCCATAAACATCACTCTTTGATGTAAGATGCCCTGAAAAAGGAATATGATCATATTAGATTTGGAAGGCCAAATTTAGGACTGCCACATGATTGGATGTCAGGAAATAGAAGAAAATGGAAATGAGTTGAGACTTACTGTTTCCAACAATACATGACAAGGAAATCTGCAGCACAAGTACAAAGTTTCCAAAGAGTAGAGAGATGAAGGACTCCATGGAAACTGATCATGGTGACTAACTCATGGAAGCCTTTTTTTTTTTTCTTTTTTTGTTGCATTAGAAAACAAAGATGCGCAGAACCATTTGGGAAAACAATTTTCAAGGAAAATTTTATAATGGATGATCATGATCTATACCACTGATTCCTGTTTATTAAATGTAAAATGCTAAAGAACACTCCTCAAGTATGTAAAACAAGAAATCATCCAAGTAGTTATGCTCCTCCATAGTGATACATACGATCAGTTTAATATGACATGAGATAAAGATGAGTGATTAAAAGATTAAAGCTTAATTTTGGTGGTTATATGGCAAAGCTTATCATATGTTTGATAGCCTCGGGCCCAATCGAGAACCCAACACAAAGACTGCCTAATAGTGAGAACCTCTCAAGCTTATAGCACTCACACTCTTAGCGGAACCAATGCGATCGCATAATTCCATACCCTCGAGAAACCTAGGATTCAAGGACAACATTCACCGTGGGCTCACACTCTAGATAGCATTTAATCCGAACCCACCTTTGGGGCACCGAGTAGCCCTCTTCCAGGTAGCCCTTTTCCCAAGTATCACTCTCTCGCTACATACCGCCTCTCAATGAAAGCACCAATGATAGGGCCTCAAGCCCAATTGGAGAGCCCAACCCAAAATATTGGCCTAATAGGTGGGAGAACCTCTCAAGCTTAAGTACCACTCCACACTCTTATGTGGAACCGTTGTGGGATCATATCAATGTCCTACAGAATAACATTTTTCAACAAAAAAGCATGTGACTTAAACCAGCCCTTGGGATGAACAATCCATATTAATAAATAACTTTATCTATATTCAGATACTCCTGCTTCATATTCATTTGTGGCATGAGTTTAGCAATGGCATTCTGACCCTTGAGTCCCTACTCGAAAAAGACATGTATCATCCACATCCTAACAGAAACTGGTGAGGCTTGTTAGCTTACAAGCCTGTCATATTGTCATACTCTGTGGAACTAGTTACGAGCCTAGTAAGTAGTGATTAAAGAGAACGGGAACTGCAAATTTAATAGAGAAGAAGATGTCACAGTGGTGGCTATACCAATGGCAGCAGAGGTGGCTGCAGCCACACAGAGGCTGCAATATGGGCGATGTATCACAGACCAATGAGCAACTATAAAGTGCAAAATGATTCATCAATAACAGGTTTGACAGAAATTAAGGGTTTGTTTGGTTCCTATTTTGAAAACTGTTTGTGTTTTCAAAAAATAAGGAGAACAAGGAAAACAGGGAAAACACTTTTAGTTCCTAGTTTTTTTTTTCTAAAGAACATAGAGATTACAGAAACACTAAATTCAGATAATAAAAATAATTTTCAAAGAATACCATTTTTGAGAACAGAAAACGGTTTTCAAAAACACTAACCAAACAGGCCATAACTCATTATATTAACATTCCTGGTTTTTGTGAGCTTTATGAAGCTTAGTATCATATCGTAGTTCTATCACAACTATATACCAGGACAAACATTTCACAAATGTTCACAAACATTGGGGGTAACTCTGAATTTATTTCACACATCCACATCCAAGCATTCCATCCCACAAAGCATTCAACAAAAATATACATACCCACAAGAAATTAACAGCTATATATAAAGCCAGTTGATGTCCAGTAGAAGCCATATTTAAATTTAATCAAAGTTCATATAATAAAGCCTTACACACAGAGAAATTCTATAAGTTGCATCCTAGCAGACACTTGAAACTATAGATTAGGAAGACCAAATGGTGGCATACAAAAGAGAAAAGTGCATGATATAAAGAAAGACTCTTCAATTAACGTGTTTGCTTAAAGGAGTTAACCAGGCAGAAATGCCTCCATTGAAACAATTATTACAAAAAAAAAAAAAAAAAGTGATTTATGGTAACAAGTATAAAAGCTCAGGGAAAAAAAAAATGGGGGATAAGAAGAGCGACAAGACGGGGCTCATCTGGGCCAAGGAGTGTTTTTTGGAACCCCGCGCATCCAAGATGGATTTAGCGCTGGGTCCCATCAGAGCCAAGAAGGCACTGGCCCTGGGAACTTTTATGTTTTATAGAGCTGTTGGGAAGAAGGGTTGGGGGCGGTGTCTTCTGACTGTCCTTTAATGGGAATTTCGTACCAAGATCATGGAGAAGAGGGATTTTCAGATGCTCGCTCTTTTGCTCTAGTGGAAGCGGTCTCTAGGTGTCCCGAGGAGGATGACCCCGAAGCTCTCCGAAACCACGCGAAAGGCTCCAGGTTTGAAACTGTGCCCTCGGTTGATTATTCTTCTCCCATCTTCTCTGCTGGGCCACCCTACTTTCCGTGGGGCCTCAGTTTGGGATTTCACGAGTATGAGGCCTCGGGGGGGAGATGGAACCACTGAGGGTGGTGTCTACACTAAGAGAGGGTGGGGGAAGGGGATACGATGCCCTCTATGGAGGGGGTCATGCACGTTGGTCTCTGGCCCGAGAGAGGAGCCTTCTAATGTAAGTCCAGAGTGCATGGGATATAATACCTGGGAAGATAGCTATCTGATCAAATTTAGCGAATTTCTAGGGGTCACAACGGCGGGTTTTGAAGAGGAGATTTTGGAGTTGCTGCGAAAAATGGAGGGTCAAAGAAGATGGAGATAAGCTTAAGGTACCCTATAGAGACAAGATGAGAGGGAGTTGAGGAAGCTCGAATGCACTATAAACTACAATGGAAAGGGTCAATTAGAGGTGGAAGAGACAGGGGGAATTTCTTGTTAAAGTTGAAATGAAGCAAAGTTGTTCTCGTGGAATGTTAGAGGAGCGAACAACCGAATAAAAAAGAGATGTTATGAAATTTTATTAGGTCTCGTAGGGGTGGACTTGGTTTGCTTGCAAGAACTAAACTTCAAAATTTGTCCTAACATGCTCACAATTTTCAGTGGGTAGACTGGCCGAGTGGATATCGTGAGGCAGAGGGTACTGCAGGGGGTATCCTAGTGTTTTGGGATACAAGAAAATTGGAGTTGGTGGAGGCCGAAACAGGCCATTTTTCTGTTACTTGCATGTTTAAAAATGTGGAGGATGGTTTTCTGTGGGCCTTCACAGGGGTCTATGGTCCAGTAAAGAGGTGCAAAAGGGAATTGTTTTGGGAAGAACTTGGTTCAGTGAAAGGCTTGTGGGAGGGGCCCTAGTGCATTGGTGGAGACTTCAATATGGTTCTTTCCCCCAATGACGTAAACTGACAGAGGGCTCTCGCATTCTATGAGGCGCCTTTAACAGTTCTTAATGAGCCGTTTAGAGATCTTCCCCTTTGCAAGGGGGTCCTTTCTACATGGATAAATACAACAACCGCCTGATGTCCGGTCCCGGGACAGATTTTGGCACATCATTGGGAGAGTCACTAGCAATGTGACTCAAAGCACTCTCGAGACCAAGTCCCACCACTCCGTCCCGCGATGTTGTGATGCCGACGCGATTAAATACGCCTTCGCCTTCCTGCAGGCTTGAGAATATGGGTCAAGTTTGAAGGATTTAAGGACTTCCTCAGAGACTACTGCAAAGCCTTCACTTTTCCTGGCCTCCTATGCCAGCTTTATTCTCAAGTCAAATTAAAAGCCCTTAAAGGAATTTTGAAGGCTTGGAAACAAAGAGTTTTTGCAGAGTGGATCAAAAAACAGGCTTTAAGGTGATCTCTTTTGGATGATGTGGAAAAGGAAAAGGAGTCATTCTTGGAAGAAGCAGAAGAGGGAAAAGGCTAGCGAGGACTTTGGCGAGCTGGATTTTGGAAGAGGTCTCGGGACGTAAACTAAAGCAGATTTGCTGGAAAGAAGGGGATTTAAACATTCGTGGTTTTTTCATGTAGTTCGCCTAATTCTCAGTAGAAGGAGGAATTCCATTGTAGCATCGCATCAATGGTAGAAGATTGGTCATGAGGCTAAGGTTAAAGAAGGCTCACAGGCTTTCAAAGTCTCCTCACTCTCAAACACCAGCCCGCCTTACCCACTCCTACTCAATTTGATCACGCATCAAACCGCTAAGTTGAAGAAATGTTCACAGAGGAGGTGTCCTGTAGCAACAAGCTCGAGCTTAAAGACGAGCAAAGCCCTGTGACCGACATGGTTTTCCAATAGCTTTCTAGTCTTTCAGTTGGGATTTTGTGAAAGAGGAGGTTATGGGCTTCTTTAAGGATTTCTTTCAGAATGATCAGTTTGTTAAAAGTCTTAATGCTACTTTCTTGGTTCGGGTGCCCAAGGGAAGTACTGTTGAGGATCTAAAGGACCTAAGACCAATCAGCTTAATATAATTTATAAAATTTTATCCAAAGTTGGGCTTACCAACGTATCTAAAGTGGTTAGAGGTTGATTATCTCCCCGGGGCCTTTAATGCGTTTGTAGAAGGGAGGCAGATTCTTTATGCAGTGCTAATAGCTAATGGGGCTGTGGACTCTATTCTAAGAAGGAAAGAGAAAGATTTTGTGTGTTGATATTAAAAAGCTATGATCACATCAGGATTTTCTACTACAAACGCCTCGAGAGAATGGGGTTTGCCTAAAATGGATTAGGTGGATTATCTGGCATCTCCACAGCCTTTGTTCTCTGTCATGTTTAATCTGCCTCTCCTTTCCTGGTTCTTTCGAGTTCCAGAGGCCTGAGACAAGGGGATCCTCTATCGCCCTATCTTTTGTTATCGGGATGGAAGTCCTGAGTTGTCACACAAAGCGAGGCAAAGGGAAGGCAATTTATTTCTAGGTGCAAGTCAGTATGATGGTGGGGGAGATGGTCATCTCCCACCTATTATATGCTGATGATACTATCATTTTCTGTGAAGCCAAATATGAGCAGCCGATGTGCTTAAGATGGACATTAATGTGGTTCGAAGCCTTTTCAGGTTTGAAAATTAACTTGAACAAAAGTGAGATTATCCCTCTAGGTAGGGTGGACAACGTAGAGTCGTTAGCGGCTGAGCTTGGTTGTGGGGTTGGTTCCTCCCCCACTATGTACTGTCTCCCGAGCCTCCTCCCTCTCGGTGGCTTCAGGGGGGGTCTGGGACTCTATTAAAGAAAGATTTAGAAGAAGATTGTCCTCCTGGAAAAGACAATATATCTCAAAGGGCGGGAGGCTCACCCTTATTCGAAGTACTTTGTCTAACCTCCCCATTTACTTTCCGTTTAGAATGCAAAGATTGTTTGGTTCTAGACTGGCAGAAGATCCAGAGACTTTCTTGGGGTGGAGGGAATCTTGAGCGTGAAAACCACACCCGGTCAACTGAAAATCGCTCGGGCCAAGAGAAAAGTAGAGGGGGTTAGGGGTGAGAGGCCTCCATGATTAATCAAATATCACGCAGAAGCTGTGTCAAGGGTTTGCTACAATGAGAGGGACTCTTTGAGATCGTGATCGCACTCAGCTGAGAGGGGTTTCAGGCCAACACTCAGTGGACATCGTATGTTATGGTACCGCTTTATGGAAAGACATCGAAAGAATGGCCTACCTTCTTCAAAACACTATTTCCTCATTAGGAAATGGAAGGCCGGGTTTTGGAAGGGACCCTTGGTGCGACGTAGATCGTGGTCAGACAATTGCTTCCCGCCTCCGTCTCAACTTAGCGCTCACAAAGACGCCAGGTAGCGTATGTTTGGGATTCTTTCAAGGGAGATGGGGCTGGTCCCCGCCTTCTCAAGACCTTTAATGACGGTATGGAAGAGGTGGAAAGGTTCCTTCATTTCCTTCACAACAAGAAAATTAGGCCTTTTCAAGAGGATCGACTGTCATTAAAGGAGTCTAGTACTGATGGCTTTTCAGTTAGACATATGTATAGTAAGCTTATGTATTCTCCTCCTTTAGATTTCCCTTGTTGATCCATCTGGAACCCAATCGTTCCCCCCAAATTGGGTTTTTTCGCTTGGGAAGCTTCCTAGGGCAAGGTGCTTACGCTCGACCAACTAAAAGGAGGGATTCTCATGAATGTGTTTTTATGTGAAGAGAATGAGGAAACAATAGACCACGGTTATCCATTGTCTTATAGCCAAGATGTTATAAGCAATAAATTTAACCAATAAGAAATACAATCCACAGAATCATATACCTTGAGGAAAAGGATCGAGTAAAAACCTGTGTTAGATTGAATAGTTCTCACCCAGCGCATAAAACTCTCCATAGTCTTAATGGTGTCCAAAGTCAAGTGATATCAAAAAGGCCCCACAAATAGGTGGAAAGTAAGGGAATGGTAAAGAAGAGACAGACTTGGTTAAGAAGGATGAAGAAAAATCATGCTCGTGGCTCTCTAAGCTCTGGGGATTTGACACGAGATTCACTTTGGATGCTATTATCCTAACATAAAAATTCTGCAACAATGAGGAGATTTAATCCAAGTGAATGAACCAGAAATAAAAATAGTACCACACACGTGCATACACATGTAAATGTGGATTTGGGGGTTGAGGAATGGCAAACTAGGCAGAATCAGAGGAACCACAAGAGCAAAGCCGCAGAAATGTCAAAATTATATAAAAAATAGTACGAGAAAATTTTTTAATTGTATCACCTATCATCACATACTCAGGGGCTGCATAACCATAGGTGCCCATTACACGGGTAGATACACGAGTCTTATCTCCTTCTAGACCATCTTTGGCAAGTCCAAAGTCAGAAAGCTTAGCATTGTAGTCCTGGAATAATAAGTTTTAAGAATTGAAATAAGACAAGGACAAGTTAGGATTTTTTTTTTTTGATCAGTCAGGACAATTTAGGATTAGTATTGGCAAAGTATTTAAAGTTACCTACCACATCCAACAGGATATTAGATGTTTTAAAATCTCGATAAATAACTGGCCTTTCAGCTTCCTCATGAAAGAATGCAAGACCCTTTGCAGCACCAAGCGCTAATTTTCATTCGATGGACTACAGGCAAGGCCCTGCAGGCACATAACACCATCACCACATTGGATAACATTAAATACCAACAACCATAATGAAAATGTGCAGTAGCTCACCATTCTGAAATGATGGCTATCACTCAAAATAAAACATGCATTAACTAGAGCATAAACAATAAAGAGATGTTTAGATGCATAATATTTAATGTTTTTACCACTAAAAAGAAAAAAGGCAAAAAGAACTTGAAATATATGCTATAGTAGCGCTAGTATTCAACCATGAGTGTTGTTTGGTAGAAGACAAGAAAATACCAACAGGCAAACTTTCCTTTCACATATCTCAATTGCACCAGGGCTTTACCAAAAAATAAAGTAATATTTTAGCAGTTAAGCATGGAACTTTGAAATATGAAACTCAAACAAAAATGCAAGCAATGCAACATCAGACAGCATTCTCATACTTCATTTAACAGATAATGACATAAAAATGGCTCTAAGCACCTAAGTGACTGTAAAAATTAAGAAGATGATAAAAAGACAAAAGTAAAGCCTAGCCATTCAAAGGTGTATCCTTATCCACAGTTTCACAAATATGAAGTTTACATTTGCTTAACATTCAACTATCAATATTGAATGTTGCTGAAGAGGGTCGAATTAGCAGTCCAAATCAAGAGCCTGAAAGAATTTAATCCTCAAAGATCTTGAATCAAATTAGATAGCATGAATTGTACACTTATTTTTATATAAAAAGGCTTGATTGAGCTGTCTTACATTGGCAACATGAAATAGACCTTCATGACCAAACCATCAACAGCTCAAAGTAAAACTAACAGCAAAGCTAATAGAATACTGCAAAACTGCATTACTCAACTGTGATAGTGTATGATTGGAATGTTGAAACTTCATCCACAAAGACCCTAATTTCAGGTTTCAACATATGGCTTAGAATTCAAACACATGATTAGCCCATATACGTATGATATAAAGCGATACATAATATTGACTTTAGCACATCAGTCTTTATACATGCAACAAAGTTTCCACTCCTAAAGTATTTGAAAAATTCTAAATCCCAACTATATTGTTTTTAAATCATCCCCAGATATCAAAGAAAGCAAAAGCAAGCCATATGCAGAACATGTTATCACCACCCTCTAGGCCCATTTCTAGGCAGCTAATTACAAACATTGCAATAACAAAATCATCATCATCATCACCAAAAGAACCCAAGCCCAAAGCCAACAACATTTTAATTCATAGCTACTCATGGATCACCATAATCCTTAGATAGAAACTACACATTAAAATACAAGGATGGTGATCTGCGTAGAAAAGAAAACTATAGCCTTGTCAGGACTAAATGAGACCAAAAAACATAACTAACATTGCTTTGAGAGTAAACTGCATTAAGTTAAGAATTTTCAGTACATTAAAGAATTAAACCTCTGAATGCCTCTCTTCCACAAACTAATATAGGAAATGAAATTATTATGGCAATAATGTGTACCATATTGATATTTAATACACAGATATGATTAAACAATTAATACACGCATCACAGCCAAATTAATGGGGAGAAAATAAGTCTAGCGTTACATACTTCTGAAAAGGTGATTCTCCAAGCTTCCACGAGGCATAAACTCATAAACAAGAAGCCTTTGATCATCCTCAATGCAATAACCAATTAATTTGACCAAATTTGGATGGAGGAGATCACCAAGAAAATTAACTTCAGCCTGGCATACAATTGAAACATGAAAATATCCATAAATCATAGAGAAAAGCAGAATAAACATAATAAGTAGCTCTCCAGAAATAAAAATAAAATCAACAAGGGTACATACGTCACTTATGACCCTGAAGTCCATCATGGTTGAGGGTTTTCACTGCAACGTTAAGCCCTGTACCATTCCTAAATTTTCCCCTGTACGAATTCCATAGCTCCCACCCTGCTACAAACTCATATGATCAATCATAACAATCAGAATCTGAGTATTCCAATCTCTGAGCAACAGAGGGCCTTTGGCTGCCATTAAAATCAACATTGGAAGAATTGGGAGTAGACCCAATTCTCCTCTTCCTAGAATTCCCTTGCTCGTCCATCGAATTCTTCAAATCAACCTGTTCCCTGAACCCAATCCCTTTGGGAAAAAATCTCACCGAAGGCAATCTTGATCTACCTTTATCGAAAAACAATTGGGGTCGTCCTTGTCGGACCAAATCGAACCCACCAGGTCTCTGGAGCGGCTCGGCCACCTTCACCTGCCTCATCGAACCTTCACCGATAACAACGTGGCGGTTTCTCTCCACAACCTCCCAGGGCCTCTCCAGCTCCGACACACACTGCCGTTTTCAGCCCGCCTCCCTCTTCCCTCATCTCGTATATCTGGCGCTCGCGGCACAGCCAAGCCTGGAGTAGTTGTTTGGCCTTTTCGCTTGCATGCGCTTTCCATTGCCATTTCCGACACGCCTCCAGGTAGGTTCTCGGACTTCACCCATGCAATCTTGACTATCGTCATTGGAAATTGTGCAGAGCCGAGTGAAAGCTGAGACATTTTTGTTTGGAGGAGGGATGAGGAGTCGTCTGGTCCGGCTAAAACGCTGGAGGAGAAGGAGAGGTTTCGAAGGGGTATTGGAATCGACATTTTCGTGCGTGCGTGTAGGGTTTGCACTTTGCAGGAGAATCTCAATCTCGTGGTGGAAGAGACATCAGACAAGAGCGGATGTAGTGGTCATGCTTCAAGCTTCAAACTTCAAACTGCAAACGACGCCGTTTTCTTATCTGAACCTGCGCGAGGGGCCTCGTTTTATTAAGATATTAAATATCCCGAAATTTAAATATTTATATTTGTTTTATATAAATATCGCCGCTGCATCTACCGGCGATCAATTCTGAGGAGAGGTCAAAGAGTCGACAGCTCAACCGGTCGAACCGCTCAACCGAGCATAGACCTCGGCCTATGTATAAAATAAGTTATATTTCTTTTCTTATATATAAAACTTAATTTCCTTTCATCAATAATAAAATTAAAAGTTATATACATCCAATACACATTGTTAGAGCAACTAATACATAATCAAAATCATATTTCATATAATAAAATTAGACGCTAAGAAGTTTACATTGGGACAGACTGCCATCTCCATCTCGAAGATTAGCGCGAATTACTTCAATATCCACTACGAATATCACTACCCGAATATATCAACTCCTAAATCGTCATTATAAATTTTTTTAAAAATAACTCATTTAACTTAAAATAAATAAATACATATAACAAAATAAAATAACACAAATTTTAAAATCACCTTGGGCGATAACAATATCGAAGTCTCAAGAAGATATTTAACCTGATTATTTTGATTAATAATATTAAAAAATCAATAAAATAAAAAGTAAAAATCGTTTAGTTTTTTCTAAACAACGCCAGATGATCAAACGGCGGAACAAGAACCGTAACCCTAAGATCGTCGACCGTTACCGCTCGACGACGCACGCTTTATCCCTTGCCAGCTTCCCGATTTTTAAATTTCAACCGACCGGCCTCCCTGTCCGGATCCCCCGGTTTTCCTGGGCTAACAAGGGCGGCATGGCTCTCGACAACCCATATTAACCTTTCACTTAATGCCAAATAAAATTTTTCTTTTCATTTTAATACTAAATAAAACTTAATAAAGATTAAGTTATTTATTTTTTTAATATCGATAAGATAAAGATTATTACTTTTTCATTTCTGACAAATAATTTAAGCCTTATTTGTTATATCAATTTCTTATTTTCGCTTTTTCTATTCTCAATTTTTTTAAATATTTCAACAATAAGCTCATTAAAAAAGCTTTTAAAAAATCAAACAAATCGACCGCTTGTGCCTATTTAACTTTCGTAAAAGCAAAATCAACGCACATTAGGCTCCTATCATAACACATGAAAAATGACTAGATTGCTTCTATGACTACAATAGCGTAAGACAAGGGTAAGACCTAAAAGCCTATTGTGTTATTCCCCAACTCATTCTAAAATCTTTGTTCCGCTTTGATTCTCAAATCAAAATAATAGAATAATTCACATTTACGAGTGACACCGCGATCAAATTGCTAAACCGACATATCATAAATTTACGATTTATATTTTAAAAATTTTAAAATATATAGTTAAATATTTATAATGTTATTTACTAATTTTTATATAATGGCATTAATATTTTAGCTTTTATGAAAACATAATATGTACAATATTTAAATATAATAATTTATTTTTTCTTTTGAAGAGAAATATAAAATTTAGTTAAAATGAAAAATAACATTATATATATATATATATATAATAGGGGCGGACGGTTAACCAAGTTTATACCACTTGCTAATCCTCAGCTAATTATCATTACTATAGCCACCTACTCTTATGTTTATGAACAAAAACAATAATAGGGATGACTTTAGACACTGGTATCTATACCACAAGAATTTTGAGATATGTATTCATAATTCTAGTTGGGTCTAAACTTAAAGTTGAGCAGCAAGGTATATGGGCCCCACATCTATTTGAGTACAAGGAACTGTTTGTGTCAAACTTAAAGTTGCACGAATAGAGCTTAGCAAAATAATTTTTTGCAAATTCTCATAATATATGTTTCAAAATAAAGTTAATTAGAAGGTCTCATTACCATGTTACCAAACCATGGTTAGTGATTTATGATTTTAAATTTCAATAGTTAAAATCACTATCAACTACAGCTTTTAATCTTAAAGTTTAAAATCATAAATATTATTACGCTTTAATTACTAATTTTTTTCAAAATCGTAGCTTCATTAACTGCTTTTAACTTTAAGAAAAATCAGTTGTTAAATGCGACTACGCTTTAACTATTTAAAAAATTTTAAAACTATAGTCTTTTAATCATTTACTTTAATGACATAAAAAAATGTATTAGTTTCTTGTATTATCATTTTAAAAATATTTATCATTTTTTTAAGGATTGTTTTGGATACCACCCAAGAATAGATTGAGTGTTGCGGTTGTTCTGTTTCATGTCTTCAATAAAGCTAAATACCTTTCACATTCGTCATTGCTTTTAAAAAAATTTCACTACTTATCAATGAAATTTCTAAATAAAGCTTAAGAATAAAAAGCCAAAATATCTCGATTTTTTTAATTCGTAGTGTCATATTCCATCTAGTATGTTAAAAAACTACTATGAATGTCATCTTCCAGCCCATTTATTTATTTTATTTCCAAACCTATCCCATTTAAAAAATTAAACGGAGTAGGTTGGTTGGGATGAGAAAATTCTCAAACCCATCCTATTTACATTTCCGATTTCGTTTTTTATTCTTTATTTGTTTATATATTTTTTATTATATTAAAATTAATATATTTCAAGAAGTAAAATAAAAATATTATGAATTTTTATAAATTATTTATTAAAAACATTATAATAATACTATTTTTTTATATTAAAGTATAAAATAAAATAAATTAAAAAATTTTAAAATATAATCGGCGCAGCGAGAATAATATCAAACTGCCTCAAAGTTTGAAAATAAACTCGAACTCTACTAAAACTCGACATAGCTTAAACCAAATTGCCTCTATTACACGGGATTTTATTTGTAATCCAATAACTCAACTCATTGCCATCCCTACTCACTACACAATGTTAAAAAATAAACAACTTAAATATTTAAATTATATTAAGATTATTCAAAGATTAAGTTCTCAAAGTTAATTTATTCAAAGATTTAAGAAAAACAAATGCCACCTTAGTGTTACTATAGAAGCACATGTTCTTGTGCTCATCCCATAGATGAGAACTATAAAATAACTTTGTGAGATTATTAATTTTTACATTGTCCTTATTTTACCTTACAACTATTATCAAAATTTGACTTCTTATTTCATAGATTCTCTTATAAAAAGATATTAACATTTATAATACTAAACATTCATCATTTCAAAGGACAAAGTTCCTTCTAATTTTTCTTTTCCTTTTGTAAATAAATTAATGTAATCAGTAATATTTATGAAAAAAAGCAAGTTGTATAATTACAGTATATTTACATCTATATGGTGCATGTAATAAGTTTACTCTCTTACTATTAAAATTGATTTTTCTCATAGATATAATTTTTTTTACAATAAAACACTATGTTACAATATAATAAACTATTTTACTAAGACTAACTTAAGCACTTCTCCTCCTTGGGATACACATTTTTAAACTTTGAGATATATGCAGGATGGACACTTAATTATGAAAATCCTAAAGAAATAAAAAAATATATTAAAGAAAATTAATAACTTATATATATATATATATATATATATTTTAAATTCTTGTATATATTTAAATTATTTAATCTTTATATGTATAAATCAAAATAAAGTTAAAATTGTCAACAACCTATCGGTAGCATGTTTATTGGCTGACTTATCACATGGCGCACCGCTGCCGCCAACGATTGACTTTTTTCATGTTTTCGTGATTAAGAATTACGATATGTTTCGATCCGATAAAGCTTATCAGACAAATTGCCTATAAGATGTCAGAAATCTATAATTCAAATATTTTAGGTATTTCGGATTATCAAACGCTAAGAGTCTTTTAATCATTATTTTTGTTATTAACTCAATTGCCAGACTATCTCTTTTTAAAGTTTAAAGACTTTTGAGCTCAAGGCTTTCATCTATCGTATTTTTAATTGAATCAATAAATTTATCTATTTAAAAATAAAATAAATAAAATGAATTTAAAATAATAAATAAAATATCGCCTTATTTTCTTTAGTTTTGTTATTAAATTAGTTTATCAACTGATTTAAATAACTTAAGTATTATGTTTGATAAAACTAATTTAATTAGCTAAATTAAAAAAGGTTTTGAAAGAAATTTTTTCTATATAGGTATTGTTGACTTGTCATTCTCTACTTTTGGTTTACTCATCTAAGTCATCTTTTTGGTTAATATTTAAATTTGGTGAAGCTTGAAAAATTCTATGAATGGATAATTTCATCAAAATCAATCATTGTTATTTTTTTTTTTCAAATTATTGGGCAGCAAGCGCTATGGATTTGGGTTTGCTTTTTAATAATCATTAGTTTAAGTCTCCTTTATATCATTGGAGGTTTATCTAACCGTTAATTTCAAGGTTCCAAGATATTAGTCGAGGTACTAAGAAGTTGCCCTTACAATCTACAATTGAAAAAAATTATCGGTCATTTCAAGAGCAACCCAACTTTTAGCCAAGTATCAGGCAAGCCATATCTCAGAATCGCCAAAATTCAAGACCCAAAACACCAAAACCACGCCCAATCCGGAGATGCATCAAGGTAAAATGTCATCCAGGTGTTGGGGCGCCAGAGCCAGAATCCTTTGAGAGAGAAGTTTGTGAGACGCAAAATACTGGTTGACTACTCCTGTGCATCTCAACTGCAAGCCTCAATCCACTATATATCTAATTTAATTTCTATAAAAACACAGAGATTCAAAGGGGAAATGAGCTTACCTTGAATCCTTGCCTTCGAAACCCTAGAACGGAACAAACCCCAGCTTCCCTGAAATATTGTCCGAGCCTAGCCCCTCATTGCCGTTGCGCAGAAGGCGAAGAGGGAAGAAAGCAGCAATGGGGAGGTAGCAGCATAAGAAAAATCGAAAGAACCGCTTAAAGGAGGAGGATGACAGTAAAAGGATATGGGCTACGATGGCTTTGGCTTATTGCATTTCAAGAAAAGGTTTTTCTTTAAATTCAATTTTTGATTTTTAAATTAAAATATATAAATTGCTAATTTTTTTAATTTATTATAAATTTTATTTTTGATAGATTCATTTATATAATTTATAAATTGTTAATTTTTAAAATTGATTATAATTTTTTTAATTGATAAATTGACTGGCTATTTAAATTGACAAATTGATTTTTAAAATTTAAATTGATAAATTGATAATTTTAATTAAGAATTACTATTTTAAATTGATTTTAAATTTTATAATTGGTAGATTGATTTGTATACTTCTATAAATTGCCTATTTTTAAATTGATTATAATTTTTTAATTAAAATTGCCTATTCTTAAATTAACAAATTGATTTTTTAAATTTAAATTGATAAATTGATAATTTTTTAATTAATAAATTACTCATTCTTTAAATTGATTTTAAATTTTATAATTGGTAGATTGATTTGTATACTTTATAAATTGCTCATTTTTTGGAATTGATTATATCATTTTTAAATTAAAAAATTGCTCATTCTTTAAAATTACCAAATTGATTTTTTAAATTTCTAAATTGATGAATTGATAATTTTTTAATTGATAAATTGCTCATTAGTCAAATTAATTATATATTTTATAATTGATAGATTTATTTGTATTTTTAATTATATTTTTTAATAAAAAAACATTTAATTGAAACAGGCCCCATTTTCAAGACCTACCACGGAGAAAAATTGCTATACATTAAACACTGCCTAAGTATTAGAAACATTCATGACCCCATTTTGAAGAATCAGACGTGAGTCGCTTCAAGCCTTACCTAATGGATATTTATTGCATACTTTTGGAAATTAGTTACGTTATCCCATTGCCTATACTCTTTTGTATCATTTTGAAAGGGAGCCCTTCCAAAAATCCATGCAATTTCCCAAAACAATTTTTTTTTTAAACCTAAAATAATGTCAAAATCCATCGTTTGCATGTCATTATAATCAGAAGTAATGGGCTTCGCTTTAATTGTTTAAAAATTTAAACCGTAATCATCAACTACTTATTTACGACATAATAATAAAGATTAATTTTAACATTATTTTAAACATTATTACTTAATTTAAAAAAAAATTGTTAGAATATGTATTAAATTTCTAATTTGTATTAATACATTTTTATAAAGAATATTATATAGGATAATTCATAGTTGTTATATTATTGTGATATTATGTTTTTTTACCGAATAAAGAAATATTTTAAGAATATCTCTATAAATATTTTTGGTCATGAGGGAAAAACATATGAGAGATATGAGTTTATAAAGGCTATCTGATATGTACAAATGATATAAGAGTTTCTAAGAATTTGAAGTTTTAAAGACATTTTTCAGATACAGATATCGTACATGATTTATGATTTTTCCTAATATCAAATATTTTCGATACTTCAATCTGTACTACGCTTGTTAATGTCAAAATATTCTCTCTATCTCGTGGAATATACGCACTGATCGACCGAAACCACGTTAAAATTCTCACAAGACTTTTACGTGATTTTGAATTCGAATGTAAATGATTTTCAGCCTAATTATTTATTAATTTTTTAACCGATTTGAACTCATTTACGTTAAGCTCGAGAAATTTCAACTATTTTTCGGTACCGAATTATAAACAACTGTAATGCTGATCGAATGAAATAATCAGCCTTGAGCTTCAATTTTAAATCGAGTCAGCTTCGAGCTTGGTTTCATATTGACTCGTGGACCCAATTACACCCATTCCGTTCGTGTTTTCATTCTTGGGTAAGACAAGTGATGGGTGAATGTCCACACATCCATTAATGTTTGAGATATATTTTGGTGGGGGCTACCCAATTATCATGAGCCACGTGGACACCTGCAGTAATAGAAAATGTAGAATTAGATTGAAAAGAAATAGCCTAGAATTATCATACGTTGATAATTGATTCACATTCACTCAAGTTTCCACACAAGAATCACATAATATCAATATCTATATTGACCAACCAATATTTATATTTATATATTTATGTTTATATTTGCATTAATGAGTAATTGTATGGTCTAACGTTTAATTTTGACATTACTTTAAACATATATATTACTTTGGGAAATTTAAAAAAAAATTGTTAGAATATGTCTCAAATTTTTAATTTGTATTATTTTTTTATAAAGAATATTGTATAAGATAATTTTGCTGTAATATATTTTGTAATATTAGGATTTTTTATAGAATAAAAAATATTTAGAATATCTTCTTTGTTATAAGGGGAAAAAAAGGTAAATATGAGCTTGTAAAGCTATTTATATGCATTGGAGATGTAAAGTGCAATAGGATTGTAGAGCTAGCATGATTTTTTATTTACTTTACATCATACTATTTTAAGTGACTAAACATTTTTCCTAATCACAGTAATACTTTGGAGATTTTAATCTCAGACTTAGCCTTTTTCGTTAATAGTCAATATTTCATTCATAATATAAAGATAATCGACCGAACCACGTTAAAACTTTCAGATGTACTTTTTACAGATACGAGCCTGAAAGATAATTATTTATTAATTTTTTAATCGATTCCGTTAGGGACCGACCGCCAGAAATTTCACTATTTTTCTAATAGCCCAAACAAAAAAGCTCGACGAAACTCGGGAATAATTGAGTTTGGAGCTTTTAAATCAAGCTCAATCCTCGAGCTTATTGCATCGACTCGTGGACTTTGATTACACCCATTCCGTACCCCATATAGCATTTGATTTTGTAATTGAGGCTCACAGCCAATCGGATTTCCTTAACAGAAAAGAGTGGAGACATGAAACACACATAAACCAGAGCAAGAGATGAATACTGTTGTGTGCTCTCCTTCCTTGGCTGGAATTCCCACATCACAACTGCCTTTCTTCCCTCCAAAACCAGGTTCTTTTCTCTTTTCCTGCTTCCCAATTCCATTCCCCATCATTCTCATTCATACTTTTTTATTGTCTTTTCGATTTCTGGGACGTCAATTCCACTATTGTAGCAGCAATAATGGCAAGAGAGCCTGATTGCAGTTCAGTTCTCGGTCACAATGTGTCTTTCTTAATCCTTCTTCGATTCCATCAGCCGGGTACCGCCAACCCAAGGTGGTGTGGATATGGACGGAGAGCAAGCAATTGATGACGGCAGCCGTCGAGAGGGGATGGTCGAGAGCTCGCCAATGAATGGTCCTGTAAGTGGGTTAAGTCTTGTTTTTATAGTTCGTGAACTGCATGTTCACTGTTTGGTTTTATGCCTCTGGGAGAGTTAATGGCTAAAAAGGTTAGGCCCCATGTAGTTGAATAGCGGTTTTGCTTTTGGTTGAATGGAATTGCTTTCCTGGAAGTGAAGCTATTACAAGTTTGTGCTCCAAATTTGATTTTCGTTGTAAGAGTAACCCATGACATTTTTAGTGGAAAACATCCCGAAATGGAAATGAGAGCCGATGCCCATTGTAGACTTGACTTGTTAATATCTGTATTTAGGGTTTGCTTTGTTCAGACTACAGTATTCAAGTGTCTGATTCTGATGTTTTCTTGAGAATCAAACAAAGGATTGCATTACATACATCCATTCTTCATTGAAGAGGAAAAACTTTTTGACAGTGAAGGAAGAAGAGTAGCAACATTTTATGAGGTTTCTTCTCCGCGACAACTACAGCTGCTCCAGCCTGTTGATAAGCAGCCAGACAATGTTATCATCACCTACTGATTACAGGTATACTGGTTGTTGATCGCCCATTACTAATCAAATCTTAATGAAATACATCAGTTACATTTGGCACTCACTTCATGCTCAAAGACTGGTGGTGGCTTTGTTTTTTTACTTAATGTTGAATTGAATTTTTTTCAAATTTTTTAATTGCAATAGTACTTAATAGGATAAGTTGTTTGTTTTTAACATTGAGTAGTGAGTGTTGCTAGCTATCCTCCTTGTCGTACATGGCTGCTGCTTGTTTCAGCACGACTTTCTTAATAGAAAAAGCCAAGAATTTTTTAAGAATTTCAAGAATAAGTCATGAAAAAAGTTAAACAACAAACAAGTCAATGCTGGGGTAAGCTATTTAGCTTTTAGCAAAAAGCCAAAAAACAAACGCCACCTATGTCTCAAACTTCTAGTATTAGCTGTTTGTAAATGTGGATTAGTTTATGGACTCTTACTGAAGTCAATTGCCCTATCTGATGTGAGTGATAATCAGTAGAATGCCTTTTGCTCTCAAATAATTGTTATTGAAATTATGGTGGCTGTCAGATCTGGTACCTCTAAGCTTTCTTCACAAGAAGCCTAAGAATGCAATTAGAGGATGATTTAAGGTGAAGTTGGTTTTTTTTACTTAATGCTGAATATAACTATTTTTCAGCTTAATGCCAAATAGTACTTAATAGTATTAAGTATTAAGTTGTTTGTTTTTTAACATTGGGTAGTGAGTGCTGCTACATCTCCTCCTTGTTAGGCAAGGGTGATGTTTTCTGTTTTGAAAGATGACTTTTTTCTGAAATTTTTTTAGAAATTTCAACAATAAGTCATGAAAAAGTTAAAAAATAAACACACTGAATGCTAAAAGCTCTTTAGCTTTCAGCAAAAAGCCAAAAAACAAACAGCACTTTGTCTGTGTGGGCTGACGGAATTTGTCTCACGTGCTACCACCATCTTTTTCTTCTGATTATCCTCCATTGTGAGGCTTACAGCTTCCAAGCCACTAACTGGCACTCCTGCTACTATATCTAACATTTATGTGCATCTTCAACTCTCATTTGTATTTTAAATTTTTTAAGGAAACTACTAAGGTAAGGAATGACTTAACCTCATCTTATTTTGGGGTCTGTTTCTTGAATGTTTTCTGACCATCCAGGATTCGGGTTATGACTTTATATCCCCAATTTTGGTGCTAGCATCTACCTAATGCAACCCTTCACCTTTCTTTGGGACAGAATACCCATATGAAAGATACAAACTGGATACAGTATGGGCAAGGTCATGTAGACCAGTAACTTACCCTGTGTTCTACTTTTGTCCATTACTGCCTCATCAACCGTTCTTGCCTCTTATTGTTTTTTCTCGTGTGGAATCGCTCAGCTCTTTAAACAAATATTCTGTCTTGTCTTTTTGAAAGTATATAACTATTTCTAGCTAGTATCTTTATATTTTAAGATCTTGATTCATAGTTGTTCCCTGGTTATCCATTTATTTCATAGTGATACCTGCAGAAATATAGTTGCAGTATTCCAAAGCAGTCAAATAACAGTCTTTGCCATCTCAAAAACTCCTTCTGAAGCTCAAGTTTTCTTGAGGTATCTTTCAAGTATTTTAAAATGAACCACCCAAATGTTGCTAAATATGTGAAGCTCTAGTTAATTTGAATATAATTGAATGTATTGTCCAAATGAATCTGATATTTGTTTTATTTCCATGTTTTGTTCTTTCTGTAGGCCTTGGAGCAGGGCCTGGGGGAATTGTTTTGGTGCTGAGGATTCAACAGCTGTTCTTGAGCTAAAAGTGACCTCTTCTATGATAGCCTTCTTGACTACAAGTATTGGTCCTTACTTTGTTTGATATTATCAGGATTATTTTGACTAAAGGAATGAAGATAACAACATCTTGAGTTTGGACCAAAGCCACTATAACTCAAGTTCATATCTCTAAATAAGTGATCAGCTCTTGGATCTCTGTAGCCTCATGAGGCCCTGGTGAAGGACTTCTGGTTTGCTTTGCAGCTTCTCACCTACATGATTATATCATCACCATGGCTCTTTTATTTACTATAGAGATCCTGTACTTTCTCCATGAGGCTACTATTCTTATCCCGCCATTATCTCTTCATAGGTTAATCTTTGCCAGAGGGCTATTTCTTGTTCACTCAGAATGTTTAGAGTCAAATTACATTGCTAGTAGGCCTTTTCAATAATGTGCGAGTTTTGAACTTGGGGTTGCTAGAGCTAATATTTTGACCAATGTGATTATTTTATGACATAGTAAATGAGACATTTTTAGCTATGTATTTTCCAGGAAGTGCTCTCTTATGCAAGTTTGAATTATTTTCTTTTCATTTACAGTTATAGAGCCATTTCTGAAAAACCTATGTTGTATTACTAAATAAGTACCTCTTGTAAATGTACAGGGTCCAGTACATGCCTATGTTGCTATTCCAGGAGGAAAAACTTGCTATCTTTTCAGAGTTAAATATACAGGTAAGAGGTCATTGTCATGATCAAAATGGAAAGCAAACGAACAACAGCAATTGTCGGCGTGTAAAGATAGAGATTTAGACTAATAACCTTGTGGAGGCCGAGAGGTTTGCAAGATACAGAAGAATCTTGTAAATTTGTGCTTGCTGATTTGTAGGAGTTAGTTTGTGTAGGAGTGGCTCAAATATTTTAGCTACTTGATTGACATTCTTGACTGAACAACCTCCCCTAAGCTCATGCAAATCATAGTGGAATAAAACCATATTTATTTTCTTAGGAAGGACATGATGGAGTCAGTGGATAAGGTTGAAGAAGAAGGAAACAAAGAATATTTCCCTGGGATAAGAAAATTTTCTACCTGAAAACATCAATAGAAATAGAAAAGGTGGGGTTTTTTCTTTTTTTTTTTTGAACCCTTCATAACTGCATTTGGGGAAGTCCAGTTTTCCAGATTTTCTGTCCTTCAGTCTTGTCAGCATCCAAGAGGAGCTTTTTAATGTGTGTGCTCATGTTTATCTGTTAATTTTGATATTAATAGATCACATTTTGATATTATTTATAGGAAGCAGAAAATGGTACTCTTTATAGTGTCCTTCTACAGAATGCAGAAACAGTTGCATTGATCTGTCCCAGCCAAGGTAATTCCAACTACCATAAACCATTGACTATTTTGGGTTTTTTTTTTCTGTTTAGAGCTAATTTTGAAGAAGTCAAAACTTTTTGATCCATTCTTTGCAGGAAGTGGATTTCCCAAGAAAGCAATTCATGTTACCTCACTCAAAGTTGGAGATGAAATTCCCGCGATGGTACAGTGGTGGAGTCAAAAACACAGAATTGGAGATTCAAGAGTTTATTGTTGAAAAATGAACAATCAAGACAAAAAAAGTTTTTGTCCATTTGAACTTAATCCTTATAATGAAAATTAGATTCAGGGTTAAAGGCTTTTGCATCTGATTTTGCAATTTCTTCATGAGATTTCTCTGGCAATTAATGAATCAAAATGTATAGTTCTGCTTCTAAATTTGAGTCTAACATTGAACCTTAGTTGCTGAGTGTTCCATTCATCAACATCTCAATCCTTGTTTATGAAATCAGGATAGATATTACTGTAACTGGATTTATGACATAACACTTAAATCCTACAGTCATTGTCTTCTTTTTCTCCCATCTGCTTCCCTGCAATTAGTTGTAAGGAGATTTGAGAAAACAAGACAAGTAGATGAGGGCCACAGCAAGAAAAACATCATGGATTGATTTTTTTTTTCTATGCTCAAAATAGAGTACAATCAACTAAAGAGAAAGCTCCATGATTCTCTCTAGGCCACTCCTTGATCTCCTCCACCTACACTTCTCACTCACATCTCGAAAAGGAAAAACCAACACATCACAGCATTCACTTCAAGACCAGTCTCAGCATTTTTTGTTCAATGTTTCAAGATGCCCCCCAATCCCTTTAACAGATTATAAATAAGTGACAGGGGAAGAAACAGAGGGGCATGAACCTGGTGCCTTGTTTGCTGAAATTAGGGATCGATCAAGAGAAGGTTGTGGTTATATACAGACACGAGGACCATTTGCATGTGGAGAGACTTCTGCTTGGTTGACCATTTGGTATGCGCGCTCTGTTTGCATTGTCTGGAAAGTGATGAAGAACTGGCCAGCATGCCCTTCAGATTTGGCAGAGGCTCTTTAGAGCTTCAAATAACTTCACTCATTAGAGGTCTAGCCTTTGGGTCGCGACTAAGGCAGAGTGCAGCCAACTGGGCTGCCTTCTGTGCACCTTTGATTGAGAAGCGACCAAGGCGGGATTCAGCTCTCCCCAAGATGAGGTCTTGCCCATTCTACGAGGTTATGCTCCCCATTTGGCCGGTTTTTGTCCATAGACCTTTGCCCAGTCAACATTTCAAGGAGTGCCACCCCAAAGCTATAAACATCACTCTTTGATGTTAGATGCCCTGAAAAAGGAATATGATCATATTAGATTTGGAAGGATGCACCATAATATAGGCCGAATTTAGGACTGCCACATGATTGGATGTCAGGAAATGGAAGAAAAGAGACTGCTTTTCTCTATAAACAATACAAGACAAGGAAATCTGCAGCATATGTACAAAGTTTGATGAGTAGAGATGAATTAAAGAAATTATATGGGAAGAAGGGACTTATGGAGACTTGATCATGAGACTAACTCATGGGAAAACAATTTCCAAGGAAAATTTTATAATGGATGATCATGATCTGTAGCACTGACCCCTGTTTTATTAAATGTAAAATGCTAAAGCACACTTCTCAAGTATGTAAAACAAGAAATCATCCAAGTAGTTCTGTTCCTCCGTAGTGATACAATGAAAGCACCAATGATAGGGCCTCAAACCCAATCGGAGAGCCCAACCCAAAAGACCGGTCTAATAGGTGGGAGAACCTCTCAAGCTTAAGTACCACTTCACATCACAGAACCCATGGGGGATCATATCAATGTCCTACGTACTGTAGCCTCGGATGAACAATCCATATTTATAAACACCATCTTTATTCAGATACTCCTGCTATATTCATTTAAAGAGCTGAATGGCATTCTCGACCCCCGAGTCCCTACTCGAAAAAAGACCGCATCATCCACATCCCATCGTAAACCCGGCGAGGCTTGTTAGCTTACAAGCCTCATATATCGTCATCCAGGAACTAGTTACCACACTAGGTGATTGTTGAGAACGGAAACCCAAATTTGAATTAGAGAATAATGATGTCACACCTGTGGCTATACCAGCTAACGCTAGAGCGGTCAATGGGAGCACAATAGTAATGCAGATAAGTAATGATGTATCACGTAAACCAATAAGCAACTATAAAGAGCAAAATGATTCATCAAAAATGTTTACAGAGTAAATTATGGGCCCATTGTCTTATTTTTGAAAACTCCGCCGCTTTCAAAAGGAGAACAAGAAAAACAGGGAAAACACTTTTAGTTCCCTGTTTTTTTTTTTAAAAAAACACAGATTACAGAAACACTAAATTCAGAGAATAAGAACAATTTTCAAATAATACTATTTAAAGAACGTGAAACGCTTTCAAAAACACTAACCAACAGCCCTAACTCATCAGATTAACATTCCTGGTTTTTGTGGAGCTTTATGAAGCTTAGTATCACATCGCAGTTCTATCACAACTATATACCAAGACACACATTTCACCGAATGTTCACAAACATGGGGTAACTCGAATTTATTTCACACATCCACATCCAAGCATTCCATCCCACAAAGCATTCAACAAAATACATGATACCCACAAGAAATTAACAGCTATATAAAGCCAGTTGATGTCCAAGAGAAGCCATATTTAAATTTAACTATTCATATAATAAAGCCTTACAAATAGAGAAATGTTATAAGCTGATCTAGCATACTGAAACTATAGATTAGGGAAGACCAATGGTGGCATACAAAAGAGAAAAGTGCATGATATAAAGAAAAGACTCTTCAATTAATGTGTTTTGCTTAAAGGAGTTAACCACAGAAAAATGCTCCATTGAAACACTATTACGAAAAAAAAAAAGGTATCATGGTATCAAGTATAAAGCTCAAGGAGCCAATATTTTCTACAAAAATAGAGCAATAAATTTAACCATTAAGAAATACAACTCAGTAATCATAAAACCTGGAGGAAAAGGATCTGGTGCAAACCTGTGTTAGATTGAACTTGGTTACTCAGCTAGCAGACAAAACTCCAGTCTTAATGGCATCCAAAGTCAAGGATATCATAAAGGCCCACAAATAGGTGGAGAGCAAGGGAATGGTAAAGAAAAGAGACAGGACTCTAAGAATGATGAAGAAAATCATATTCGTGGCTCTCTAAGTTTCAATGATTTGACACGAGATTCACATGGATGCCATTATCCTAACATAAAAATTCTAGTAACAATGAGGAGATTTAACCGAGTGAATGTGAAACCAGAAGAGTAGAAAACACGACACGGACATACACATGTAAAATGTGATTTTGAGGAATGCAAACTGAGGAGCAGAATCAGATGGGCCACAAGTCGCAGAGCTGCCAAAAAATTACAAAATAGTAATGAGAAAAGCGACTGTAGTCACCCTGTCATCACATATCAGGGGCTGCATAACTGTTAGGTGCGCCCATTGCCACGGTAGATACATGTGTCTTATCTCCTTCTGGACCATCTTTGGCAAGTCCAAAGTCAGAAAGCTTAGCATTGTAGTCCTGGAATAATAAGTTTTAAGAATTGAAATAAGACAAGTAGTGTTAGACTAGTATTGGCAAAAGTATTTTGAAGTTAGCCTACCACATCCAACAGGATATTAGATGTTTTAAAATCTCGAGCAAATAACTGGCCTTTCAGCTTCCTCAAGAAATGCAAGACCCTTGCAGCACCAAGTGCAATTTTCATTTTTGATGGACCAAGGAAGAGGCAGGGCCTTGCAGGCACATAACACCATCATTACTGGATAACATTAAATACCAACAACCATAATGAAAATGTGGTCACCATTCTTGAAATGATGGCTATCACTCAAAATAAACTTGCATTAACAGACTGGTAATAAATAAAGAGATGTTTTATTTATGACATTTAATGTTTTTAATATGTTGAAAAGGCAAAAGAAAAGAATCCTAAAATATGTGCTATAGCAAGTGGGTGATAAAAATGTATTTCAACCATGAGTGTTGTTTGGTGAAAGACAAGAAAATAAGTAACAGGCAAACTTTCCTTTCACTTCACCTGCACTAGGCCAATTAAAATAAAGTGATATTTTAGCAGTTGCTGATGGAACTTTTGAAATATGAAACTCATACAAAAATGTGATGTACAAGCAATGCAACATCAGGACAGCATTCTCATATTTCATTTTAACAGATAACATTACAAAAAATGGCTCTAAGCAATCATGACTGTAAAAATTATGAAGATGATACAAAGACAAAAGTAAAGCCTTAATCTATTATCAAAGGTGTATCTCATTCACAAAGCCACAAGTATGAAGTTTACATTTGCTTAACATTCAACTATCAATATTAGAATGTTGAGGAAGAGGGTTGAAATTAGCAATCAAATCAAGAGCCTGAAAGAATTTTAATCCTCAAAGCATCTTGAATCAAACTAGACAGCAAGACTCACACACTTATTTTTATATTAAAAAAAAAAAGGCTTGATTGAGCTGTCTAAGGTATTGGCAACATGAAATAGACCCTTCACATCAAAACCATCACAATCAGCTCAAAGTAAAACTAACAGCAGTTGTGTAGATTACTGCAAAACTGCATTAGCTCAATCAGATAGTGTATGATTGGATTGTTGAAACTTCATCCACAAAGACCCCACTTCAGGTTTCAAAATATGGCTTAGAATTCAAACATATGATTAGTCTATGTAATGCATGATATGTTTATTACATATTATCGACTTGAGCACATCAGTCTTTGGTGACATGCAACAAAGTTTCCACTCCTAAGTATTTGAAAATTCTAAATCCCAACTATATTGTTTTTAACTCAACTCAGAGATCAAAGAAAGCAAAGCATGCATCCAGAACATGTTAAGAATAAGTAAGACATCACCACCCTCCAGGCCCATTTCTAGGCAGCCACTACAAACATTGCAATAACAAAATCATCATCATCACCAAAGAACCCAAGCCCAAAGCCAACATTTTTGTTCATAGCTATCACATGAATCACCGTAATCTGTAGATAGAAACTACAAGGCCAAAATGGCAAGGATGGTGCTCATGCAGAAAAGAAAAATATGGCCTTATCAGGACTAATGAGACCAAAAACAGAACTAACATTGCTCTTTGGAGAGTAAACTGCATTAAGTTAAGAATTTCTTCAGTGAATTAAAGAATTAAACCTCTGAATGCCTCTTCTACAAACTAATATAGGAAATGAAATTATTATGGTACAATGTACTACATTAATATTTAATACACTAGGATATTAGATTAAACAATTAATACTACGCATCACAGCCAAATTAATGGGGAAAATAAAGTTCAGTTTACACTTCTGAAAAGGTGATTTCAAGCTTCACTGTAAGGCATAAACTCATAAACAAGAAGCCTTTGACTTAATCCTCAATGCAATAAATCCAATTAATTTAACTAAATTTGGATGGAGGAGATCACCAAAGGTACCAATTTCAGGCTGGTATACAATTGCAAACATGAAAATATCCATAAATCATAGGAGAAGTGAAAGCAAAATAAACATAATAAGTAGCTCTCCAGAAATAGTACCAAAATCAATGAAGGGTGTCATACTGTTTCATTCTTTTATGACCCCCTGAAGTCCATCATGGTTGAGGGTTTTCACCGCAACGGTAGGCCCTGTACCAGGTTTGACAGGTGTTGTTCCAGTCCTGTTAATCCACCCCTGAAAACACAAACCAAAGTTTACCCTCACCAAGAAGACTCTCAGGTCTGAAATTCCTTGTTGCTGATTTAAGCTCATTGAAGGTGAACTTTCGGAGCTGAGAAGCAACTTTGAGTTCCTCACCTGCATTGGGAGTTGATGGAGTACTTTCCCCATTGCTAGTGGTTGAAGAGGATACAACTGGTGCAACTGGTTGATCTCTGCTAGTATCATTCGTAGATTTGCTTTCCGCTGATATGCACACAGAAATCACATAACATTATGGCCTCTAATTCAAAAATAAGACATTAGTCTCCATAGAGAAGCATTCATACTCCCTGACTTTGTCTTAATATAACAGATATTCCATCATGCAGCAGTAAATGCTTCTCAATATAGATTAAAAAGAACACCAGCTGATCCATGCCCTTATCTCCAATCAGTGCATCCATTCATGACAATAGTGACCAGTATACTAGACCATTCTCAGAAATCTAGTAACCCAACGATGGGACTGCATTTGCTAATGCAAGTTCATTGCTTTTATAATATTATCGCACAACTTTTTCATGCATTTTAGTTATAGAACCATAAATAGGTCATCAGTTCCACTTTATTTATTTATGCCTCATAACATATAAATAATCGGGGAAACACAGTATGTCCTTATATAGTGAATAATACTAGTTCTCCTTCAGCATAATTATTAGTGATAATCATTTGGACTGGTCCGCTACACAAATACACACAACATAACTAAAAGCATTTCATAAACCCCACGCTGCAACCCCTCCTCCCCAGTTAAGTAGACTCCATTTTTATACTTGAATAAGTGGTCCTATTCCCTTCTGAAATGTAAAATTTGAAGAATTCGTCAAGTATGGATTTGAGTTATATTAAACTCACTGGTGCTATACCTTTATCTTTATATCATCTTATTTGGGAAACAACCAACTCACTGGTTCTGTTCCATCCTCTGTGGGCCAACTCATCCATTTGATGGTCTTGAGTTTTTGGAATAATCAAACCAATGGTTCCACTCCTGAAAATTTAGGAAATTTAGCACTTAACAGGCCCACCTGAGAACTTTACAGGGAGAATACCTTCCCAGTTTCAGTATCTAGCGAGATTGCAAACTTGAATCTCTCCCCATTAACCTCTAGCACCATTCTCCTCCGGGATGGATTTTGAATCCACAACACAGAAATGGTTCCAAACCACACCATTACTCATCATTGTTTTTCTTTATCCACTCCCCTGTTTCTGCCTGTGCAATCCTCGGATTTTCTTTTCATTTTCTAAGGCTTAAAAAACCCACTTGGTTGTCAGTCACCAAAAATGGAGATCTGTTTTCGACATGTGGGACTTTGATGGTAGAATCACCAGAAGACATCATCAAAAGCAACAGAAGATTTTGACATCATCAATGCATGTTTCTAGTTTACCAATACATGGAAAGGGGAAGCTTGTATTATCTGTTGAGTAATGAAGTTGAGGCTGTCGAATTGGATTGGATGAAGAGGGTAAATGTGGTCAAAAGTGTTGCTAATGGCTTATCCTATATGCATCACGATTGTTCTCCGCCGATCATTCATCGTGGCATATCAACCTACAATATTCTTTTGGATTCCAATCTTGAAGCTCTTGTATCTGACTTTGGTACTGCAAGACTACTAAATCCAGATTCTTCTAATCAAACTCATGTTGCAGGCACTTATGGATATATTAAAACCAGGTAATAAACTGTTTAAGCTTGCTTTTCATTACAATGAAAAAATAAAATTTGTTGCTACTTTTAGTAGGGGAGGATTTAGCATTGGCTCAGTGGGGCACCTGAACCGCTGAAAAATTTTTGGAAAAAAATTTCCTTTAAGTCCAAGGGCATTGGAACTGAGAGCAAAGTTATGCTCCCACTTAAAATGCATCAAACCTTTATCATTGGGCTAACTCACTTGTTAATTTTCCAATACTCTATGTTTGTAAGGGAATTTTATGGTATTTTGAGGTATTAAGTATTGTGGACATCTTAGCACTAATAGCCGCAATAATCTAATCTTATACCTGTATTCGAGATAGGGGATCATGGTTCAAAGTCGCGGTATTGGCCACCGACTCGGAGGGTTCTGAAACATATCGGTCTTGGTGTATCGGCTTGATATCGGCCGATACATAAATTAAAATAAATAGAGAGTTTAAAAAATGATAAAAAATTATATAAATTATTAGTGCATATATGCAATTGACTTAAAAACTAATAAAATAAAATTATTTTATGCTTTCAACTTATTTAAATAACTATCAAACATTCACTAAAAGAATTAAAAATTATAATATACTTGTTACAAATACCTGTACTATAAAATTAATTAAATAGTACATACAAAATAAAAATAATAGTTTAATTAAATGTAATTATTTATTTAAAAATGTTAATTAATTTTATTTAACAAAAGCAATTTTTTTTATTTTTTGTCGGGTCATGAGGTGTCTTGAACGGGCCCGTGCACATAAGAAAGACACATTTAAATCATACCATACCTAGACTAATCTCTATTGGAGCCAGGATGGACCACAAGGACAGTAAAGCTCTACCACATAACACAGTTGCATTCCCAGGGCTTTTTTCGAGACCTCGTTAAGTTAAGAGACCCTACCATCTCAATTCTACCTATTTGGTGGTTTTAACAAAAGCAATATATAAAAATAATTATAACTATTATAATAGTTTATGGTAAGTTAGATATTTAAAAGTAATTTAGTCTTTATCTTCAAATTCATTTTTAAATTAATTTAAATAATAATTTATTAATATAAAAATATTGATATTTGTTTCAAAAATAAATATCAATATTACAATTAAACATAAAATCTCAATTAAGCAAATAATATGTAACCCACTTTCCCTCATTTAGTAGGAAGTTAATAAATTTCTCAAAAAATCCCCCCTTCTTTCTCACTTCTCCCTCCCCTTAGTCTCCCTACCCCTTCGTTTTGTCTTTCCTACCCTCAAGCACAGCACTGCTAAATGCACTTCATAACGCCACAATCCAAGGCCATTGTCACGACCCTTCAATTGCCTACCGCTTCCACTCACCAGCGCCACATGTAAAGGGTTTAACCACCACTACAGAGCGGCGAAGAAAGACCAGGTCCTCGTCATTGCCGGTTGCAAAAGCTACCTCATGGTCCCCAAACAAGTCGAAGACTGCCCCAAATGCGCCGGCCAACTGCTCCATGGTTCAAAAAGTTCCAAAAAGTTTTGATTTTTAGTGATTTTGAAGAGGTATCTCACGAAAGGTTTTGATTTTTAGTTATTTGAAGAAAAATCTTAAATAAATTTGATTTTTTTTTGTTGTGTTGTGTAAAAACATATTAAGAAGAGAGAACTGTTTTTCCTCTTGAAGAAGATCGAAAGGATCGAGTCAACTCGAATCTCTCATTAAAAACGACGTAGTGCCTGCCGATTTTGGATTATTCCACTGAGTTTCAGAAATGTATCGATCTGTATCAACTCGGTGCAGTCACCTTTGAGACGGATACGACTCGGTCAATTTGTACCGAACTCGGCCGAGTTTTTGAACCTTGTAGGGGATTTCTCCCATAGTTTCTTCCTTTTCAAGTTTTCATGTAAATGTTTGCATTCATGGTTCTCATCTTTTATTTCTTGTTGCTTATTTTTTTCTTTCACACCTACCTATACTTTTGCTTTTTCTAATATGTGGTGAAAGAAATGCTTATTTCTCCTTTCACTTGTCACAGAGCTACTTACAATAACATTGAAAGCAGTGAAAATGTGGATGTTTATAGCTTCGCGTTGTTATCATGATGCCCCATTCCGGGGTCCCGTTGACAACCCGCCAACCTGACGGGAATACTGTGGATGCCTGCAACCCGACACCACTCATGAAAATCGGCAGAGTCTCCTTACTGGGAGCTCACCTCCAAGGTACAAACCTGTCCCAACAATTAACAAATAACCACACCGAGTCCATGTAAGTAGTAAAATGACCACTGGGCCCATACATCATCACTACAAAATTACATCAACTATATACCAATAGTTCAAGAGTTATTACAATATTTTAACCAAAACATATATCAAAATTTAAAGTTTGGCCACATGTTATACAAAAAGAATACCCAAAGCCACAACCCGCTTTCAACGGCCTCTAGTGAGTCAGCCCCTCCCTCCCGTATACCCCGTACCCGAAATAGTGATCCTCGACAGGTGAGCAAAGCCCAAAAGAGTGAAAATTTCCTTACATGGGTTACCCCACCTAAGTGCACATGCCATGGAAAACAAACACACTCAAGCAAATACATGATCCTACTCAATGTCTACGTCTAATCCCATGTCCCGAGTCCTCACCGACTCCTCACACATGTCAATAAATGCGAGTAAATCACAGTTTTCAAACAAAAGCTTTTTGCTCTGAAAACTTACTACCGAGATTCTGGTGAAATATATCGGACTACCCTCCGAAAATCGGTCGATAACCTTCCGAAACACCACGTCCTCCGACGTGAATCATTGACAATCTCCCACCCCTCCCGAAAAATCTTCCGTCGAAATTCCTTTCACAAACATTTTTCCTTTTTATTTTCTTTCATGTCATGCACTCACTCCTAATATTCTAGGGTGCCCTAGTGCACATGGAATGCATTATGCCAATTCCAACAACTCATGCTAATATATAAAACATGTATATATTAACATAATTAATTCACACAATTCATATTATTAAATTCACACCAATAACACTAAAATTAGCTCACATGGGCTAATTAACAAACACAAGCAGTCTATTTGAATCACTCAACATCATAAAATTCACACCAAAATCATGTAACTATTCACGTGAACAGTGAAACCCCTGCTGTTCGTTTCACGGCCACAACAACGGGATTTTCTCCACCTCGCTCAAAGCTTTTGAGACCTGTTCCGCCATCCAAGCTCTAACATCCCCAACCATTTACATGGCTCTTAGCCAAAGAATAACGCAAGTAGGAAAAGATCCCTATCTCTTGAAGTTGTTGGAACTACACCAAATTGGGTGGTCCACGATAGCCCCTCACGCGTAATTGCATTTTAATATTTCATTCCTGGTTGAGAACTAACTCATCTGGGAATCAAGGGAAACGTGAGGGTAGAGGCGCACTCTTTTCTCTCTGTGAATCAACAAATCTCAGCCCACCGCCTCACCGTACGATTTTTTGCTTTCAAATGCAGGAAGGAAGACTATTTGTAGCTTTAAGTTCTGCCTTTACTACATTTCCAATAATTCCATCCATGTCCCTTTTGTCTTGATTTTTGACACTCCTAGCACAATCTAGAAGCCATTCATCTCATCCTCTCACTAATCATGCAACATAAATACATGAGTACATGTAGTAGGTGACTTTCTTTGTCACATCACATGTTTTCACGAGCCGCTTTACAAGACTTCTGACACCCGGTGGCTGAAAACGTGAAATTCGACAGTTTCGAATCTCGACGAAATCTCGACTGCAGCCAGATTTCACGAGACGACCTAATGGTGAAGTCTCTGCTTGTCATCTCTGAGATCTAGAAAATTTTGGATTTTTACCAAAATTACCGCTTATTCCTTTTTAAAATTGGAATTTTCTGCCTTACGCTATAATTTAGACAGATAATGGGAAAGCATCCTAAGGAACCAATCTATTAGTCATCTTCTTCACATCACGTAAACTATTTTTGCTAAAGGATATCTTAGATCCACATCTCACACCTCTCAAAATCAGCGAGTTGCAAGTGAAATAATTCTCACAGTGCGACCATAAATTTTTAAATGCATACATTTTAAATTGCAGTTTCGTCCAATAATGCAAGAAGTATGCTGGGAGCTTCTTGTTAGTAAGTTGTTTACCCTACCTTTTGATGCAATTTCACTTTCACAATTGAGAGATCAAGAAGTTTAAGTGGGCTATTAATGAGTAATGATCTGAAATGAAAGAAGGGTATGTTCTTATGTGTTGTACTAAAGAGAATAATTATGATAATTTTAAAATTTGAAATGCAAGGCCATGTAATTAAACTGTGGTTGAAATTCTTTCTCATTATATATTAGTCTCCTATCACTATATAGAATCCTTCCAATTATTTAGATCTTTCCTTATTCTTCAATCTTGTCTCCCTTTCTTTATATTTTTGAGAAAGAAAACAAGGATATGACCACGGTACCATGACACTACGTAATTTTGAGATATGGTGACATAATTTCGCCTTGGAGTAAAAAAATCAAGAATCATAGAGAGTATATAGCCCCCGCATTTATTTGAGCCACAGGTGAAAGGTGTTTTGCACCAAACTTATAGTTTTTTTTTGGGATAAAGGAAACTACAAAATTGTAATCTTACAAAGGCGATTAGAAGACAATCCACAATAATCTTTAGGAGGAATAGATAGTGCTACTATAGTTGCACGAATATATTGAGTGCTACTATAGTTGCACGAATATAGGAGACCTGTACTTGCAACAAGGAATGGGCCACTTCTATATAAACAACTAACATTCTCTTACTCATCCCACAATGAGAAGTGAGAACTGATTTTTCTTCCATTATTGTTTATGAGAATCCTTAATCCTTCATTTTTCGATTCATTTTATTCTTCGAACCGGTGAGAATCATTAATAACTTTGCGTGAGATTATTAATCCTAACATTGTCATTATTTTACCTTATAACTATTATCAAAATTTGACATCTTATTTCATTGTTTCTATGAGGACCGTGGTTTTTAAACCCACTCACTGGGACAGGCCCCAGTGGCCCGGCCTCGTCGTCCATCAGTCCACCTGCCCATGATGTGAAGTGCCTAAGTCACCCCATCATATTAAAACTTGTAGCACTACTCTAGATGGGAACTGGTCAAGGTCTATGAGCCGTGTCCTCCCGCAGGCCAACTCAAGGTAGTCCGCCCAGGAGTTCCAAGTCCCCAAATTCGCCATCCTTCCACTTATAGCATGCATGTTCGTTATGGATGAATGAATTAAGGCGGGAAACACGCAAAAGGTATTTATCCACGAATTTCCTAGTTTCCAAATCCCTTATTTATCGGAAGATTAATCTTTGATAAGGAAGAATTAGTCTCAGATAAGGAAAAACATATTTATCCTTGAAAATACGAGATTCCTTCTCAAAATAGGAAGGAGAGTCGGCATCCATTGACTATAAATTAGGAAGATCCCCTACGAGGGAAAGGTATGCAAATCCAATTATGTAAACTTCCTTCTTCATCCTCTCTATTTTTAATTTAATTTCAATTCATTTGAGAGGCGAGGCCCATTAATGTAGATCGCCTTTTGCAAGATTACATCGCGCCGCTGATGCCCCGAAGATTAGACGATCAAGGTAACAACAATTTCTTGTATCTAAAAGGAGATTAATAGTTTCTAAACATTTATAGTACTAAACATTCATCATTTCGAAGGACAAAAATCCTTATAATTTTTCTTTTCCTTTTAACAATTAATGTAATTGGTAATTTTTATGGAAAAAACAAGTTGTATAATTGCAGTATATTTATATCAATATGGAAATATAATAAAAGCTTATTTCCTCTACTATTAAAAATAATATCTTATTTATTAATTTTTTCTCACAAATATAAAATTATTTGATTATATATGTATAAGAGGACCACTTACTAAAAACATCATCGAAAATGTAGAAATACTAGGATGACATTCAAACACCAAATCACATATAAGTGATGCAATATTAAGAAATTATGATAATTGTTATAACTACGGAAGCTTTGATGAACAATAGTATGAATTCAAAAACACAAAGATATGGAAATCATCATAAAAATGCACGAGAGGTTTTAATGTGGTTTGGCCAATTATGCCTACATCCACGGATGGGAGAGAATATTTCCACTATTCTTGAAAACATAGAGAACAAGATTGGCATCGTTATTGCAACCACTCATGAAAATCACAAAATAAAACCCTAGGATGCTCAAGCACATCGAAAATACCTTATAAACTCTCAATCTCACAAACTCTTACATCTCTGCACACACCAAATATTTCTCATAACTTTTTCCTTTTGTGACCCAAAATATTTATAGGAATATTCTTAAAAGCTTTCCTTATTCTATAAGGAAACCTAATATTACAATAATATAAAAAATAAGAATTATTCAATAAAAAATTATTTACAAAAAGGAATTAATACTAAATAGGAATTTGAAACATATTATAACAATCTCCACCTTGGATCAAATTCCATCACATTTTGATAAGAGAGTAATCTGTGACACCCCAAATCCTGGGGGTCTTTTTTTTTTTTTTTTTTCACAGGTAACCTTCAACAAGCTATATAATAACCTCATTCACGCATATTCATGTGTCACTCAATTATTAAGCAATGACACATAACAGTCCATCTCATTCAAGATTCTAGTAATTAGTGCACTTAGTGCAATGATAAATTTTTCAGAAATTATGTGAGCACCAAATGCCATCCAAAGGAATATGGTTAGATTCTATATTCAGAGATCTTTCCATAGAGTCTAAGAACGTGCAAAGCGGACTTTCGACGCAGGAAGTTACAGGTCCCCTGCCATGCCGAGCTCATTCCCTAGACGAGGCCTGGCTCGGCTGTAGCAGGTCACTGACCGTAAGAGGTTTGGCTCGGCTATATTTGAGCACTAAAATGCCATCCACATGCTTGTGGTCAGATTCTAGACTCAAAGAGCCTATTGAGTCTAAGAACACCCGAATGGACTTCGATCAGGAAGTTATGGTCATCCCGAAGCTTGCACTTCATATGAGCAAAGAATCGACGTGCGTAACCGACAGTAACCTACTTTCTTTCGTATTTTTTGAACACAATATGAGCTCAGATTATATTGAGCCATACATAGATGGATTCTAGACTCAAAGGGATTTCCGTAGAGTCTACGAACACTTGAAACGGACTTCGGACGAGAAAGTTATGATCGTCCGAAAGTCGTACCGCCGAGCTCATCTCCCACGCCCGGCCGAGAGCCCCACCAAGGAGGTCACCAAATTTCACACAGCCTCGCTATGTAGAAGAGCCAGGCCAAGTGGCCAGCTCATGCAGCTCATGCAGGAGAGAGCTCATGCAGCCTGGCGCAGAGAGCTCATGCAACCAAGACAGAGGTCACTGTGTAGCTCATGCAGAAGAGCTCAGCAAAAGAGGTCAGCTCATGCAGGAGAGCTCATGCAAAAGAGCTCAGCACAAGAGGTCAGCTCATGCAGCTCATGCAGAAGAGCTCATGCAGCTCAGCACAAGAGGTCAGCTCATGCAGCTCATGCAAAAGAGCTCAGCTCTGACCAACCAAAGAGGCTGCCGGGCTAGATGAGCCTGTCACCTCATCCTCTCAGACCCTTCTCGGTGCAAAAAGGCCACAATCCTCACTGTAGAGGGTCCGATTTGGGTGATTCGAAAGCCTACATCAAGATTAGTGATTAAGCCATAATTTCTATCAAGGATGCTAGTCCAAATTCTCACTTTTCCTTAACCGAAATTCAGTCTCAAAGACTAGACGTCTCATAGGCTCCAAAACAGAACGCTACTCCCACACAACTCATCGCAAGTGAGCTCGGCCACACACAGCTCATCCCAAGTGAGCTTGGCCTGCAGAGGTCAACTCATCCCAGGAGAGCTCAGCCGTAAAGAGGTCAGCCCCTCCTCCCATCCTCAAGAGAGTTTCACCCAAAAGAGCTCGCCACACAAATCTCATTCTCTGCTGGAGTCGACCACACAGCCCGCCTCTCGCACCCTTCCAAGTAAAAATGTCATAACTTCACTGTAAAGGTCCGATTTGTGATTCAAAGCCCACATCAAGCTCACTGACGAGGCTACGATATACCGTAGGGCCACAGTGGCCAAATTCCTTGTTGCCCAACAAAAATCAGTCTTAAAGTCCGACTAGAAATAAACAAAGGTAAGAGAAAATTCCTTACCAAATTGTAGCTAAATATGAACTGGAGTTTAATTACAATTTATCTCACACTATATTTACGAACCGGATAACAAATTAAGATATAGCAAAAATCGATTTTCCGCCTGTGACTTTTACAAAAACCCACAACAGTTTCATCTTTTGACCTTCTTCAACTAAGACCTCAAGAAGGCCTTCTCGTGTACCCCAAGACTAAATGTTTTTCCACGACTGGTGAGCTATGCCCAGTAGAGAAAGTCTCCTACAAGGGCTACTCCCCACCTAAGTGCACATGCAATGACATAATCCACATAAATCATTCACACACATTCATAAAAATATGCATATCTCTATAATGGTCGTCTACGCCATGCCCCGCTTCCGAGTCCTCACCTACTCCCCCACATATAATTGTCATGTGGCGAAAACCTGCTTTCAAAACAAAAGCTTTTGTTAAACCCACTACCCACCTCCGAGTATCAAACCATCGACCATCTCTAAGAACCCTTATCGAAGCCAACCCTCCGATAGAGTTCATTCAGACAAACCCCGATATAACTTATCGGGACAAACCCTCTAATCACCGTTATCGACAACCCTCCGACATCGAACCATTGACCATCTCCGAGAACCCCTTATCGACAACCCTCCTATAAGTCATTCACAAACCCCAAATAATTTATTTAATAACCCTCCGATAGAGTTCATCGACAACCTCCGATAATTTATCGACAACCCTCCGAATCAATCGCTACCGACAACCCTCCAATACCCATTTTATTCATGCACTCACACCGACACGATGTACCCGCGGTACATGGCGATAATGCCGGCTGCATAATAGCTCATGTTACATGGTACCGAAAAACTACATGCACGCTTATATTCATGTTTATCTCAAGCATCGCGTTAACATATCGCCATGAGTATATCAACATCAATAGTTCACACAATCCGCATGTTATTCAAAGCAAGCAATAACACACAACAAGATCATCAATATCGATCAGACAAGAAGAAATCGTTTAACCGTAGTTCTCGTGAAACCACACAAACACGAACCCAAAACTCGGGTCCCCCACCAACGCTTTATGTCAAACTCGTTTCTTTGAACCACCCATCACTGTGGCTACACCTCATAGCTATGTCATGGCTCTGAAATGAAGATTAACCAGAGTAGAGAGAACCCCTACCTCTTGAAGCGTAGATCCGTTCACCGGCCGCAACTCCCGTGGTTCGCAAATCGCAGAACCGGCCGGTTCTTTTTTTTTTTTTTCCTTCTCTTCCCTTTTTCTCCTTATTCTCCCCTCCGCTTGGGTCTGAAGCTAGAGAGCATATTCATCCCCGCCTTGACACCTCACTTCCACTCTGCCTCCTAACCCACTTTTCTTCCCCACTAAATTCCTCGCAAAGCCTATCCGACACCTAGCATCCACTAACATTTACCCTTATGCAAGACCACTTTCTCTAGACACGAGCTCACCTGCATGTATCCATGTGGTGTGGACTTTATGCCACTTGTCATTTGCTAATTATTCACTTCTCGAATACGTGCAAATCCCGTCTGTCTCGGAATTCGACGAAATTCGACTATGTACTTAGATTTCGCAAGACGAACTCAACGGTATGTCCCGCGTTGTCATCCGAGATCTAGAAAAATTCCGGATTTTGACCGAAATTACCATTTTACCCTTTTTCAAAAAATTCAAATTTTCCGGGGCTTCACAAATCGACTCCACCTTGAACTAAAATTCTTTTTATCTTCATCTCGTGTGCTTCGTAATCTTTTGTTCTTGCAAATATCTTCAACCCGAGGCTCTGATACCATTTGTTATAACCGCGGAAGCTTTGATGAACAATAATATGAATTCAAAAACATAAAGATAAAGAAATCATCATAAAAATGCACGAGAGGTTTTAACATGGTTCGACCAATTATGCCTACATCCACGGATGAGAGAGGATATTTATACTATTCTTGAAATAGAGAACAAGATTGAAGTATCAAAGTATTGCGACGACTATGAAAAATCACCAAATCACAAAACCTTAGGATGCCCACAATATCGAGAAAATACTTTATAAAACTCCCAATCTCTCAAATCCTTACATTTCTGCACACACCAAATTTCTCTCATAACTTTTTCCTTTTATGACCCAGAATATTTATAGGGATATTCATAAAAACTTTGCTCATTCTATAAGAAAACCTAATATTACAATAATATAACAAATAGAATTATCCTATAAAATATTATTTACAAAAATGAATTAATACTAAATAGGAATTTGAGACATATTATAACAATAATATTTTGCAATTGTTTTTTATTATATATTTACCGATCCATGTAAATTTTGAAAACATATAATTACTAAAAAACATAAAAATTATATTTTCCTATGCTAGAAAAATAGTAAAGTGTCAATATTCATACATAATTATCCTTGACTTTACATAAAATTAGACATTATATTTACTTGACTTTACATAAAATGTTATTGACTTTATATAAAATTACATTTTTATTCATTTAAATTATTTCATAATAGTGGCACACTTAGTAAAATATGAAACTATTTAAATTGAATTATTTTGATCAACTATCACTAAAGGATGACCTTGAGGAAGAGGCATTTTTTAAAATTATATTGACTCTTCTAAGTCTTCTTATTGATCTTTAGGCATAAATACAATGTAGCTTGGAAAATTCTATCCATCTTTAATGGAAAAGCCTACCCAACGTGGAATATGGGGGAAGTTGTTTAATGGATTCAATGCTTGTGGAATTTATGCCCTAGTTCCTAATCGGTCGTCATTCTTTCAATTAACTCTTTTAAGTCTTCTTATTGGTCTTTTCGTATAAATATATATGATGCATGTAACTTAGAAAATTTTATCCATCTTTGAGCACTACAAGAAATTAACAGTTTACCTACTGAACATTTCAGTAGGTAATCATTGAAATTTTGTAGGTAATCCAATTTACTCTACTAATTTCTACCGAACATCAGAGGTATCTCTCGTTTCTGCAAAATACTACTTCAAGCAAAAGTGCAATAGTAGGTATCACTCACAACAATATTAGTCGGTAAGTGGTAGGTAATATCATGTCATATTTTGTCGGGAAATTACTTTACCTACTATTGTTTTTGTAGGTAATGTTGTAGGTAAATTTAGTGACTGCTATACTGTAGGTACAATTGGTAGGTAATTTTCATTCTGTAGTTGCTATATTGTTAGTAATCTGTAGGTAAGTTTGTTGCCTAATTTGCCAATTTAGTAGGTAAAGTTGTTTGTAACTGTGAGGTATGGTTAGATTTGTAGGTAATCTCGTAGGTAATAATTTCATTCATTTATACGGTAGTAGGTAATCATTTAATAATTTCATTCATTTATACTTTAGTAGGTAACTGGCCGATAATAATTTCATTCATTTATACTTTTAGTAGGTAACTGGTTTGTGGTACAATTCTCATTCATATTATACTTTTAGTAGGTAATCATGGTAATAATCCATTCATTTATATTTTAGTAGGTAAATTCGATGTAATTTAAAATAATATGAAAACATTTTTACATATTTAATTTAATTTAATTGTAATCCCGATAAAAACAGTATCAAATTTACAATAAAAGTAGATTATTATATGATTCAAAATTCAATAAATGACACATTAGTGCAATTAAAATATTCAAATTACATAAATATAACTAGAAAGTGCACTTAAAGTATAGTCTTACATAAAATAAAAAAGTGGCAATAATAACAAGTCAGATAAATGCGATAACATGATAGATCGAAACTGAGACAACAATAGATACTACTTTGGAATTGTATTGTTGTCATCACATCGTCATCATCCAGATCATCATCATGAACTAGGGCCTAAATAAGACGAGTAGGACTAGTGGTGGTTGTCGGAGTTTCGATATTTCATCCATATCGCTTGTAATAAATGTGATGTTAAAGCTTTCCAATTTATTAATTACCTCCTCGTAGTAAGCCTCTCTCTCAGAGCTCTTGCATTTCTTCTTCATTTTGTTGAGGAAAAGGGGACGTTGTTGAAGTAGATGCACCACTAGTCCCATAGTACTCACTAGCCAGGGACCCAAGACCATAAACCGCATTCCTGTTTTCCACCCACAACATCCAAAACATGCTATTCTCATCTATTGTCTCATCGCATTGTGTTAATCAAGGCCTCCTAGACTCAAGAGCATCCTGGTAAAAATTTAAATTAATTAGATTATCATAATAAGGTAAGTTCAAGAAAGTCATACATTAATCAAATTAATTAACTTACATTTACAGGTTTTGACTTCTTATCAACAAATGTCTTACCATCACCTTTTGTATGCAGGCGCAAATACTCGTGCTGGACGACGCCCAAGTTTATGAGCCTAAATATACATAAATATAGAAACTCATTACAAAACCAAGAACATAAGCCAACAAATAGAGAAGTCGATTTGATTAGAATTATCGCTCATTAAAAAATGTAATTCACCCTTACTAATGCTTAGAAGATTATGGTCTTACAAGATTAAAAAAATTACTAATCTATTAAAAAATTTAAAATGCTTCAATGAAGTATCCTTAGTCCAAAACGGAACAAATACAATAACAACACACAACTTCTCACATTAGGTCATCCTTTCCAACAACACACAACAAAACCACCCAACATCACAATCAACATGAGAAAAGTTGTAATCACAAACACCAAACAACCACCCAACATCACAAACACTTGAGAAATGAGACATAGTATTCTATATGCTAATTTAATCTTGGAACTATATGTTCATTAAGTATGTGAAACAAAAGAGGAAGGAGACAATGGTAATTCGTGCCGAAAATAAAGTGGACTGCCGAATGTCTATATATTCCCATTAGTCGACATGAGAATCGCTTGATAGTATTCTGGAATTCAATATTATATGTCATGCCTTTTGTTCCCCTGCATTTTTTTAGCAGCCAAACAAACCATAACAGGAAATTATATGCACTCATGCCTTTTGTCATGTCTATATATTTTCTCACTAACATAAAAATTCTTTCCTTATCTATAATATGACAAAGGACCAAACAAATTATAGCCAAGAGTTAAAAAACTAGTTCGAAATAAAAGCTTTACAAGTCGCCTCCCATGGTCATAATGGAGTAGCGCTGCCTCCGTGAGTCAAGGTCCATTCCCGTCAAGGTTCTTTATTAATTTCGTTTCGAGCACGTTCATGAATTTTCGCTTCTTGGTGTTCCAATAACACCCGCCATCTTTCCCATAAACTGATCAATGAAGCTCGGCTTCTTCCTTCCTTTTTATCTCTGGATATCATGTCTCGATATCGACTAGACACTTTCTCCTCCCCATGCTATTTTGACTAGTTCATCTATTGCATTGTCCCATATGAAGCATTTCTACATTATAATCAAAATTAGCATACAATTAAATCATAATTCTATGCAGTAGGGGTTGCTTCACCTTTTTTTTCCAACTAACACATGCTAAAATAAACTTAAAAATAAGTTAACCTAGCATTTATTACCTAAAATTGAGTATAATAAAAAGCCTTAATTTCAATTTAAATGGTCTTCCATTTTAGTCCATTTGTCTTTCAAGATCAATATTTTCTCAAAAGCCTTCCTCATTATGCGATTCTTCCATGGCTTAACCATAAAATAATATTCTATTTAAATATTATTCACAATTAACAAAATGTAAGACTTTAATATATTACTTACACATTATTTCGTAATCGCACAAGTGTACGATTTTCAGCTGTCCCAGATTCATAAGTATGTGTTGAAGAATTTGTAGGTCCAGAATAAGTGTACATCCGTAGGTGCTGGTGTAGGTGTCGTAGTTGTATGCAAAGGAGCAAAGAAGTTGGGGTGAGGTCGGTGACTCTATGTGGAACAAGAGGTCGGGATGCACCCGATGACTCTATATGCTAGTGCAAGAAGTCGCCGTTTATGGTCAGCTGACTCTATACGCGGAGGAGAAAGTGTGGGTACCGTTTGTCAGCGCAAAGTTAAGACTCAGACACCGATTGAATTGCTTGATGAGATGGTTGTGGATCAGGTGCTCTTCTTCTCTTGGCTGCTAAAGATTTAACCATGTCTTCAACAAACCTATAAAGATGTAAACAAAAAAAATGTGAGCAAGTTACAACATGGGGTCAAATATGGCACTCTGCAAGAAAAACAAACAAGCCATTACTTAGCTTATTGTAACAATATCAATATCAACAATTTAAATTTCTACAAACATCATAATCAAAATTCATAATGATTTATTATAGCAATATCAATATCAACCATTAAGATTTCTACAAACATCATAATAAACTAAATAAATACACAAAACTGCTAGAATGTTCTTTTTCTAATCATCATCATCGCCTTCCACATATTCATCTTCACTTTCATCTTTTTGATTCCCGACTCTCAAGTATGGGGTCATCCGAATTTCGTATTCATCATCAACTAGTTGAACAAGATCCCCATTTACATCATTCATTGGACCCGATTCATCAATCGTGATCGATGCTTCAGTTTGTTGTAAATTAAATGGCTCATCTTCTTGGAATGCGAAGTTACCATCTACTATCTTCTCAACAAGATAGAACATCCACCATTAGCCTAGCTTAACTTTGCAAACAAATTTCAACTGACAATCGACTTGCCCTTTGCCAGATTAAGAGATATACTGAATCTCAGGCAGCTTTTGCATGGCAAGAATAAAAGGTTCATACTTATTTAGCCTTCGCTTGAGGTTGACATCTACCAGAGGATACTGTTTATGAACTTTCATCCCACTATTAATAGTAGGATCAAACCACTCACACTTGAAGAGTACTGTGCGCTTAATTGGCAGTCCTGGATATTCCAACCTCAAAACCTCTATCAAACGACCATAGTAATGAATCTCATTATCACTAAAATTTGTGCCTTTATGCAACTCCACTTATTTGAGGTTGACCGTATTGATCCATGTGATTCAAGATGGAATTTGTACCATTAACAAAATACATCGATATGATTCAATCAAGAAGGGCCTTTGCAAGATCTTCGATGAACTCGTTGTTATGATATTATGGCGCACTATTAAACATACAACTAGTTAATTTTTGAAATATAAGCAATGAACTTGGTATTAATAGAAATAAAATTTCAATTACTTATATATTCCTAAACCATTTTGAAAATGCTTTTCAAGCTTCTCATCAAGCTCTGTGGATGCCCGATTCTTTGGTGGTATTTCATCAATGTATATTTTAACAAATTATAGAATACTTTTAGACATCCTAACCAATAAGTTATAATATAAGTATTAAAATTTTAAAACACTTAATTTTGATATAAGTGGTTCAACATTCACAATTATAGATGAAAGTTTGTGCAGATCATGTACTGTCATCGATAACCTCCTTGTTTTCAATCGTCCAAATGGTCGGCTGTAGATGCCAGAAGGAAAATATTACCTACAACCTCTTCAACATCACCACCATCATCATTACGCAGGTACTCTTCGAGCTTTGTGTACACGTGTGGCTCAAAAATAATATGAACAAAATTGATGCTTCTTCTACTACATGCATTACATAAATTGATCCTTCCACCTTTGCTCACATGGCTCTTTTTTCGCGTCCAAGAAATCTATATCAACATATATGCATAGAAATATATAGTATTCATTGTATTATAATAAAATATTAATTTAAATTACTCATTTTACCTTTCTGAAAGGATACATCCAACGATATTGTACAGTCCGCACCTTGTCTCATAAGTGCAAGTGTATCGAAGGTGCTCCATAGAATCGAAGAAACCAGAGGAAATATACGCTCCACTTGTAAAATGATAATTGAACATCTCTTTCAAGTCTTTCCATGTTTGCTATCAGAATTGTTGTCGATGTTAAGTCTTTGAAAAAGACTTAATTCTGTCAAAGCTTAAGATTTGTCGGAAGGAGTCACTTAAATGCAATGGGAAGTGAAGCCTTGCATAAATATACACAATCATGGCTCTTCATCCCAAAACAACTTTAACTTTCTCATGTCTACATCCATATTCAAGCATACCCATCGTGAAATTCCCAAGTTTTTCACCCATTCACACAAAACTTGTTTTCTTGCCTTATCTAATGTATAACACGCTTTGGGAAATTTGCCTGTTGCTTCATCCCTTTCCAACTCATGCCTTCGACATAACCTTTTCATGTCTTCTCCGGGCTTATTGTTCCTTTAGTTTTTCCTTCAATGTCCTCAACACCGTGTTAAACACATTTTCAACACATTCTTCTCATATAATGACATCTAGATTATGTCTAATGAGATTTGAACTCCAATATGGCAACTCCCCAAAAGATACTTCAGTTTTGAGCCCCAACCATGTCTTGCATATTACCCTATTAACCTCAACAACATCACATGAATAATCACTCTTCACTCCTCCCAAGTTATCATTTCGTAAAATCTGGGCACCAGTCTTTATAGGTGGCGTTGGTGACATCTCAGTTCTATTTTTAATGAAAGCATTCTGCCATGCCGGAAGGATGTTCATGGGTGAGAAACTGATGATTGTCAAACCAAGATGCTTTTTCACCACTTGTCAATGTAAATGCTGTGAATGCTCCATACAATAAGGATAAGTTTTCCAAATTTGTATCTAAATTGCAGTTACCAGTGTTATATGTCTATTGAATAATCCACATGAGCAAACAAAGTTCTCAGTTTCCTTGAAACATCATGGTGCCGTGCACACCAACATCCTGGGAGCTGAATTCCGCAATCAATAAAGGTTGCAAAGAAAAACACTATCTATTTTAGGATTGTTGTGTCTGGTGTACAACATTTGGGATATGGAACATATAAGCTTCCTTCTATACATAACCATGGTGGCAAATTGTAGCGGAGCAATCATACCACACCTAATATTGTTGTCCGTGATTGACCAAATGGTTGAAAACCATCAAGACAATCCCAATCTCACATTGCGACATTCATAAGAAAAATGAAGGATGGTGCCGAAATGCTTCACGTTCGGACTTCGGGATGGATGACATCGTGCCATCATCCTCGTTAGTTTCACTATGCCATCGCATGGGCGTGCAACCGCGTTTTCCGGCTACATGGTAATCGTTGTAACCTAGGACTTAAAGGGAAGTACTATCTTGTGTGGAACATATTTGTTTGGTTTCCTCGAGCTCGCTTTATTCGACCGAGGATGGTTAAGGTGGCCTGTAACTTGTCAAGCCAGCATCTTCAACAATTTCAATATATCACACAAGAATTTTTGCAACAATCAATCTTTTCTACCAAGACCTCAAGTCCCCACTAACTTCTTCTGTTAAAAATTATTGACCATTTGTTATCCCTCTGTAACACCTTTGTAAAAATTCGAGTGAAATCATCAAAGCATTCTTCTCAAAATGGAAGCCTGACTATATATGAACAATCATGGGTAAACCGCAGATATTTGAGAATGTTAATATTATCCATAATTTTTCATCAACTCGCATTAAGTATGAACATGTAAAACTTTTTGTGTGCTGGGAGCCAGTACTCCATATCCTCTACATTAAACCAGGCCCAACAAGATCGACATCGCTTGCCGATATGGATTACTTTAGATTCTGTATCCACTTTCAAGTGAATATTACATTCAAAATTTGTAGAGGTAGCATGCAATGGTATTGCCTCCCATACGATCCTATACATAATAATCAGTAATAAACTTTTCTAAAAAGATAAAATCATTTCTTTCCAAAGCTTGGAACTTTCGATTATAGACAATTTCCTAAGCATGGACATCTTATCTCTCTTACATTCATCACTCCTAATTGATTGCAAAAGCAAAACTCAATAAATTTTCAACCCCATCAACAAAATCTTTGTTAATGGTGCCATCATTGTTGATTCTTTGTATACATCCAACACGATTTGATCTCATATTTCCTCGAGTCAATTCCATGTTTGAAATTTAGTTAGACCACATTTCATCACTATTTGTACACATATATTACTAAGAATGACATAATTATATGAAAAACTACTAAATGTTTCCTCACTATATATATATATAATACCTTTAAAGTATATAGAATGCCCCGTGTCTAAGTATTCATTCATTTTAGATATTAAACTAATAGAAAGGTCATGAAGGCTTTTTAGCCATTAGGAGTAAGACATTGTTGAAACCTAAAATCAATGTTTTATTCTTATCTTTTTTGTTCATGTTTTAACCATTAATGGGTAAATTTATCCTAATTTCTTTGTAGAGTGAGGAAGGAAATATAATACATTGAAACTTTTGAATTAAATTAGGTGTAATTCTTAAAAGGGTTTTTCTTTTCTATTTTTTTTTTGCAAGGGATAGGAATTTGAGTTCGGGGTTTAGAGTAAAACCTGTTATTTTTTGTTTACCTGTTTGGCTATAGAAAGTGTAGTAAAATAGAGGAAACAATTATTTGATTACTATATTATTATTATTTTATTAATTAGAACAATTGAGTGGAATTAGGGGAAGATTCTGCTACTATTTTAAGGGGGGAAATTCTGAAGTTTAGGGAGGGGGAAAATTCTGCTACAATTGAGTGGAATTAGGGGAAAATTCTGCTACTATTAAAAGATTCTGCTATTATTATTAAATTTATAATTTCATTGTCACTCTGATTGTGTTTGCCTATTAAGCACTCATATTATTATATACATAATCCATATCATCTAGAGTTGAATAATAATTATAATTTTTTTTTTTTGATAAGGACAAGCACATGGAATCCTAAGGAAAAATAAAAAAGCAAAACTAAACATGCTAAAGAGTACATTAACACAATCAAGCAAATTTAATTCAAATAACAGACACTTTGATTGAATATGCAATCAGATTTAAAAGGCCTAATATTGGAATAATATGGTTGAAAGGTCATGTGGTTGTGTTGGGCCAAAAGATATGGATTGACCAACTTCAAGGTGATATATAGAAAGGTTTCATATCCATGTCATTCTAGAATTGCATTGAAACAGTTAATCTACTAAGAAATTCCCAATCTGAAAGCTAAGATGCATGAATTATGACTTTACTCCAGCCCTTTCTTTGGTCGCAAAAACGAAATAGAATGATAAATATTTAACTACAGTAGCCAAATTATAAAATATGATGACAGTCCGTAATTACCAAATGCGATAGCAAACTACCTTATAGTTTATATGGTCAGAGATTCTCGACATATAAGCCACCATATGACCAACAAATATCACCCTAATGCTGCTGTCATCCTCAAGGAATCGTGATCATATATGAAACCAAATTAAAGGTTTTTGTTAATCGTCCAACCATCTGCAGCATCTTTAAACATAGAGATTATATAAAAACACTAGAGACATTACATAGTCAGTCTCATATTACAAGATTCATGTAAGAAAACATGATCATTTGACCTTTATTATCCTATTGAATGAAATTTTACAATGATAATACCAAATTTAGAAATATAGAGTTTAAAGAAAACATATCCTTATAATTTTTTCTCTCAAAAGCCTCAGTCTTAGAAACCCCACATCCTCATTCTTCCATCCTTTTCTTTCGTTTTTCATTCCCCAAATTTAAAATGATATCCAAAGTTTCATCCGACACAAAAAGTGCCTAAGATTAAAATATTTGGTACTAGAATCGGGCTTGTTTCAATATATAAATAATAAAAAACCCATACCACACAATCGAAGCAAGACAATTTTATTGCGTAATCGTAAACTCCAATAGTTTCACCCTCATTCACAAAAACCTTCTATGGGATCATGAAAGACTGCCCAAATAAAAGGAAAAGATTCATAACACCCTACTACAAATATGCTCATTTTCGTAACAGAGAAAGAGAGCTTACTACTCAAGCAACGCCTAATGCTAATTGGATGGCGAAGAGGGAAGGGGCAGATGCAGGCATTTTTAACAAGAGGGTGACCAAGAATCGAGATTCGCCATAATCGTGTCTTCTCCTCAACTAATGAAGAATTCGGGTGGAAAATCCCCGTGAACAAAATGACAATCATAATCATGAATCTCATTTTCAAATATTATCATGATTCTTCTTTCCTTCATATCAATTGAATCCACCGAACGAGGGTGTTAGGGGTGCAACAAGATGCCAAAATGAGAGTTTTTACGAGAAACACCTGTGAATCCTTATTACACAAAACACATAGAACATGCGCAGAGATGTTCCACAAAGAGAGCCGATTCCTTTAAAGAAACTGGCTTGAATGTGTTCGTTTATAGTGATCAGGGCACCAATAATGCATCATCGAGTAGAATGTTTCGCAGAGTCGTCACAATGAATGCCGAGATTAGTGGAACTGTAAGGACACCATTGACAGCGTCACCCTGGTGAAAGACATGCGCTGAGAATTTGAGAGAGAATGAAAAATAAAGAAGAAACAATGTGGTATGGGAGGCGGCAAGGATGAGAGAGACTTATTCTATTAGGTTCCTTTAAATGAATGGTGTGGATAGAGTCGCGAAAATGATCGAAGTCTCGTGATGTCATCAAAATTAATCTTTTTTAAACATCCAAAATTAACTAATGGTACCAAAATTGTACTTTATTTTTACATTAGAGTTTACATTAGAGCTATGCAAATTAATAATTTTTTTAAGGTAGTTAATTATATATTTCATGCATCCAGCTTAAATAAAAAAGACTTAATTTTATAGAAATGTTTATTTATTAATTTTAATCTGGATGAAAAACGGCTTACAAAAATTTATTTAATTTTTATTATAAACTAAAAAAATAATCAATTATGTTAATCTAATTTTAAATTGATATTAAACATAATTAAAAAATTTATTAAATTAACACTTTATTATTGTTTTTAATATTTCATTTTACCTTGAAGTAAAACTTTAGTAGGTAACTACTTAACAAAATAATTTGTAATATATATTTACCTAAATAAGACGTAGGGTAAACTAATGAGAAATAAAAATATATTTTTTAATTTACTCACAACAAATTCAGTAAAATCATGGAATCATAAATAATAGTAGGTAAATTGTATGTGCATTGTCGGTAATATCTTGCATAAAATAGTCTCTATATTTACCGAACAAATAGTATCAGAGGTAAATATTAGTAAATTCAGAAAAGCTGTTTAAATATCTTGCACCAAAATTGGCTCATTTAACGATCAAATAGTTTTGTAGGTGTAATGCAGGTAAATGGTAGGTATTCAGATGTAAATTGTTGAAAACATATTTCCCAAGAATTTGTAGGTAATTTATTTTAACTTATTTACCACCACAAAATCATGTAGTAGTAAAACTTTGAAATCCGCTTTCTCAAATTCTTAGTATAAATATTAAATATTTGATGACAGTTTCACCAATTTGAATATGGTTGAAGTTTTGTTTAATAATTTTAATGTTTCTTAGAAAATATATATCCAAATTCTAATTTTATTATGTTTATGTTTGTTGGCCGATCTTTAAATTAGCTGAGCATTCTAAGTCCTTTTATTGCCCTTTGAAGATAACAAGTGGTGTAGCTTGAAAAGTTCACACCCGATCAACATCAAATTCATTTGATAGGAAAGCCTATTCAACATGGAATATGGGGTGAAATTATTTAATGGATTTCAATGTGATAGGCAAAAATGTGTATATATAAAATAGTACGTTTATGCATGCAAGTGCACGATGCTCAAGTAATATAATGAAAGTATATATCACGTGATGAAGAAGCACAAAATACTAAATTGGGTAATCCTAGCTTTATTTGATGATGGAAGATATGAGAATGAAAGAAAACGACAAACTAAAAATCCTGGGCATGCAAGGATAAGAAATAAAGTAAAAAGCCTAGGTTTAGATTTCATTTAGCTAATCATTATATTAGTCCAATTTATCCTACCATTCGAATCACTATTAATGGTAAGTCCATTGCATATGAATCTCTCCTGATAACCCACAACGCATCTTCTAAAAACTCAGGTATTTACTCCTTCACTAATCCTGTGTCCTAAGAGCTACAATAATGTATGAAATCTTAATTAACACACAAAACCATGAGAATCTTTTGTCAATATGCACTGTGATGTTCTAATCTTGCTCCACTTAACGCCTACTTCTCAGCTGGTCTCACTGAACCACAACTCACAATGGTGATTAATCATCAACAAGTATAAAGGAAATAGACTAGAGCATTTAATAGAACTATAATCCAAACATTTAAATGAGAGTAAATCAAATCCCAAATACATAAACCTAACTAAACTACATCGAAAACCCTTAAAAAAGAAAATTAGTTCATCAAATGGGAAAATACAACTATTAAAAGAGTGGAAATCAAAGAGGGAAAGAGAAGATAAACAAATCTAAGTAAAAGCCCCATCTTCTCCTCCTTAATTTCCTTCTTCGTCAAGCCTTCCTTCCCCAAAGCTTTGTGCTCTAGGGTGTTTCCACCCTAAGAGCTCTCTCTTCTGGACCAAGAGAGTCCCTAAACTCTCCTGCGAACTCCCCCTCAAAATGCCATAATTTTCCCCTTTTATGACCAAAAATCAAGAGAGAAAAAGAGATGGCCTTTAGCAACTTTTGGGCCCCGACATCCACATTGTAGCGTGACGGAGCTGACGTCACGCTACGTGTGCCAAAAATGGGAGCTACTGGAACAAAACAAGCCAAACCCACTATAGCATGAAAACCCATGCTATAGCATGAAACCCACGCTACAACATGAAAAATTCACGTTACAACGTGAAAACCTGCCGGCAGCGATGACCAGCTTCTGTTTTGTAGCGTGATTCGAGTCGACGCCAACACGCTGGGTGTGCCAAAATAGGAGCTATTGGAACAAACAATATATCACTTAAAGCGTGGTGAATTCACACCGGGCACCACGCTGATATGAAACCCACGCTATAGCGTGAAAACCCATGCTATAGCATGAAACCCACGCTACAACGTGAAAAAATCACGTTACAGCTTTGAAAACCACGCTGATATGAAGGCGGACCGCCGCTTTGTTTTCTCCCTCTTCTCTCGATGCCATAACTTTCGGGGTCCTGACTCCAACCGAGCAATCTGGTGTCTACTTCGAAATCTAGAGAGTGTAGAATATGGATATGTCCAGAGAAAACACTTTAGAGTTGATGGTAGACATTGAATCCACAAATTATGCCAATTGTTCAGATTTTGAGCACTCTTCCTCATTCCTTCAACTTCCAAAAGTCATAACTTGATCAATTGAAGTCCAAATTAAATGAATAAGGACTCTTTGGAAAGCTTGTGAAGTATACTATCTATCCATACAAATATTAGAGCCATGGGTGGTCATCCTACATCTGAAAAGATCCGTAAAATAGATGTTGTTGAATGTTGAATTTATCGATTTATTCCGCTTATTTTTCTTAAGTTGTTCATCCAAAATGAGAAAAATGAGTATTATAACACTTTATTTTTTTTCTTGATATAAACCATTAAAACTAAGAAAACAAAGAATATGATAAAATATATTTTAAACATACAAAAAAAAACACAAAATGATAAGAAAAGAATAAAGCCAATGCCAAGAAATATCGCTGACAAATTTCTATAAAACAATATATTTATCGATATATATAGTTTCCCAACTCTAGGTCCCGTCGACCACCGCCATCCGCGAAACCTGTGTTCCAGCATGAGACGCATACACGAGTAAAAATGGCCATGTTGGGCCCATACCTCAATACTCACCGAAAATCTATCCAACTCTATTACAATAGTTCAAGAGTTAATTACACTCTTAATACAAAACATATATCAAAATTAAGAGTTCTAATACATGTTTTTCAAAATATATATCAGCCATTACGTCGTGTAGCTTCTCAAAAGCGGCCTCTAATGAGCCGCCTTCCCGAACACTCACTGATCCTAATGACGATAAAGCAATGCCCAAGAGGATAATCTCCTACGTGGGTTACTTCCCACCTAAAATGCACACATGCAATGGTACAACACAAACGATCCATTCCATACAATTACAATTCATACATGGAATGATCTATATCATGCATGAAATGCTTCCATGCCCATAGTCCTCAGTCACTCACCGACTCCCCCCTCACGCCATTCATAAGTGTGACAATCGTCACTGGTAATGCTAATGACACTCAACTACCGAGCCTTTGCCGGCTCACCAACACTCAAGGCAATTTTCCAATGGGTAACCATCTCAAGTCAATCCCGACTCCTATCACTCAACTCTAGGTCTAAGTGATGAAATACGGTGTTTTCTTAGGCGGTAATCCTTTCGATCACACCGGTCTCTAACACCCATGTAACTCTTTTCTGATAGTAATCGCAGTTCCCACCCGTGAAAACCTTTTCGGATAGTACCATGGGTCTTTTACACCCATTCTGTCTTTTATACCTATTTGCAGGATCTTTCTGATATTACCACTCTGCCTTGCTGTCTCTCTAAGAACGCCCAACACATACGAATTATTTCTCATTTTATAATTTGATCTATGAGTCTTTATTGGATGTTGTCCCAAAGACAAACTCAACCCACATTCACCAAGAATGGTGAATAACCATATCGTGCACCCACACCCGACTGACGCGATGTCACCGCGCATTACTGTGAACAATGATGCCAATTCATATATAATTAATTCCTATGGTTCATGCACACAATTTTATATTTCATATAATTATTCAACCAATCATGTTAACGACATAAATTTCGGGCATGCATCAAATATATCATTTTCCACACAATCCATGCCATCCAATTTAAGCAATATTTGCAACAACAATATGGACAATTTTTAGTCCAACCATCAACCCGAACTATTTTAATACTGGGGCCTCCAAACAGCAAGTGGCTGTCCGAACTCTGGTCCAAAATTTCCAAAGATTCAATCTCACCCTGAGAACCGAAAACTCACTACCATTTTGCCTCTCAAACACTCCAAGCAACCACCATTTGCATGTTATTCAAGTATCAAGTAATAATACAACATCATTTTCACCAGATCAGTCCGGACTGGCCCGTGGTCCGAAATTTCAAGCATTGTCCCAATTCTTCCACCATAAATATCAAGCATTTACATGGACATTTTTAGTCCAAAATAAATTCTTCTGATCTGCAAATACACTCATGTCCCCGCCAGGGATCGCCAAGGGCAACCCTTCTACACCTCCAACATGCAATCCCCTTTCTTTCGATTCTGAAATGCTCGCCATTCCTGCCTCATAGTTCCAAACACCCATTTCCATGGCTTTTTAAACAAGAAATAACTGGGCAGGAGAAGACCCCTACCTCCTGGAGTTGTCGGGGAAACCCACAAACCGATGCCCACACGTAGTTCGCTGCTGGGAGCAACTTGGTTCGTCGCTGACCATGGTCCGATCACCGGGAAATCTAGAATTGTGATTAGCCGCACCAGAAGGATATTTAGAATAGATTTTCAAAAAATGGAGAAGTGTTCTTTTTTTTCTTTCATTTTATTCCCCTTGTCCTAATGTTGATATTTAGATCTATATACGCTGAGTGTCTCTTTCAAAGACACTCACCGAGGATCGACACACATAATAATGAGATTCATAATTTCAGACTTTTATTTCATTTGGCACCACTCTCTATCTTACATATAAGCTTCTAAGGAAAGCTTAGCACCCATTGCCAAACTTCTTTGATACAAAGAAAGTTATGATTCTTCTTATTCTCTAACCGAGAAATCTTCTATATCTATAGACTAGATTTCATCAGCATTCGATTCTTCTTTATCTTGATCACATACGTGTCATATCGGGTCCCGATCTTTCACCGCTTCGCTGTCTTTTCTCATGTCAATATTTTCTTCTTTTTCTGCGGTCTTGTTACTTGAAATGTGAGCATCGCTCCTGGTCATTCTTGCCAGCCTTTGTCACTCAGCTTCTTCTTTTTCTTCTATGCAATCTTGTCACGTTGAAAATTGGATTCCATCACATTTAATTTTGACATTTTCTCCAAATTATTTCTTGAAGAATAAGTTACAATTTGCTGGCATTGTCGGTTGCACCACTTACTCTAAATTCGGTGACTCACATTTGTATGGCAGCATGTTCTGTCGCGCCACTGGCTACCAGATTTACATCTTTTCCCCAAGGGTTATCCAAATTTCACTGTCACTCTTCTTGTCTTTTCATGAATTTGCGCTGCTTCATTTTTGTCATTTGGCTAATACGTTAACAGCTTGATCCAGCTCATTGATCTTATTTGTTATCATTCTCTGTCCTTTGGCTTTCCCACCACCTAGGACTATCATCCAGTTATTTGTTGCGCAGTGGACTGAGCAATTCTTTTTCCTCAAATCTATCATTCGACCAAGCACCGCTTTTATCCCCAATGCTCTTCTTGTTTTTGTCCATTGCTTGTTATAATAGTCTCCCCACTTTTGGGTTTAATTTATTTAGGTCCGTAATCGATTCTTCACTCGCTATTTCTATTGTTATGAGATGATAAAGCCGAGGCACATCCTACTGTTTCATTATATTCGACTAATAGGTGAAGAATTCTTATATACACTTTGATGACCTGGCTATTTTTGCATAATTGGGTTCTAAGAGTGCCATTGAATATTTCTCTACACTGACTCAATAGATTCTCACAACAAACTCAAACCATTTCGCATCTTAATAAATAAGGGGTCTGGGTTTTTTTTTCAGATTATTATTATTCTCGTAAATAGACTCAGTAGAAGTCTGGTAATACCAATCACCATTAGGATTGTTATAATGAACGAGAAAGCTTCAACATTTCTTCCGCGTCGGCTAAGATGAATGAGGATGTGTATTTATAACATCAAGCCGTTTTTCCTCTGAAGAGGATATCACAATTTTCTCCTTTAGAGAGGAGCTTGTCCTTTGAGGGACTGTTATCTAATTTGAGATTTTTTGTCTGTACACTATTATTTTTCGTGCTTTTATCCTTTGAAGATAGGTATCTCCCTCGAGTACTCTCGAGATATTTTGCTTGCAAGGGATATATCTCTGGCCCTTATGTTATCAACCAATTGTTGCTGTCATTTTTCCTGTCAACGGCATAACGCCTACCTTTTGATGTTTTTAGTCTTAGAAGAGCTGGAGAGTCAAGACTATTCAGCCTTCTTTACCATATTTCCCTAAATTTTCAAAACATTTTTCAAGGAGATTTTGAGAGGTCATATGATTTAGATCTATATCATTGATAATTTTTTGCACCTATAAATTTTTTCTTTCAATTGAAATAAGATCATTATAATTTTCTAAATCATATTCATTCCTTCAAAATGTTCATAATATCTCTCTTATTTCTTCCATGTTATTCTATTATTCCTTCAAAAAGTCTCTGGCAAGAAAATTGTCAAGATCTTTATATGTACAATTTTAAATTATAATAACTAAGAAGAGTTTGCTATCTAGACAACCTTATAGCTTAAAATACCTCTTTCCTGTGTTATTTTTATAAATCCGCCACTCGAGTATTATCGCTCTATAATAAAAGGTTTAGTAATAAAAATAATATCTCAAATTTATTACACTCCTTTTATTATTGCAAGTAATTATTTTCATTAAATATCATAATAATTTGATTATTAAAGGTTCCATCATATATCGATATATTCTTGGGCAAGTCTATTTTCTTCAACAGTTTCAAATATTTATTCAAGCATCCGTTTGTAAGATTAAATTGTGATTGTTAGCAATCTAATTTAGGCGTATTTGAACATATATTTTTAATCTTTTGACTATCATGGAAAGTGTTTTTCATTCCATCCCTGCTTGGTTTTTCTTAGTTAATAATTTTTTTGTAATTCATGTCTTTTCTTTAGCTAAATCTTTTATGGAAAATCGCAGGAGTAGTTGTTTAAACATCTAAAATTTGTATCATTTCTTTAGTTCGTATCTATCAAAAATCTTTTATTATTTTTTCAGCTATATGTGATCAGTAATTTTATTCCCTAAATTTGCAATCATTCCTAGAAATTCTCATTTCTTTTTTCTTACTCTAACTTTCTTTCTCAGTTATCTATACCATGCCTCTCTCTCTCTCTCTCTCTTACAAGAGGTTATAAAAAATATCCATCGTTATTCATGATCTTTTTCATTATTAGAGCAGATTAACATATCATCAATGTAAACTATTATAAAAGATGAATAATCAGAGAATATTTTATCCATTTTTCTTTGGAAAACTTGAGGAGCATTTTTCAATCCAAAAGGCATTACATTCATAATGACCTCTAGGTGTGCTGTGCCGTAATGTGCATACTATTATTATCCATTTTTATCTGCCAAAATCCTGATTTGCAATCAAATTTACTATACACTTTTTCCTCTTTCCAAATTTATTAATATTTCTTTATTTATATAATATCCATCATTTGTAATTTTATTTACATCTTGTACTTATTACTATTCTTGTTTTTCCCCTTTTTATTTCACTATGTTTTCTAACCATAAAGGCAGGCTACTATGTGTGACTTTTACTTTCTTATTAGATTCAATTGGTATTAATTCATTAATTTGTATTTTAAAGTCTTCTATATATCTTCTTGAGAATATCATCGTCTCACTCTAATGACTATCGTAGATCTATCATTTCTAATTGCAAAGAGATTTTTGCCTTTTCCCAATATTTCCAAAGGGTTATTACTTTAAAATTTTCTTTAATTTTTACATATATCTTGAACTGTTATATTTTATAGGTTATAGATGTATTTATTTTTCTGCTTCTCCATTTTTATTTTCTTTGTGATCATAATTTATCCTAAAAGTTTTAATATTCTAGGTACTCTTATCCAATGATCACAAGGTGTTTTTGTATAATAGTATAAATCAAGCTTGTTGATATATTGAGACTGTTGTAAAAAGTCATTTCCCAATATAATGTCACATTCTATATTGTTGTATTGATAGACTTTTTCCTATTTTTACGATTTTATTTTTTAATCATTATTTCCTACATTCTCTTTTGTTTTGTAATTTTTTCTTTACCAAATTTACACCTTTTATGGAGAGATTTTAGTGGTTTCATTCTTTTTTAACAAAAAGCTTTTAAATATTGTTATTCGATCCTGGATCTATCAATCCACATGTATATAACTTAGTTTCTATGGATTTTAACTATAAATACCATAGTAGGAAATGTAATTTCTTTCATTTTTGTCTTTCTAGAAAAATACATACGTCTTCATTATATATTTATATTCCTTCTTTTGTGATCTTATATTTATCTAATCTGTCTAGGAAACTATTTCCTAAGAGAATATCATAATTAATGTCCATTTCCTTGCATTATGCTATCTTTATAGCAATCTACTAGAAAGGTTATCTTTGTAATTTTGTAAGTATTTCTACCTTAAATTGCATTCTAATGTTTGACCATCATAATTTTGTAGACATACGAACTTGTTATATTTCCTCATTTCACACTTACCAAATCTGGATATGATTACATACAACTGCCTCAGATCTATTAAAATTTTTGTTTCCTTCAACTTCTCTTTCTCCATTGTAATAGTTTCCTTTTATTTGGAAAGGTGAATGTAAATTTTCTTATTCTTTGAAAACTTTTCTCGCTTATTATTCCTACTACTATTTCCCTTATCAAGGAATTTCCTCTAAATAGCGGTAAATCAATTCTTTGTGCTACTATTTTCTTCGTGAATATCACTTTTAAGACTTAAAATGTAATTTACAGTATCTCTATTCTTTCAATTCCTTGAGGTTCTATTATTTCAAAGAATTTCACATTTGTTACTAATTTCTATAAAGTGCTTGTCTTGGTAAATTCCTTTCCATACTTGAGTTTGATAGTGTATATAAAGAACTATAATACATTGTCATTACATTATTTTTCTCTTTCATAAAATCATTTCAGAAAATTTGAAATATAAGCTTAGATCAAGATCAAGTCTTTGTCTCCTAAATTAATGTTGTTATATATTTAGGTAAACATTAATTTTGTAGGCTAAACACCTCGATAATTTCCTAAGTGGCTTATGTGCTTTATCAGCTTTTTATCATGTAAACTTAGTACTATTGGGGTATTTAGATTTTCAGGGAATAATGATTTTATTATTTGTACCTTAAGTATACATACTTATTTTTCTTATTTTGTCATTTTTTATCTGCTTAATGTTTCATTTATAGTTTCTTTTGGTTTCAAGAATTAAGCTTTATATTTTCGCTTTATTGATTGTTATACTCTTTTTATTTTTTGGTATTCATGGATTGTGTATTTTCTATGCATATATCTTTTATTTAAATAGTTTAATAATCCTGCTCCTGGGACTTTTTGATGAAAGTTTAAATTTTGGATTTTCTATAATTTTCTATTATCAAAAGTGTTTTTCATTCTATATCCTTGTCTCCTTAGCACTAATGATTCTTCAAAATCTTGAAATGCTTCATCTTCCTCAATTATCTCTTTACTCATTACGTATCCTTTATCTGGGGTGTTGTCATTCTAGCTATAAACACTGCTGTTTTGTTTCACTATCAAAACTTAGGATACTTTCTAAATCTTCTTTCTCATTTCTCTATGGATAAATGTTTTTCTCTTTCACGACATTCATTGTTGCTGTGTCCTAATTCTCCACATTTCCAACATTTGCATCTACTTTTATCTTTTGATGTATTTCACTGGCAACATTTTTCTTTTGTAATTAAATTTTTCTTATAGTATTTTTAAATGGTTTCGCCATTCTTTCTAAATCTTTTATATTTTACAGCAAATTTTATCTTAGCTTACCCTAATTGTCTTTTAAATTTCTTTTTCTATATAGCACTGATTTAGGGATGTTATCTATCTTATCACAAAATAATTTTTTTCTCCATATTTTACCTTTACCAACATACCTTTGGGTGCATAATTATATGTCGATCTTTTACGTAAAAATTCTATTCTAATAGTTCCTAAAGTATCAGCATTTCTTGTGTTTTATTTTTCATATTCCTCTTAGGAAATATTAACTCCATTTTCTGGTAATTTCTTATAATATGTATTTGCTGAATTTAAATCATTCATATTCTTGTCAAATGCATCATAATACCATTTTCTAAATTCACATGTATATTCATATATATATTTCATCTTACAGATTTGTAATTGTGATAACTTATTCCCAGCTTCTCTTATATCTTTTCTTCTTTGTTCTATACTATAAATCATCCATATTTCTCCTAAAATTCATTTTACTATATATCTAACAAAAGTAACAACTGCACCTTCCAGATATACTACTTTCAAAGGCTATAGTAGTGTAATTTGTAATCACATTAAAACTAGGGCTGATAATCCTTCCATACATTTTTCTAACACATCCTGTTAATGTTCTATCGACATTTGGGTTTTGTATTATTATCCCAACTTGTTCCTTGTGTCATAAAATATAATGTCATTGCTTGAGACCATTTGTTTAATATTGTTTTAACATCCTTTTGACAATCTATATCTAGATATACTCCTGTATTTCCTAATTGTTCTATTTTTGTTTCTCTAGGTTCGTATTTAGGTATTCTGTATTGTTTTTCAAATGTTTTTGGGTGTTCTTCCTTTATTTTACTTGGTCCTCCTACATGTCCTATAGAATTCACCTCTTTTGTTTCTTCTAAATTCACTCTCTGTATTTCTATCATTATATCTTCAATTTCACTATTACTTATTTGGCTCATTCCTTTACAGTTTCTTCTTCAATTATTTGTTTCCTTACCTTATTTTCTATTCCTAATTCTAAATATTGTTCTAACAGACCTTTCATCCGGGGCTTCCTTTTTTGATGCATCTTCTCTTTTTTATTGTTCTTTGGAATATTTAAATATTATTTGTTTCTCATTTTCAGTTGTTCCTTTTACATATTTTAAGATCTTTTCCTATGCTAATAAGGAGTATTTTGTTGTATTTCTATGTTTATAAACCTATTTTCTAATTTATTTATTTTTTCTTTGATTTTCTAATATGTATCCATTCTTTTATAGCTCTTAATATTTCTTCCATTAATATTTCTACTTTTAGCTTCATTTTTGTTTAGGTTTTTAATTCTATTTTCACAGAAATTTTTCCAATCGTTATATAATGGTATTTCTTTAATGTTTATTTTTTCTTTTGGATTTAAGTTTTTTATTTCTCTTTGTATTAGATTTTTAATTATTTTTGGATGTTTCTCCATTTCTACAGAGTTTTATCTTTTCTATTACTCTTCTTGTTGTTTCTGGATCTAGATTAACTTTAAAGGGTAAGTATTCATTGTAATTATTTACTATGTCAGGTGTGTGTATTTGTAGAGTTCTATATATATTTGGATCAGCACATAGAGAGGGGCAAACTAGTTTCTAAACATTCCATAACCATTTTGTATATTGTGTTTTTTATTCGTTCCATTTTACTGCTGGTAAATTCTTTACATAAATTATGTCTTTTTTCTAAATACTTATCTATTGATTTTTGTACAAACGATTTTATTGTCATTTCACTCATATTTCTATACTTTGACTCAATTATTTTAAAGTGCTATAAAATATTTCACTTAGATCTTCTTCTTGGTTATAGGCTTCTTGAATATCATTATTGTCATCTACTAGATTTAAATCTAGGCGTTATCATTAAGTTTATTTTTGTTCTATATATATTTCGATTTTGGCTTTTATTGCGTATTTCTTCTTTCATTTCACGAGGAGATTTAATTGTATTATTGTCGTGTTGATTCTTACGGAGATATTTGAGGTTTAAGAGATATACAGTGTTTTTAATATCCAATTATATGTGCAGAATTCAATTTATAATAAGTTAGGGCTTCTATTAATACTATGTCATTAGGATGCGTAATCATCTTTTTCACCTATTATCTTTGTAGTTTTAATTCTTATTTAAATTTTTAGGTTATCAATGGACCTTGAATTTTATTATTTGGTTTGTTTAATGAGTTAGATTTCTCTATCAATAAACTTATTATATCTAGAAACTTAAATTCACACGTTCTTTGATTCTTATAATTTTTGACTTTTTTGTTTTTACTATTCATTCCCTATTTGCTTTACTATTCGATTACTATTTGCTTTTTACGATTCATTTTATTTTTAATGATTTTATCCTAAAGTTTAGAAAATTTTATATTAGTTAAATGATAAATTAAGATTTCTATCTGGAATTCTTCTGTCATGAAATTCTTCAATATGATTTGTATTGGAATTTTATAACTGTTTTAAATTCTTCTATTTTTCTTTTTTCAGTTAAATCTATCATACTTATGTTATAACAAACTTTTACGCATAACACATTATTCCCATTTGAACGGTATTACGTATCAAATTGTTCTAAGTCATATACTTCAATATTATCTTGAGTACATTTTGGATAATTTATTCTTAGTTTATTCCTTAAATAGGAAACCAATATTATTTTTCTTAATGTCTTTAATGAATTTTTTTGTATTCCTATTTCTTTAAACAAAAGAAATTTTAATTGATATATTATCTTATCATTTATTCTTCATATTTTATTTGAACCTATGGCTCTGATACCATTAAACTTCATCCATATCTGATATATTTGTGCTATTCCGCTGATTTCCCTCTAATGTGGTAAAATTTTGGCCAGATACTGAGAGCGGAGTTGTAATCATATCAAGGCGGTAAATTGTGAAATGATAGGAAATATAACAAGTTCGTATGCATCATTGGTTGGCTTGGATTCCTTATCAACTTATCCCTCTACTTTGGGATTTTCCTCCAATGGCATCATGCCATGTGTCCACCTATGGCCCACACTTGAGGCTGTGTTTGACTAACTGTGACATGTGGCACCTCTTGAACCACTCGAATATTTGCCAAGTGTCAAGCTATTTACCAGTGCCTTGAAAAATGTGAAATTCCGATTGTCTCGAAATTCGACGAAATTCAACGTGGTAGCTAGATGTCGCGAGAGATTCCAACGGTGAAGTCCATTTTGTCATCCGAAATCTAGAAAAATTCCAGCATTTGACTGAAATGACCATTTTACCCTTTTTGAGAAAATTAGGATTTTCTCAGGGTTTCACAGTATCTTAAATAATCATTTTATCCTCATGTTTTGCTTAGGTTTTAGTATTTTTATGATATAAATAAGTGTTCTAATGCTATAGCTTCCCAATTTTGTGATTAGGCCAACAATTGAGCATAAACAAGCGAAATCAAAGAAAAATCGGCAATGTCATCATGCAATCGCGGAAAACATGTGATCATTTCTCTTGTGTGATGTCCTTCTATCGCTCCTTTATTGGCATGGGCAGATTTTAGACTCTGAGGGCTTCCCGTAGATATCAAGATCATGTGATTTGGAGTCCAGATGAAGAAGTTATGAAGGAAGGAGTGAGGGATGCCAAAAACAGGAAATTTTAGGCCAAAGCGTGAGTAACTCACACTGAGGCGTGATTGCCCTCATGCTTTAGCGTGAAAACATGCTACAACGTGGGTATTTTCACGCTTCAGCATGGTTTGGCGTCTTCTCCTCCAGTAGCTTCCCATTTTGCACCACACTGTGGAGCTAGCTCCATCACGCTACAACGTGATGTTGAGGCCCATTTTCTTTGTCGAAGCCCATTTCTTTCACTCGCTTGGTTTTGGAATAATTAATAAGGAGATTAAATTAGGGCATTTTGGGGGGAGTTCAGAGGGGTTTGTTTTGGGGGAAAGAAATCGACAAGAGGAAGGCCCTCTCTTGGGGTTCCTCCCTCTTGAAAATTTTTCACCTGGGAGAAGAAGGAGACTTGAAGAAGAAGATGGAAGAGAAGAAGGAAGCTCCTCTACCAGATTTGTGTCTTTGCTTCCCCTTTCCATTGTCCCTTCCTTTGATGGTTGTATTTCTTCTCATAATTATGTTTTAGTTAATTTTCTTATGGTTTAGATGTAGCCAAAGACCAGTTTTTATGAATCTCTTAATTTCTATTGGTTTATGTTTATTTCATATTTATGTTAAGTATTTCATTTGATCTTAATGCTCGTGGGTATTTAGCAATATTTGCATGAATTGTGGTTTGAGTAGAGATGGTAAAGATGGTAGAGATGCACCCTTGGAAATCTGGTGTTGAGTGGAGATGCAAAATACCTGATCCTAAGGGTAGTGTGTGGATGCTTGAGAGAGATTCGCATATACACTAATGAAATTGTCATCTTCATGATGAAATAAATATTGATTAATAGGGTTGGGAGGTTCATACATACTTGTTTAGGTGAAATCTAGACCCTAAAGCCTTTTAGTCTTGTTTAAATCATTTTTGCATGTTTAGTTAGTGTAATTTAGATTTTCTATAGATTTTCAACCATCCAAATAGAGTCTAGGCTAGATTAGAGTAGGTACTTAGTAACTCAATTCCTCGTCGGACTATACTTTATACTTTCATTATATTACTTAAGGAGACACGTGCACTTGCGCAAAAAGGCGTATACATTTTATATAACACAAAATTCACCTATCAAGTTTTTAGCGCCGTTGCCGGGGAATTGGTGCTTTTATTAATATCGATTGGAAATAGCTTTACTCTACTTTGGATATTGTTAGTCTTGTTTTATTTTCTTTGTTTATTTCATTTTTGTTTTATAGGTTTCAATCACAATGGATCCTTCTATGGATTTGACAACTGATTTAGTCATTTCTTACTCAACAACTAAGAATGAGGAAAATTGTCAATGAGTAGCAAAGAAGAGTGACAACTTAAGTGAGGAACCAAGTTAGGCAACCATATGCATCAGTGGATTATGCTCAATATGGAGGTACCCCATACTTAAGCAATCACAATTGTGGTTGGAGCCCACACCCAAACACCTCATGGAATACAAGCTATACCACTCTTCAAACTCCACATGTCCAAAGATCAAGCTTGGAAGATACCATAGCTGAGTTGGCTAGATCAGGGGCCGAAATGGAAGAGTCTAGGGCTCAAATGGCCAAGGAAAGTCTAGAAAAAATCCAAGCTGAAAATGAAATCTTAATGGGTGATATGGACTATTCTCAAGATGGTTTGCCTAGGTTTTATGTTCAAAATGAAATGAGTGAACCGCCACAAGAGGAAATATCCAACCTAAAGGTAACCATATCTTAACTAAGAAGAGTTCAATCCGAATTGGCAGCATCTCAAGCTCAATTCATGGAGAAGGTGCACACACCTTCATAAGAGGAGTCAAAATTTGAAAGTGAAGTGGATGAACCCCAGCCATGCAATGGCTAAATTGGCTAAGTGTAGGGTTGAATTACTCGAGGAAGAAAAGGAACTAATATTTCAAATTCAGCCCATACCACTTGAAAGCTTGGCAAAGAAAAAGACTCCAAGGGTCACTTCTTGTACTCAACATGAAATGGAGCTACAACAGCCTCCAATGGAGAAGGGAATGAGTATACAAGATCTAGTGGCCAAACACATGAATGAGAAAGTAAACATGGCTAAAATTTCCTTCGAAGGACAACATGAGAGCTTGCCATCCATTCTTAAGGTGATTAGAGAAGAAAAAGAAGAAGGCTTGCACTACAAAGAAGATGTCACCTTAAGAAGCAAGGATGAACTTGAGAATATCACAAAAGTGGAGGATGATGCACAAAATTTGAGAATCTTAGTTGAGAAGGAATATGAGCCAACTTCTCCCAAATCATAGGAAAAGATAAAAGATGAAGTTGTAAAGACTATTCCGGAGATGGCTACATGGGGTGAAAAGCTTGAAAAGTTAAAAATTGAGAAGGTAACCCCCATGTCCAAGGTGGAAGAGTACATTGTTCAGTTGTGTAAGGAAATGGAAGCCACCATTATGAACTAAAAATTCAAAAAATAGAAAATCAAAAAAATAATAAAATCATGGAAGACTATGTGCTCAAGTTGCTGATTGAGCACAACCATCGCACTAACAGAGAATGATGGGGCAGAAATTTGTAACTTTGAAATATACCCTAGTTGTTTTTAGCATGTTTAGGGTATTTTGTAGGAATAATTTGAATTTTTCATATTTTAAATGCAAATATGAAAATTAGAAACTTAAATTTGTCTGTGAAGATACAAGGAGTAAGAAGTAAATTATCAAAGCGAGGGATATAAAAGTCATAAGGTAAGAAGATTATGGGTTAAAGTGGAAATAGCATAACTTAATGAGCAAATAATAGAGAGTGGGAGGACTAAATTGATCATATAAAAGCGAAATATCTGGAATTGGTCTCGTTTAGGGGCCGAGCCTTGGGGATGGGAGGAAGGAGGAAGGGAGAAGGAGAAGGAGAAGAAGAAGAAGAAGAAGAAGAAGAGAGAGGAGAAGAAGAGGAAAGGAAGAAGAGAAGGAGAAGAAAAGTTCAAGAAAGATCAAAGGTATGGATTACTATGGATTTTTATGGTTGGGGATGACTATTAGTTGTTTCAAACCTAGGGTTTAGTTAGGAATTCATCCTAACCCTAGATATATTGAAAATTGGGTTGGTAAAACCCTAATTTGTATAAGAAGATTATGGAATCCTCCCTTTTAGTATAGATTTTTGGTTTATTTACAAGTAATTGAGTTTGGGTTTAGAACAAACCCTAACTACTCTTTATATTTGGTTTATGTTTGGGTTATGAACCATTTTAGAGTTGTTTTGGGAGGAATCCATGGTAAGTTTTTTATGTAGGATGGAATAGAGGAAGTTTATGGAAGAAAAGTGAGTGAAAGAGGGAAAATTATGCCATTTCTAGGCATTCCGCAACTTGGTACCGGTACCGAACAGGGGTGGTACCGATACCAACATGCAGAGGCAAAATGGTACCGGTACCACTCACTAGAGCATATTTGGTACCGGTACTGATCCAGGTGGTATCGATACCACTGCTCCCTGTAGCCTTGATTTCTTGTATTTTTGCATTATTAAGCCCAAATTCATACACCGATAGTATAGGAACCCTAGTAAATGACTAATGGGGGTTCAAATAAGAGTAAAACTAAGTGAAAAACGCATTGTACCTCGCCGCCTCGACGAAGCGAATGCCCTAGGATAGGATAGTAAATTCCTGAACAAGTATAAACTTGCTATAAGTACAAATATGCATATGATTTTATTTTATGAAAAAGTACAGTTAAATGGTTATAATAGAGTATTTGATAAGGAATGTCTCATAAGTATACATGATAACAGTAGTTATTCATGTATATGAGATATCCTTTTCTAAAACATGAAAAAGTATTAAGAAAACATAATAAAACTTATTGTCTGCCTATGACCGAGTAGTTGGATAGATAAGCATGGCTATAGGGACACGATTCTTTGCGGCATACGGGTTTACGGATATCGAGGCCGGATTTGGGTCGATGACATAGATCCCGTATGGATCATTATAGCGACCCCGGATTTGGGCATCTGAGAGATCATTGTCTTGTACGGTGATAGTACCTTGAATTTTTATACGGATAGAATCCAGCTGTCTCGATGCGGTGATAGTACCTTCGGGTACATACATTTCTTCCCGTTTCCACTTCTAAGGAATTAGCAGGCATGAAACATAAAAGAAAAAGACAAGTATACGCAAATGAGATGTATACAGTATATGACATGATATGATAAGCATAGCACTGCTATGTGATGATAGTATACAGTTAAAAGAACAAGAAGTAAAGTGTAAAATGACACAAAAAGTATATGAAATATGATAATAATGAAACATGTTATGAAAGAGTAGATATGAGAAATGGATAAATATATGTAAATGTTATATTTGTCATAAGGATATGCATGTGTTTAAAGTGTGATGACCCTTATTAAAGGTTGTCCATATGTATTAATTCCCACTAAGCTATAAGCTTAGCACGGGTGTTTCATCCGTGTAGGTACAGAAGAGGAAACCAGAGGGCAGGACACTCCACATCAGCAGTCAAAGTCAGCACATCAATAGGTGCCCATTGGAAGACCATTTGGTCTCATATATATGTATTTTTGTTTCTTTTGCAAGCAATGTAAATATTGTAAATGTTGAACACTTCCATATATGGAGCTTGTATTTATATTTTGTAATCCGCTGCTACAGAATATGGTGCAAGTTAAATGTTTAACATTATATGTATGAACAAGCTTAAAGTTATAGTAAATACAGTTAGTGGTATCATAGCATCCCAGATCCAGGTCCAGACATGTCAGGTCGGACTTAAGGTAGGGTAGAGTCCCCCATTTGGGGGAAATCACAATTTAGTGGTATTAGAGCCCCAACTGGGGGTGTCACAATTTAGTGGTATCAAAGCCCCAACTGGGGGCGTCACAGAAATCACCAACCTATCCGTAGTTGGTAGAGTCTAGTTGGACTTGAAAAATGGAGCAACTTCTTGGGAGGTAACGCAAGCTTAGTAATGTTTCCTTTTTTTTTTCCTTTTTTAATTAATGTTTCTAGTTTGATCTTGTTTGAGTGTTTTTTTAGTTGTTCTTTTCGAGGTTTGGAAGTCCACAAAGTTGGTTCTAAAGCAAGAGAAATGGGATGATCACTTTAGGGGAGTCCTCTTTTTCCCTCCTTGTTTTTCATGCTATATTTCATTGAGGGAAATGTTTTGTTCAAGTTTGGTGTGTGTGTGGGGGTGTGTATGGGAACATATTGTGGTAGAATTAGCTTTGGATTTCTTTGGTATCTTGTATTATACATGTTTGTGTTTGTGTTTTGTGTATCACATGAGTTGGTTTGGTGTTTAATAACTATTTGGAGAATGTTTTGACATTATGCTTCAAAAGGTTGTTTTATTTGCCAAAACTTGGAATACCATCACATTTATATAATCTAAGATTAAGTGTATCTATAGGTTATGGGAGGCTTGGTTGTGGAGTATTACGTGTTTTCAAGGAACTAATTCTTAATGGAACTTGTGCACACGCCGCACTAGATCCTCATTTGTACTTGAGGTTTGGCCTCTTAACTATCAAGTCATTTGTAGAGACACAGACTTCCATGGTGTTGGGACCTCTATAGAGGCCAATGGAGCCCCACAATAGCAAAAGGAAACAAAATAAGGAGAAAATAAATAGAAAGAAAAATTTGTAAGACCAGAAGTCTACGATTTACGGAAAAGACTAAAATCGTAATTTCGATTACAAAAATCGTAATTCGATTACAAAGTGTTAATTCCGGTTAAAAATCCGTAATTTATTCTCTAGATCTTGAATGCGAAAAGGAATTGCATCGTTGGGATATCCTCCTGAAATCTAACCCAAACACGTAAATTTACATTAAAATTCGAGACGGTCGGGTGTAGTTTTAGAGCATGTCGCATTGGGTCTTAGTAAAACGATTTTCGATGTGAAGAAAGCCACATATAACATGTACTCATAACACAATAAAGTGGTATGAGTAGATCAATGATAAAAATGGGCTATCGAGTGATCAGAATATCAAAGCGGTAAGAGGGACATAATGGTAATTTTGAAAATTTATTTAAGTGACTAAAAGACAAAATGAGAACGACCTTCTTCTCAATTCAAAAGGCCAAAGCGTGAAATCAAAAGGAGGGGATGCGAGTGAATTGTGGAAAGCGAAATGGTGGTTCTGAGTCTGACCTCTCTAATCTGGACGTCAAGCCCAGTCGGCGATTGTGAGAAGGAAAAGCGTTCACGGCGGAGCAAGCTACCCTGGTATCAGACTCGGTTTGTGAGTTTTCGACAAGCACTCGAGAGGTGGGGTTTCTCCTACTTGAGTTTTATTCATGCTTTAGGTGTTTTTCAGTGTTACAGTTGGTATGAGATGGCCAGGCGTGGTTTGATGGAGTCCCCGAACCTTGGGACCAAATTGATAGGAATTTTGGAAACCAAAGTATTGGCACCGTAACCGTAGAGACTGTTTGGAGTCATTTCATTTCACAAAATTGTAATAAACCCAAGTATTAGTTGGTTTAAGGCCGTGAGGGCCATTTGATCAGTCCAAAAATGGGAAGCCAGGGTGTTAGAAAAGTGCCAGAATTTTTGGATTAGTGACAGTCGAATTTTAGTAGGCTATTTATTGTGTCAATTATGCATTAAAATCATGCCTTGATTGAAATTGGGTCGGGAATGGCACGTGAAATGCGGGTTCTAAAGTGAACGATGAATGGATAATGTTTTGAGCCAGTAAAACCTAGGTTTCTTGTTCATGAATAGTGACACAAAAATATATTTTGTGTGAAAATGTGTTGGTCAGTGATTCAGTCGGTGCTGCGTGTTTGATCATTAGCTTAGTGAATGTTTGGTAGTGATTAATTCTGACACTGGTGTGTGATTGGATATTATGTGGATATGTGCATGTTTACATATTTGCATGTGATTAAATTGTATGGAATTGCATACGTGCATTCATATGCACTACAACATCCTAGGACTATAGGAGTTAGTGCATGATGATCTAGAAAATAGTTCGGAGGGTTGTCTAAAAATATTATTAATTATCGGGTGTAGTCGGTTAAAAATATCAATCGTCGGGACGACCCGATTGATATTCATCGGAGGGTAGTCCACAGACAAATTAAAAATATCAATGGAAACCCGGACGACGGGTGATATTCGTCGGAGGGTAGTCACAGCAAAATGTATATCAATCGTCGGAATGGCCCAAATGATATATACACATGTGGAGGGTGTGTCTGGAAAACAGGCAAAATAGGAATTCTCATGCAGGCTTGAGCAGTGTGAGGGAGGAAATCGATGAGGACTGGGATATGAGTTAGTCATGTAGACATTCAAGTAGTAGGATCATGCATTTACTTGAATGTGTGGGTTTAATTTAGACATTTGCTACCGCTTAGGTGATGATGGCCACTTTAGGCGATTCTCCTCTTGAGCATTAGCTCACCGGGTGGTGGGACCCCCTTTTTGGTGCGGGGGCGTGCAGAGAGACGGCTAAGTCACAGGAGTAAGTTGGAAGAAAGCCCGGGATTGTGGCTTTGGATTAGTGGTGTATACATGTATTAGGAATGTTAGAGATTTAATATGTGCATGCAAGGAGAATTGATTACCTCTCCTTGCTTGCTAACTATTGGATATATAGTTGGACTCATGAGTTGGTATGTATAGTAGCTGTTTATGAGCCCCGATGTAGTATTGGATATATATTGCATATATTAGATGTTGAGACAGTCAATGCGAGTTTACTCTAAGTATTGTATTTGGGTAGAGCTCCCATACAAAGGAGACTGCCCAGATTTTAGGTGAGAAATGTGGGATCACGACATTCCACAGTAAACGGGTTGTGAGGTGGTCGATGGCCGGGGTTTGGGGGCGTCACGACTTGGTAGCTGAGCTTGTTATCACGAATACCTGGGGGCTCGGGTTGGGTATCCCATCACCACTAGGTGGTTTGATGTGGAGTATGGGTATGTGGAAACCTGGGGAATGAGGGCTTGAGCTTAGCCCATAGAAATGTAAAAACTGCTCTTTTAAAGTGGATTCGATGTGGCGTGGAAATATCAGAGGTCACCTGGGAAATCGAGGGGACAAAACTAGGACACCACATGCATGTGTTGATGTGTTTTTGTGTGATTTGGTGGTGTTGTATGATGGTGTGTATGCATTGTTTTATGTGTTAGCCAGTATTTGTGTGCTTAAGTGATTAGCACATGGGTGTGATGGAAATTTTGTTGGGAGTTTTCACCGATTGTATGGAAACTAGAAAACAAAAATTAAAATAAAATAAATTTTACTAAATTTATTTGGAGTTGATGTGAATAATGAGAAGAAATTTTAGTTTACAATTGAGTTCAAAAACTAAAGAAAATGGAATAAAATAAATTTTATGAATTGTTTGATGTCTTGATAAATAGAAAATGTATATATATATAGAAGTGCTGGAAGAAGGAAATTTTTTTAAGTGAAAAAAATGGAAGAAAAAATATAAATTTTTAAATTTATTTGGTTATAGGTGAGAAAAATAATTTTCTGAGTTTTTATGTAATTGTAAAGGCGAAGAAAAGTGAAGAATAAATTTTTAGAATTTATTGTGTATTTTAGGAAAATGAAAAAAATATTAAGTCAATATAAATTTTTTTGTTATTTTCATTCTGCTGAAATAAATAATGAAAATAAAAAAAAGATGAAACCGTTTTGGGCCACTGCCCAATTATATTGTGAAAAAAAATTTGTATTGCAATATTGAAATTGTATTGCAAGCAATAGGAGAGAAGGCTGTAAATTTGTATTGCAATACAACATTTGTATTGTGACGACGACTCTTAGTGTGAAGCTAATATTCTGTCTGATTTATTATATTCTAGAAAATTTGTGAGGGAAGTTTTGTATTAATCTAAGCGTAATGAGTGCGTGGCAAGAGACGAGGAGTTACTGTGTCGCAAAACAGCGGTATGTCTGTATTTCTGGCGGCAACACGTCTGTAGCGCTCTGAGAGCGCTAGAGGCGATGTGAGCCTGGCGTGAGCTCTGACCTTCTTGCCCTTGTGTATGGCTTGGCTGTAGCGTGGGGCGAGCGAAGTCTTTGGCGCGCTGAGGCGTGCCCAGCGGGAGAAGCGCGGCCGGGCGTTACGGCGCGCGGGCCCATCAATGGTGGCGGTGTGCAGTGACGGCCAGGGCGGCGGCCGAGGCGACCCAGGCGAGAGGCAGGGCGCGGCTGCTGAAGCGTGTGAGGCGGCCGGGTGGGTCTGCGCTTGTGCACACTGTGGGTGCAGTGGGCCGTTTGGTGCTCGTGCACTGGCGGATTTTCAACACGGTTTTGACTCAGTATTTTCTGAGTCATTATAAATAATTCTTGTTCATTCTCAAAAAAAATTTTCAAAATAATAATAATATGTTTATTTAAATTAAAAATCAAATCAAATCAACAAAAATTAGCAAAAAATTTGAAAATAAAAATTTTATTTGAAGATAATATTTAAGTGCAAAATTGATTGCCTTGCATTACTTAGTAAATGCTAAAGGCAATGCACTGCTCTAGCGATTTATGTCTTAGCCTTGATTAGTATCGAAATTTGTGTTGATGCCTTAGAGATCTTTGTATTGAGGACCCAACCGTGATTAGCGCATAGATGGCACAAACCGGGACCGGGACGTAGAGGACATCCACTGGGGCTGTAGTCGAGCACCACCGGTGTTTGATCGTGGACTTGTCTTGAGTTTGTGTAGAAGTAGTCTGGCGTTCTTGCTCGCTGGCGGTATAGCGGGTAGGCGGGGAGATCTAGTAACCTCCCGAGGAGGAGAGTTTGAGGCGGCATCATCTTGGAGCATTCTGAGGAAAGAGATCAGATGGTGGTAGACCATTGGTTCATGCTCATCGAGAAAGGTGTTGGGGCCATGGGGGATTACCTGACGACGGGATAGACTAGGCTGCGTTCGCTAGAGAATGAGAGCCCAAATAGGCAAGTAGGCGAGGGAAGGACCTCTAAAGACCCAGAGGGCCGTTGAATAAGAATAATGGAGTCGAGATTCTGAGTTAGAGATCTCGAGACTCTCCTCAGGTGGACACGGGGATCATGGACATGTCAAAGATTCGATGTCGGCCTCCACAGGGATGGAAGGCGGGCGTAACAGGGATCATTATCGATTGTGGCGTATGAGGATTACCGCCTATCACGCGGGGCGGTGCTAGTATGTCTGTTCAGGGGGGGGAGACAGCATGACGTTTTGCCCCAGGGGCAATTATCTACGAGTCTAAGTTTGAGGGGATAGTTAGCCCGGGTTGGCTGGCGGAGCCTTGCACAGGAGAGGCGGAGGGACCCCGGTTAGATCTACCTCAGTACTGAGTATCTCGAGCTAGGTGGATGTTTTCAGGATGAGCTACAGGCCCCTCCAGAGGAGTAGTAGACTTCGGTGTCGCGTTACACCACAGTGCCAGCCGTCTCTATGACTCCGCGTAGGATGGCACGGAGTTGAGTTGCGAGAACTGAGTGATTCTGAGCTATTGGACAAAGGAGTTCATTAGTAGAGCACTTCACCATGGCGCTTGATTCTATTTACGAGAAAGAAAGAAGAGACCACGAGCCAACCATTTGTGCATTGATTATCAAGCAGTTAAAGGCAGATTCTGATCCAGAATCGGTACACACCCCCATTACCGGTTATGATTTATTTGAAGAGTCGAGGAGGGCTGGTCTCTCGAGATAGACCTTCATGGTTGCCATCAAGCGAGGTTAGGGGCGGATATCACGAGATGCGCGATTTGGGGATGCGTTATGGGCACTTTGAGTTTACGGTGATGCCCTTTGGATTGACGAATGCGCTAACAACATTCATGGATTTCATGCATAAGGTGTTCCTTCTTGGTGATGGTTGTCATAGTCTTAGATGGATTGACGATGGTGCTCCGTTGAGTGGGAGCATGAGTATCATTGGGGATAAATCTTCTGATTGTTGAGAGACCATATCAATTTTGTATACTAGTTCAGGAGTAAGTGCGAGTTTGGCTTGCGGGGTGGGGGTTTTGGGACCGTGGTGTCGGCATCACGGAGTGTCGATCGACCGGAGAGGTTGAAGCGATGATGAGTAGGGAGGGCAGATGTCAGTCTTGAGATGCGTAGTTTTCTTGGGATTGGTGCAGGTGTCTGAAGTGTCGAGAATGGGGTGAGATTGTCGTCGGGGCAGGATCAAATGAGATTTCGCCTCCTGGGACATGGACTCCATGATTGGGGCAGCCTGACCATAGAGAGATCGAGATGCTCGAGCACTCGGGATGCGGTGTTGATAGCGAGAGGAGGATCGGCCTTGCTTCTAGTTCAGGAAGGGCATAAGACTTTTGCTTCACACGAGTTTCGGGACTAAAGACCGGGGTGGGCATGTGAGCCAAGTTGCCCAAAGCGGGATCCGGGCTTTGGGACAATGCGATTTTCTGGTTAGGCTGTCAGACGGAGAGTATGCGGTTCATTCCTCCAGCCGCTAGTCTGGTCAAGGAACCCGGTTTCGAGTTTGCGAGGTGCCTCTCGCCGCCTGACAACCTGAATAGACGGAGGACGGAGTGTAGTCGAAGTCGGGACGGTCGAGGGATTCGCCATGAGCGTGGTGGACCTTAGGGTGGTAGACTGTGATTTGTTGATGTCGGGCTTGACATGCCGGATGGGTGCAACGACCATCGGGTTGGCCATTAAATTGGGACCTTGTTGGGTTGTCATCAGGACCACGACTGGGATTTGGGCTTAGAGGTTAAGGTGGCACAGAGGCGGAATGTGATCTTCTTTACTGGGATGTAGGGTGAGAGTTGACTGTCAGTCGAGATTATGAGTGGTGATCTGGGTGCGCTCCGCATGGTGGACCAGGATTAGGTGTCACAGCATGGCATTGTGCGTTAATTGTGCCGCAGTGGCTGTCGCGTCGAGTCGGGTTAATGGGTGCAGTCCCGATCATTCACCCTCTTGGTGAGTGAGTCTTTGAGACTACGATCGATGAAGACTCTTAGTTCGATTCGAAATGCGATAAATTAGAGTGTGTGGGAGCCAAAGCAAAAAAGAGGCCAGTAAATCCTGGTGGGAGAAATCCTGGAGTTAGGGTGTGATGAGCTTAAAAATCATCTATTTTCAGTCCATTTTTCTGATTGATTTTTTATATAAAAAGACTTATTTATATGCAGGAATATGGAATACTTCTGAAACATTTGTCTGTGAGAATTCAAAAGCGAAAGTACAATAAAATGGCGAATATAAAGTAAACGATATGATTTAATTAGTGAAGGAAGTTCTTTGTGAGAGAAGTATAAAAAAAGTTAAAAAGATTTGATGTCGTGAAGCCTCCCGGCTATCAAGAAATACATATTAAGGTTGCGCGCCACAAAGCTCTGTCACAAATGGGCGTATTAAAGAGAACAAAAGCGAGCTATGCGTGAGAAAAGGAACTAAAGTCGAAACAACCTGAAATTGATGAAGAAGAAGACTTGATGTCGCGACATGTTCGGAAGATCACGGCGAGGTGAAGCCCGATCTGGTGATAATGAGGTCGACACGAAAAGGGTCGCGGCAGAGAAGATAAAAATTGACTAAAATTTATGTGCGACATCTGGATCTGATGTAACCTCGACCGTGAACTCGGGAAGCAATGGCACGGTTTGCAAGAAACTAAGAGTTGCGACATCATCCCCTAAACCTAAAAAGAGAGAAATTGGCGACATCATTGTTAATTCGCGACATGATTCTTGAAAAGAAGAAGGATTCTGCGCATGGTCGGTGCCATGGCATCAGCGCTTCTGAAGGAGGTAGCAACATCATTCAGGCGGTGGCGACAACCTGTTGTCGAGCATTGCAAAGACGTGAGGTCGCTGACATCATTAAAGCAAATGCAACATAAGCAAGGAAACGCAGGTCGGACATCATGCTTAAGAGGACATCATACGAGGTCGCCAATATCAACCGACATGTAATTTAAGGTCGCAACAACATTAAGATGTCGCGACATCAAATGTATGAGATAAGGTCGCGACGCAAGAAGTCGTCGCTGGCATCGCTCACTGAAGAACATGTCGCTACCAAACAAAGGCTTCGCGACAAAGACTCGAGACAAAGAAGGTCGCGACAAGATCAGCCGTCGCGACAAAGACAACATACCGGGCCGCTTAACTAGTCCAAAAAAAGAGGTGCATCAAATTGGGCCCAACTTCAACCCTATAAATACACACAAGCACGGCTATGCTAAGCTCGCGACTGGAAGAGAGATCCGGGTCAGTTGGGAAGGCTCTCGTATTTTGTTCTTTCTTTTCTTTTCTTTTAATTTTTTTTAGATTAGTTTGTATTCATTTTAATTTGGATCTCGAACGTTACCGTAAAGGTCGTAGCTGAATGCAAATTAATATTTCTTCAAATTACCGTCTCGGTTGCTGAATTCCGCATACTTCGATTTCGAACTACCGCTTCCGATTTGCTGGTTTTCTTGATCAGCAAGCCAATGTATGTGTAATCCAAAGGATTTAGAAACCTGGGCCCCACCGAAATGACGCTATTGTCATAAATTATCTTTCCTGCAAAATTTTATTCATTATTGATGAACTTCAGTTTATAAATCGACTTGCTGGTTTTGCGTATTTCCTGGAATTGATCTCAATGTCAGTCTCCTATACCCATAATCCGGTTGCTCCAAGCTCGATTTCCGTGAGGCCCTCGAGTGACACAGAAGGCATTCCCGAGAGTGATGAACAAATTCGGGAGGGTATGAGAACCCGAGCACGATGATCTAATGTGCTCCCGTAATTAAATCGATACATCCTCTTCTCACTTGAAACCCAGAACGGTCGAAAGTGAGTTATCAATTTGCTACGCAGAGAGTTCGCCTCAATTCGAATAGTGAATTCAATCCCGCGTTAGCAACGATCCAATCAAGGCATATGCTGTTCTAATTTCAGGAAAAGGAACCAAGAGTGTAAACCTACGCGATGACTATGCAGTCGAGCTAAGGTTTCATAAATTCATGTTACGGGTAATGGCGTATCGGTTAAAATACCCGCAATCAAGGCTACCCGCATTAAAAAAGTAGTTATCTAGCCCAACGTATTCATGGAGAAATGGTGAAGGTGAGATGATGAACTGTGGAGTTTGGAGAGATCCAATTGCACTATCATATTCCTCGACTAGTTTTAAAATCGTGGTTCAAAGCAAAATTACCGTACAAGTCGTAGGAATCGATTCTTCACAATAGCTTTATTTCCAATGTTCTCTTTGCGTATAATCGTTTAATCTAAATTTGTCATTTCATTATTTCCGCAGTCATTCATTTGTATTCATTCATATTATTTTTGGTTTTTTGTTAGCTGCTTTCATAAATCGATTCAAATTGCCTAATATGGGATTCAAATAGTATAGTCAGTAGTCGTAGTTGATTGAAAATTTCGAGATCTCTCGTGATCGAGCATTCGACTTAAATCCAATTTACTACTTGTTAGACCTGCACTTGCACGATGGATCAAAACAACCAGAACACAATGACGCATTCTTAATAAAAATGCTCTTAATGAATACAATAGTTGGCGTAATCCCAAAAGTACAAGTTAATGTATTATCGCGTTACTAATGGTCCTTGGTAATAGTGCAATAAATTTGTATATGTCTTTGGTCCAATTAACAAGTTTATGCGCTGCTGTTTGTGGGATCGAAAGAATTTAGATCAATATTTATTTAAAGAAGGAAATGTTAATTGACATTTAAAAGAAAAGAACAAAAATAGTTTCCAAAGCAAAGCGGGTTATTTTAGCCACTAACTTTTAACAAGCCATATTGAAAATATTTGTCGGGCCCGACTAATCCTATTAATGTAAGTGTTTTGATTTCGTGAAAATCCTTAATGCATAGAAATGTAACACATATCTCGATTCCAAAGCAGATACGAATTAGAAAGAACACTTAAGCTTCGAGAAAAACGAAAAGGGCGTAAAAACCGCCCATGTGGCATATGAAAGGCAAGAACATCAAGATTTAGAACAAGCAGCCATAAGGCTCCAATCATCGACATACAATGGAGGACTTTGGCGACCTATTATTCAAGATGAATACTCCGCAATCGTGACAAATTTACAATCAACAGTAAATACTCTTGAACTAAGCCACCGACATAATGGTTCAAAGAAAAACAGCTTTACCCGGTCAATCTACGTAAGACCCAAATGAGCACCCGGGAAGGTTTCTCAGATGGCAAACACGGTGAAGTTGAATGGTGAGACCGAGGTCATAAAATCGCATTTATTCCCATTTTCTAAGAGATACAGCGTACCACATGGTATGAATCTCACCATATTAGCTCGCGATACTGAGGAGCTTATAGAAGCCTACTGGGTAGATTCTTCCCCCATCACTCACCTCGTAGAGAAGGAGGAGATAATTGTGTTCAGGGGAAGATGAGAGCTCTTATGTAGAACGGGAGATTCAAAAGGTTGTCGAAAAGATGCCCAATGGCTGGAATAGATCTAAAGACACAGATGGATTATGCTGTATCATGCTCAATGATACATCTAAGGGCATTATCGATGCTCAAGGCCGTGGAGCATTCAAACGTAAGAGTGCTAAAGTGGCAAGAGATCCGAACAGGACTCCGGCAATGCACATGAAAGCTCCATCAGTTTTCAAGAGTAATTATGCAGGAAAAGGAGTCAGGAACTCGAGCAAGATGACACCCATGGAGGCTGCAGATGCCATCATGCATAGAATGGACAAGGCAGAAGAACATGCACACCGCCCATGAAATAGAGCAAATGAGGGAACTATTAAGAGGAAGTGCTGATGTATCCACTAAGAATCGTTTTATGATGTCGGTGAGGTTAAGTACTGTGAGCCAAGAAGTACATCAACCAAATCCTAACTCGCAAAGAAACTATCATCCAAGACTGAGGAACCATATGAAAATTTTTCATATATGAGGGGCCTCACAAGGCCCAAGGCATGGACAACATCCTCAACACGTGGATATCGCCAGTCCACCAAGGTTCTCAAAGCCAGCCACAGTAAACGAGTATTGGGAGTGAGAAGAGAGCTCACCATTTGAAGATCAAATGCCGCACTACGGGGACAACAAGAAGTCGTTAAACCTCCATGAACAAAGTTCATAGAATCGGGAAGCCTTAAATACCAATTCTCAAATTTTTCGAAGACCACAAATGCCTCCCTCAAGAACCCTGAGACACAACAGGCAATCCAAATTCTAACCCGCAAAACCAGATGAAAGATGCTTTTCCTAGTGACACGAAGAAGAACCAAGACCGCATGGCCGTGCTCTAAGTGGGAAAAACTCGAGGAAAAGATGTAAAGAGATGAAAGCAAATAAGGAGAAGAATTCCAGACAATGCCGAAACACCTGAGAAGGAAAGAAAGCATGAATAAACTATCGAGAAGAAGGAAGCAAGAAGAAAAACCTGCATTAGCTCGTCAAGTAGCATCATTTCCACGTAGGTCGTAGAAATCAAAGATAAAGAACAAATAAGTAAGGTTCTTGAAACCTTCAGGTCGTGGAGATCGCATGCCTTTCACGTAAGTGGTGACCCGATGCCACTTATGCAAAATTTCAAAGACATACTGAGCAAAAAGAGGAAGATTGTCAAGAAGGAATCAGAACCCGACCGCAACTCGCAGCATCGTGATCAAGAGAGGCTACCGTAAAAGACGAAGGATCCAGGAGTTTCACCATTCCCGCACCATCGAGAGCTCAGTTTCAAAGTTTCTGCGACTCAAAGCGCATCAATTTAATGCCCTAATATGCTGCCAGTTAAGTCTGGGGGAGCCATCTACCACTGTTACTAAATGGCGCATAACCCCGGCAAAACCTCGAAGGAATCATAGAAGATGTGGCCGGTAGGGAAAATTTATTTTTCCAAAGAGACTTCATCGCACCGATATGGAGGAAGATTCAAAGTTCCTCTGTCAGTTGGAAGGCTATTCCTTTTTCAACTGGAGTGTACTCTAATGATATGCGTAAGGGAATTCTCACTCGTAGTTGAGAAGAGACAAACATTTCAATTTAATTAAGAGTTTGGAAGAATTTAGACATAGAAAGGGAAGATATCAAGTCAACAGAAGATGTATATGTCAACAACTCGAAGTTTTACTACGACAATGCCCAATTTTCAATCAACGAAAAAGCAGTACGACCACAAGATTCGTAAGATTTTGATTCATTTTCGCATCGCTTGCTGGACCACCGAGACGTTGATGAGTCTTCGAGTCAAATGAGATGGAAAGAGACCAAATGAAGAAAAGGAATTTCATCAAGAAACCTGCAGTTAAGGGCTAGTTTTAAAAAGAGCTGCAAGTCATTTAAAGTATGCTTACCCGGGCCGCCAAAGAGAAACCGGGCACAATTTCCTCGCTCGACTTCAAGATGCCGAGGAAACGAGGTTGCCGGAAATTTTAAGGAATCATAAGGAGTCTATACCTTGGTCTATCAAGAGTTAAAAGGTATCACCATCAATATGCATGCACAAAATACTTTTAGAAGAAATGCAAGGCCACCGTTGAACATCAAAGGAGATCGAATCCAAGAATGAAAGAAGTAGTCGAAGTGAGGTGCTCAAATGGTTAAATGTCGTTTTATCTATGCAATTTCGTATACCTCGCCACCTAGTCCACGTGTGGTTCCAAAGAAGTAGATTTCATCGTAATCCGCAATGAAAATAAATGAATTAATTCCAACAAGAATGCTGACGTGGACGAGAGTATGCATCACTACGCTGTGAAGTCAACACGCAACCGTGAAAGATCATTTCTTTGTCTCTTCATCGGGACGATGTTTGACATACTAGCAAGACACCCCATTTTTGTTTCTCGATTCGTATTCGTGCCAACTAGATTGCAATTGCACCGAGGACCAAGAAAGACCACATTCACACGTTCCTTATGGTACCTTTGCCTTCGTATGATGCCATTCGCTATGCAATGCTCCCGCTACTTTCCGTAGACGTACATGTCGATGTTCCTCGGGATTGTCAGATGGGTCATGGAAATTTTTAATGATGATTTCACAAAGAAAATGGATCCGCTTGAACAATGTCCGAACAACCCAGAAACAGTACCAAAGATGCAAGGACAAGCGTACTAGCACTAAATCGGGAAAAAATGCCATTTCATGGTAAATGTAAGGTATTGTTCTCGTCATAAAATCGCTACGTATATGACCAATCCAAGATTTCCATAATCAAACCCCAAGACCTCCCACAACAAGAAAGGGATAAGGAGTTTCGCATGCTGGGATTTATAGAGATTCATCAAAAACTTCTCAAAATAGCCGCACCACTCACATTACCTGAGAAAGACAATAAAGTTTAATTCTCATGATTTCTCTCTCTCTTCCCGCAAGGCCGCTCAAGAAATCAAGATCGATGGCCACACCTATCATACGCACCGAATGAGATCAAGAATCATAATGTGATGCCGTGATTTCGCAATGAATGTGATTGGGCAAAGAAAGAGAAAATATTCGCAGCCATCTACTATGCTAGCGTATCCTTTAACGGCACAAGAAAACTATTCCACAACCTCCAAGTGCGAGATGCTAGCCATGTTAAGCTTGTTTAGTGAGAAATTCAAACATCCATTCGGGTTCTATGTTATAGTTCACACGCATCATGCACCATCAAATATCTAATGTAAAAAAAAAAGGCTAAGCCAAGACTGATAAGGTGGGTGCTACTACTACAAGAGTTTGATCTGGAAATTAGAGATAAAAAGGGGTGTGACAATGTGATAGCTGATCACTTGTCCATAATAGAAAGAAATCAGGCAGAAGAGGAAGAGATAAGACTAAAAGAGAAACTCCCGATGAGCAACTATTTCAATTGTCATTCCAAATGCCACGGTATGTCGGGAGGCCAGAATTACTTAGCTTCAGGGAGTAGTTCCTTCAATTCACCCACCAATTAAAAGAAAGCTCGGGATCACAATGTATTATATCCTGGGATGACCCACTGTTATTTAAGAGGGTGCTGATATGATTATAAGAAGATGTGTGCCAGGCTAACAAAAAATGTAATTATGAAACGACGCCATGCATCACCATACGTAAGATTTTCCGAGAAAGAACAAATTATACAAGATACTCCAATCGTGATTTTATCGCTCCACCGTTTTCAAGGACTCCATCGAATGGGTCGTAAATTATGTGATAGATGCCAAAAGATTGGAAACACAAGAAGAATGAAACGCTTCCAGGCATAATGCGGTGCATTTTTGATGTACGGGGGATAGATTTTACGACCCTTTCCACAATCATTTGGAATCGTATATACTGCCAAGAAGGATTATGTTTCTAAACGGGTGGAAGCACAAATGCCAAGGAATGATGTTAATACATTTGTAGTTTCTTGCAAAAGAACATATTTGAAAAATTGGGAACACCCAGTCTATCATCGATGGGAAGCCACTTTGCAAACAAAATCTTCGCAAAGCTCATGAGCAGTATAGGATCAAACATAATGAGTCTAGCTATCATCCCTGCACTAATGGGCAAAGCGTAAATTTCCAAATGTGGAGATTAAAAGGATCCCGAGTAAGACTCGTGGTGTTCAAGCAGAAGGATCGTCTTCCAAACTCGACGATGCACTAGCCTACAGACAAAGATTCAAAACTTCCATCGATGTCCCCATACATATTGGTTTTTGGCAAGCCATGTCACCTCCCTTGAATTGGAATACAAAGCCATGTGGGCCATCAAGAAATCGAATTTCGATTTCAAATGGCAAAGGAAGAGAGATCGCTTCAACCGAATGAACTCCGAAGAACCGAGAAATGAAGCTCTAAGTGATAATGCTAGATATACAAAGATAAAGACAAAGAAATGGCATGATCAAAGGATTCTGAGGAAAGAGTTCAGAGAGGGGGATCAAGTTCTTCTATTTAACTCCAGATTAAGATTGTTTCCAGGAAAATTGAAATCAAAGTGGAGTGGACCATATACAGTGATGTCAAGCACTACATTTGGAACAAAGAATATCAAGACCGATGTCGGGAAGAATTTAAAGTCACGGACAAAGACCGGCACTATCAAAGCAAGAGAAACAAAGGAAGAGCTACAAATGTTCATTGAGAGAGAGAAAGAATCAAACAAAGCAAGCTGTACCTAAGGACTCAACCGAGCACTGGCGGGAGGCAACCCATAGACTTTGGGCTCGATTTTAGATTTTAATTCTTTAGATTCACTTTGAGTTTGTTTTCTTTAGTTCTTAAGTAACAGATTAGTTAGCACCTGAGAAGTTAATTTTGTTTAATTAAATCCTTTCTTCCGAAATGTCGCAGTGCTTATAAATGGTCGTGCAAGAAGGAACAAACTCAAAGACAACCAAAGAACTCGCGTAAGAGAACGACAAAAAGGGGAGCATTCCTTTCCCCATAGTAATTCTGAAATTGAATGTAAATACATGCTTGAATTTGCAGGAATGATTTAATTGAATGCTGAGAATTTGCGAATTGATAAATAGCGAAAAGTCAGTTTGCTCATTGGGATTGAGGCAGCATTTCAGTCGCGACATAAACTGATCGCGACAAACTCAAGTCGCAACAAAGTCATGTAGTGACAGCTTAGTATCATGACAGAATTTTTTTTTGCATGATCAAGGCATGAATAAAGAAACTGAATTGTAGCGCCATCGCTCGTTTAAATTCGCTTTAATTGCAAAATTGAAATTAGTTCTCGCTGATAACAAAAATACTTGCTTAAATAATAAGTAGACACGAATAAATACAAGTCTTGAATAAATAATACACATTGGTCAACAAAACTTATGAAACTTTTGACATAAATTAGGAATATCTTCTGGGGAATTTAGGATTTAGAGTCCACAATCCTATAACTTGTTTGATTATTGATTGAGGCGAAATCAAAGGTGATACAACTAATGTGAAATGATGCATTAACTTTCGGGAGAGTTTGAGCCGTTCTAGCCATCCCTATTCATATGCTAATGCATATACTTTAGTTCCTGATTTGAGCCAATTAAGCCTTTATTACTTCAATAAACAGCAATTGAAAACTGAGATCCCCTTCCTCGCAATAAACCTCGCAAAGAAAGAACCCAAATTATCCATTTCTACCAAAAGAAAGCTTCAAGATAAAGAAAGAAACAAGTTTGGGGGAATATTATTCCCAAAATTTTGACAAGAAGAAACTGAAGAAGTCAAAGGCAGAGGCTAGTGAGATATATAAGTATAAGTTTTGTCTGCGGGCCTATTACTCTGAATAATTGCTCGTAGGGGTGTTTTAACACCTAGCACCCTAATGCCAACTCCGGTATGGGGAGTTGCTGGGCCCAAAATTCTCTAAGAGGCTAGAAAGTTTCAAGAAGACAAACATTGCACTATTCCAAATCTTTAAAAATAAAAAGCAAAAGAGTCAACAAAGGAATCTACTAAATAAAGTAAATATGAAATAGAAATTCCACAAAAAGAATTCAAAAAGAAGAATCACCTCTAAGATTAGTGGAGAATCGAAAGGAACAAAGTTAAGAAAAAGAAATAAAGTTAAAGGAAACAAATGTAGAGACAAGATGGAAACTCGGTAATTTACAACCTAAATTCCCTCATTTAGCTCACCCAATTACCTAAGCCCAACATTACAAGTCAAAGACCTTATTGATTCAAGGTTGAATTTACCTACATTAGTGGAGATCAATAAGAAAAAACAAGTATTACTGGACTTTGAAAACAAACTACGAAACTCCCGTAAGATTAACTAAATCATCATGAAGTTGCAAAGGATTGAAGACTGCACAATACGTAACAAGACTTGTTAAATAAACTGCTTACATACATTAGTTTATCAAGAAATTTTGTACGGAAGTATACTATGCCTGCTCTTGCATAAGAACTGAAATTTGAAATAATAAGTGATATTCTTAATTCCGCAACAAAAGAGCCGAATGAGAAAAGTCGCAAAAATGTAATGTAAATGTCCTTTGCTCGAGGACAAACAAATCTTTCTTTTCGCTGGGGGACAAGCAAAATTTTAAGTCTGGGGGAGTTTGATGAGCTTAAAAGTCATCTATTTTCAGTCCATTTTTCGATTGATTTTTTATAAAAAGCACTTATTTATAGCGCAGAATATGGAATACTTCACCAACCTGTCAGACAAGAAATTCAAAAGAAAGCGTAAATCAAGTAAAGCAAAAGGAGCGTATCATGACCGAACGCATCGATTTAATTGGTCAAGGAAGTCGCAAATAGGGAGAGGTGCTAAAAGTGATTAAAGATTTGATGTCGTGAAGCTTTTCCAAAGAATCGTAAATACATATTAAGGTTGCATCTTATCAAAGCTCCAATACAAATGGAAAGGTAATCAAAGACAAACGAGCTATGTGAAAGGAACTCGTTACAACCAAGAATCGATAGAAGAAGAAGATTTTGATATCGCATATCATTCGTAGGTCGCTGGCTGTAATTAAACCCAAGACAAATGAGTAATGAGTGTCGAAGGACACCAAAAAGAAGTCGCGATAAGATAAAAATTGATCAAGATTTATGTTGTGACATCCGGATGCGCCGCAACCTTAGCACCGAACCGTGGCGCCGCTGACACCAGCTTTGTAAGGGAGGCAGAATAAGGTCATATATCATCGCCAAAGAGGAGAAGGTCGCCATCATTTAATTGGTCGCGACATCGCCAGTAATCAAAGAAGGTCGCGACAAGATCGTTGTCGCCGGCATCAACTACACAAAGCGAGGTCGCTACATCATTCAACGGCCGCGACAACAATAAGAAAAAGAAGATCGCGACAACACCGGTCGTCGCATATCCATCGTTAAAGACGGAGGTCGCTGATATCGGCTAAAGCAAATGGCCAACAGAAGCAAGGAACAGAGGTCGCGACATCATACAGAGGTCGCGACATCATACAGAGGTCGCGACATCAACTGTATAGACCAGAAGGTCGCGACAACATTAAGATGTCGCGACATCAAATGCATATAGATAAGGTCACGACGCTAAGAGTCGCCGCGACATCGCTCCACCAAGAACATGTCGCGACTCAAACAAAGGCTTCTACGCATAAAGATCGTGACAAAGAAGGTCGCGATAAAGATCAAGCTGTCGCGAATATCAACATATCGGGCCGCAACTCAAATTCAAAAAAAGAGGTGTGATCGAAATTAAATTCAACTCGAACTTATAATACACACAAGTATCGAAGGAAGCAACTCTCACACTTGAAAAGAGATCCGGTCAGCGAAGGCATCTCCAACTGCCGGTGCCGTGGCGTCGCCCGAAAGTGTTAAGCCCGCGCCGGCTTCCAAGCCGTATGCAGGCCCGCTGACAAATAACCCACGGCCGGCCGACTTCACTTTGGGGGTGCCCGTACCAAATCCCACTGGCACGCCCGACGCGCCGACTGCCCCTCGTCTGCCCCCCACCGGCCCCACTGCCCCCACCGGGCCCCCTCGCCTCAATGGGCCTCGTCGCCTCGCCGGCCCCCGTCGGCCCCTCCTCTCCTCTCCTCGGCCCTCCTCTCCCTCTCCCTCCCCTCCCTCTCGCCCCCGCTCTTCCTCCCTCGCTCTCGGCCTCTCAGCCCCTCCCCCCCCCCTCGCCGGCCCCCACCCCCCACTCCACCCACTCCTCCCTTTCCTCCCCCCCTCCCCTCAAAATCACCAATCCACACATGACCGCCGGGCCACACCCCACACTCCTCCCTCCCATTTTCCTCAGAACTACTAAGTACGACCGTCAAGCCCTCTTAATTTATTTTTCACCATTTTTTTCTACAAACACCACAATAAATTCTCTTAATTTTTCATCAACTATCTCTTAATTTTTCATACTCTCTCCAAATTCACTTCTTTTCACAATTTGCTCTATATTCTTTAATACTTCATTTTCTTCAATTGTTCTTCATATTACATGGTATTATTGGTGGTACAAATCAAGCATTGGTGACTCCAATAGTTCAGATTTTAAAGAATTTCGGCTTCGATCTTCCAATTGAGTAATATTTCTCCACCTCTATTTTTTCTTATTTGTTTCATTTTATTTTGATTCATTATTTTATTTTTTTAGTATAATATTTTATTAATAATTTTAATATGGATAGTGCATGTGCATCTTCTTCTAGTCCATGTACATCATTAAGCAAAAACTTAGTTCAAATATATGGAATTTTTTTGATAGAATGTAAATAATTTTAGAAAATAATAAAAGAAATAAAAGCAAAATGTAAATTTGCAAGAAACTTAATGCTGGATCAAATTCAGCACAAGTCATTTAAAAAGACACAAATGAACAATGTAAAATTAAGAATAATGTAGAGATATTAGAAATTATATGCAATTAGGTAAAGATGAATGTGGAAATTTAAAACATTTTCATGATGAAATCGCTTGTCGTAAAGGAAACGTTGACACATAATAAGAGTCGAACAACCTTTAATACGACTTTAAACCGACGATTATTCGTAAACAATTCAAACATCGATTAATCCTCAATTCAAAGGTCAACCGAACATCGTTAAAAGAGATAGTTGCGAAAAAATTTCCGTAAATTAACGAAAATTTAAAAACAATATTTTGCAAATTTCAAGGAAAATTTGTTTAACATCCGATATTCGACATCTTTAATGCATAGAGGTTTTTAGCGTATTACGCTTCATTATATGGGAGAGGCGAATTCCGATGTTAAATAAAAAGAATAATTTCATTTAAAACAATAAATACTCCACATAATGGTACAAATATAATAACTTTAATAAATGATGAAATTATAGATTGGGTATTCATGATAAAGACATAATAATATTAGATAATGCTTCAAATAATAATGTAGCAATACAAAGATTAAAAGATTTTGGCAAATAAACGATGATCATGCAAAATTATTTCACGTACGTTGTTGTGCACATATTTTAAATTTGATTGTAAGATGGATTAAACAAGTTGATAGCACATTAGAAAATTAGAGACATCAGATATAATATTAATTGTCTCTACAAAAACATGAATTATTTTTTGATTGTTGTAAAATTGTGTAAATAAGGAAAAGAAAATATAAGTTTAGACATACCAACTAGATAATTCTAATTTATAAAGCCTTACAAAATATTACAAAATATAAAGAGTACAATTATACGAAATGCAATTATCTAAGAATACACACACGTAGATGCTGACGATAAAACGACATGACGCAGACATCATGATCTTCACGCATTCAAATTTCTTTGATACTAACAAATATTTTGTAGTGTATTATCCAACTCACATCTGTCATTATGCAAATAGCTAGTATTTATACAGACTAAAAATTGTTTAAGTTATGGAATTTTTAATGATAATTTTTAAAAATGATAGAAACAAAAATATTGGGGAGAAATACCTTAATTTATTATATTGGTTTAATTAGGACCCTAGATTAAAAATTTGGATGCTTTAGATGAACGGTTGCCAATTATTTACAATGAAGATCAAATAAAAATCAAGAAATTAAAATGAAGTAAATTGCTATTATATATGTTGTATAATATTTATAAAGAAAAAATATGGTAATAATATTAGTTTGATAAAATCATCATCCACGACAAGCTCCTCATCTTTATAAAAGCCCTTGAAATGTTCAAAAGTGTAAAAGGCAAACAACTAGTTCTCCAAATAATACAAATGATATAGATAGATATCTCAAGTGTAGAAACAATTCCATTCAAGATAACGTAAGATTTTGATATTTTAGAATGCAGCGGAAAAAACAACAAATTAAATACCTGTTATCTATTATCGCACGCGATTATTAATCCGTGTTCACAGTACAAATGCATCTAAGTCTTAAAGTGTGGAAGAGTGGTTAGCAAAAGAGATAATTTGTCACCAAGCAATCGGCAAGAGTATGTTTAAAAGATCGGGCGCTAGCGACAAGAGATCGCATGATCATGCTCGAAGCTAGACTACGTAATGATACGGTAACTTTAAAAATATCAAGACATGAATGGATCTAAGATAATCCCGTCACTAAAAATAATGATTAAAATATTTTTATTGAAATGTATATCAGATTTTATTTTCTTACGGTTGAAAAGTACAAATGATTGACAAATAAGGTGTACAACCTACAGATGTACTTATTTTGTGTTGATGTAAACTTTTCTATACATTTCTCAATAATTATATTTGATTAATAAAATTTTAAATGATGTATTTTTATTTGAATTGTTTTTAAACTTACTTTATTTAACTCAACACAATTTAAATAAAACCCATGGAGGGTTGGCTTCTAGCTGCTTTGTCAAGCTGACGCCACGCCCCATAAACCAAGCTAGCGGTCTAAATCCGGCAAGGCCCGCCTAAATCCGGCCCCAAGGCCTCCAAGGGCCTCAAGGCCTCCGCGCCACGCCGGCGCTCCCGCGGCCTGGCTGGCCTGTGCCCATGATTCGGCCACCACGGGCCGAGCCGGCCCGAATGAGCTGCACCCGCCCGCCCTTAACTGCCTGGCCTGCCCCGGCCCCTGCCACCTGGCAGCCCATCGGCCGAGCCGGCCTAAACGTCCCTGCCCCGGCCTGAGATGCCTAGTGGCCGCTCAAGGCTCCCGTATTTTAATTTTCTTTTTTTAATTTTTTAGATTGCTTAGGCCATTTTAATTTGGATCTCAACGTTAGTCAGAAGGTCAGAGCGAATGCGTATTAATATTTTTCAAATTACCGTCTGTTGTCGAATTCCGCATAAATTTTGGATTTAACTACCAGCTTTCCGATTTACAAAGTGGTTTTCTTGATCGCTAGCCATCATGGTGTAACCAAAGGATTTAGAAACCCAAATTTATCGAAATGACGCTATTGTCATAAATTATCTTTCCTGCAAAATTTTATTCATTATTGCTGAACTTCAGTTTATAAATCGACTTGCTGGTTTTGTGTATTTACTGGAATTGATCCCAATGTCAGTCTCCTATACTCATGAATCAGCTGTTCTGAGTTTGATTTGGTGAGGCCCTCCGAGTGACATAGAGAAGGCATTCCCGAGAGTGATGAACAATTTCGGAGGTGATGAGAACTCAATATTGATGATCTAATGTGCTCGTAATTAAATCGATACATCCTCTTCTCACTTCTGAACCAGTTCTGGCTAGGAGGAGCCATCAATTTGGGCTACGCAGAGCTCTGCCTCAATTCGAACTGAATTCAATCCTTGTTAGCAACGATCTAACTCAAGGAAAGAATGAGTCGTTTAATTTTGAGGAAGAGGAACCAGTATAGTGTAAACCCATGCGATGACTATGCAAAGGAGCTATATTTGCAATTCATGTTATGTAAGGAAGTATTGAGAAAGAAAATACCTGCACGCTACCCAGACAAAGCAGTTATCACCCACCAGATTTATGAGAGAAACGGAAGGTGAGATGATGAACTATACTATGGTGAGAGATCCAAATTACACTATCATATTCCTTGGACTAGTTTTAAAATCTATGGTTCATAAAGCAAAATTACCGATGTCGTGAGGGAATTGATCTTCATATCAGCTTTATTTCCAATGTTCTCTTTAGATAAATCAGTCACCTTAAATTTGTCATTATTTCATTATTTCAGAGTTTCATTCATTTGTTATTCATTCATATTATTTTTTGGTTTTTGTTAGTTCAAGGCTTTCACAAATCGATTCAAATTGTCTATTTATAGTCCAAAAGTATAGAGCTTGAGAAGTTGGGGTAGTTGATTGAAAATTCCCGAGATCTCTGTGGATCGAGACCGGGATCTCTAAATCCAATTTACTACTTGTTAGACCTGGTGCACTTGCAAAGATGATGGATCAAAACAACTAGAACACAAATATTTACTTAATAAAAATGCTTTTAATGAATACAATAGTTACAGAACTCAAAGTACAAGTTGTTGGTATTATTGCTGGGGATTAAACAATAGTCCTTTGGTAATAGTGCAATAAATTTGTATATGTCTTTGGTCCAACCAACAGGGTGTAAGAGACCCGGAGATCCCGAATTTCCTCTCGTGAGAATGTACTGTGCCTCGAAGTGTAAGTCGAAGAATTATATTGCCCAAATGAAAATTATTGACGGCCAAGTATCACATAGACTTAGAGTTTATGATAAGAGCCGGGAGTGACTCGAGATGAAAACACACGGTCGGGTTATCACTGCAAACCAGAGTTAAGGATAGAGCTCAGGAGTGACTGAGGCTCACAATTCCCATTGAAAAATTACATTGGTGTTGTTGGGGCCCAAGAAGGGCTCCTGGTGATATGGATGTCATTCATGACATGGACTAGGTTGACAAATTCATTGATTGCCAAAGGATTGTGACCTTGGGAAGGTTAGCGCTTACACACCGCCAAGGCTGTAGGGTTACATGTATGGATTATATACAGTGTTAGAGGACATGTCAAGAAAGATAAGGCCTGATCATAAGGGTAGAAGAGCAATTGCTCCCAAGGGAATTCGCCGCCACAAACAATAGTTATCAAAGAGCATACGGATGGCACCGAATAAGGCATTATATGGAGGCCATGTAGGTCAACAAGAGGCTGGATTGAGGTGAAGAGAGTCCCATCACTGTCCCCAGAAGACTGCAGACACCCGGCATACGAGCCACACAAAGCGCTTCCTCGCGCCCGCAGCCTACAAGAGCCATGAGGATGCGAACACGCTCTCTCCCAGGAGTCCGAGGCTGGTGATCACGCTTTCAAGGTGATGCCTAAGAGAGGAGGGTCAAGTTCGCAAGCGGGAAGCACACCCAGGTTTATTTGACCTTTCGAGATACCGAGGGGATAGGCACCGCTAAGGCACTAAGTAATACACGCCAAAGATGTCGTGTCCATGAGGTATCATTCCATGTCTCCATGTTCCGAAGTATGCTCCAAGCAAGATCCAAACCCATGTGGTGGATTAGACGATCGAGGTCGACACTCCATGGACCTTCGAGGAGGACCACATGCATTGTCGATACCGCGGACGTGCTTGCGATGCAAGACCGCGAGGCTAGCCGAGAGTGCTACAAGGCACTACGGTGTAGAGGAGTCAACGGGAGCGTGATAGACGATATGGCCACCTATCCCTTCTTGTTTAGGGATGAAGGCACTGGTTTAATGCTTAAGATTTAATGAATAGTTACATGCATGATGTGAGTGCGTTGCATATGCATGTGAGTGATCATATTTGGCCCCGAATTTCGATCGAAATTCCTTTACGAGGAGAATAAGACCCAGAAATTCCACTTCGAAAAAATCGTAATTTCGACATAAAATTGTTAATTTCGGTTAAAAATCCGTAATTTATTCTCTAGATCTCGGATGACGAAACGGATTGCACAGTTGGAATCGTCTCACGAAATCTAGCCAGACGTAAAATTTCGTAAAATTCCAAGACAGTCAGAGTTGACACGTTTTTCGAGGCATTGCATTTCGGGTGCCGTAAAACGATTTTCGATGTGACGAAAGCCACATATAACACGTACTCATGTGCAATAAGTGGTATGAGTAGATAAATGATGAAAATGGACGGCCGAGGTACTGCCGAATATCAAAACTGGTAAAGAGGGACATAATGGTCATTTTGGAAATTGATTTAAGTGACTAAAAGACAAAATAGAGAACATGACCCTTCTTCTCCAATTCAAAAAGGCCAAAACGAGAAATCAAAAGGAGGGGGATGCAGTAGGTGTGGAGAAAACGAAAATGGTGGTTCTAGAGAGAGAGTCTCTGACTCTCTCTAGGAAATGACTCCATCCCACTGTCATGCCTTTTCTACCAGAAGGAAAACTTTCTCTACGCGAGCAAAGCCACGCGTGGACTCCGGTTTTAGAGTTTTTCAACAAACTCCGAGAGTGTAGGGCTCTCCCTACTTGAGTTTTATTCCTTCTTTGGGTTGCTTAATGTTTCGTTGCATGAGGCCTGAACTATTGCTTGATCGGTCCCAACCGACCGAACATAGGAATTTTTGGAAACCAAAAGGTTGGAGCCGTAACCGTGAGGGCTGTTTGGGTGTTTCATTTCACCAAAATTGTAATAAACCAAGCATATTGCTTAAGGTCGTGAGGTGGTTTGCTTTGACGGTCCCAAAACTCGGGACCTAATTGTTGGCATTTTTGAGAATTTTGATCGCCATGACAAATTTTAATTTTAAATGCTTCGTGTGGCAATTATGCATTAAAATCATGCCTTGATTGAAATCACGGAATGGTCGTGAAACATGTGTTCACAAAGTGAACCGATGAATGATGTGTTAACCAAAACCTAGGTTTTTACCGTTCGATAGAATAGTGACACAAAAATACATTGGTGGTGAAAATGTGTTTGGGTCGAAAGGATTCAAGTCGAATTGTCATGGTTTGATCATTAAATTATGAGCTAATTTCGATGAAATTGATTAATTACACGACATGATTGTGTGATTGGATATTATGTAAAGGATATGCATGTTTACATATTTGCATGCATTAGACTCGTATTGGAATTGGCATACATGTGCATTCCATATGCACCGCAACATCCCAGACTATAGGAGCAGATACGAGACGAGCCCAGAGAAAAATGATTCTGAGGGTTGTCTAAAATATTAATTATCGGAGGGTAGTCCGCATTAAAAAATATCAATCGTCTGAGCCCAATTGATATCTGACGGAGGGTAGTCCATAAACAAATAATATATCAACCACTATTTTTTCCAATTGATATATATACACATCGAGGGTTGTCCACAAACAAAAATAGAAATTTCATAATAGCTAGGCGAGTGTGAGGAGTTTGTGAGGACTCGGGACATGAGTTGGAGTCAGTGGTATTATCTGCAAGCAGGATCATGCATTTACTTGAATGTGTGTTTGATCGGGAAAAGAAGAAGAAGAAGGTGCAAGAAGGTGTAGTATTGCACGCACTTAGGTGTGAGTACTCACTTAGGCGATTCTTCTACCGAGACATTAGCTCACTCGTCGTGACCCCCTTTTTACGTGCATGTGGAGCGTATGAGACTGTGCCTGGCCCTAGAGGCTGAGTTTAGAAGAAAAGCTTGATTAGGCTTGGACTGTGGTGTATACATGTATTAGAATTAGAATTTTAATATATGTTGTATAAGGGAGAATTGATTACCTCTCTTGTAACTATAGGATATATAGCCGGACTCATGATCGGGTATGTATATCGAAAGTAATCGTTTATGGACCCAAGTGGCTGTATTGGATATATATTGTATATTGACTGTTTGGGACAAAGAATTTGTGTTTATACAAGTATTGTATTTGGGTAGAGCTCCCCGCATAAAAGTGAGCACTCGTCCGATTTCAGAATGCCCACACCCGACATTCACGCATTCCAGCGGTTGATTCGGGTTATCAACTAATTTTGCCTTGGGCGTCACAAATTTGAGAATATGTTAGAAAAATAGATAAATAAGTGAGTTGTTATAGTCGGAATCCCGCATAATTTGAGAGGTCTTCAAAGCCTAATGCCTTAAGCCAATCGGGTCAGAAGTCATTGACTTCACCGCCTGCTATACGGGACAAAGGATGGTCTCGCCTACAAGTAGTGCTTGGGTTTTCTAGTGTTAAGGCCAGTAAAGTTCAAGGTCCTTAATGCTTGGTTGTTGTTACCTTGATTGTCTGACCTCCGGGGCATCAGCTGCGCAATGTAAACCTGTAAAAAGGGCGATCTGGCGACGGTGGGCTGACCGCCTCTCCGATGATTAAGTCAGCAAAAATAGAGAGAGGAAGAAGAAGGAAATTCGCAAAGTGGGATCAGATACCTCAAAGATGGAGTCCTTGATTTATGAGCGGTTCACGAATTCTCCCTCTCTTTCTTTGGAAAGAATCTCCTTTTCTTAGGAACAAAATCTCTTCCTTATCAAAGACAAATTCTTCCTTACTAAGGATTAATCTTCCCGAGAAGTATGATTTGGAAACTAGGAAATTCATGGATAAATACCTTTTGCGTATTTCCCGCCTTTATCCATCCGTCCATAGCAAACTTGCCATAAGCAGGAGGACGGCCAGCTGGGGGACTTGGAACTTTAGATGGGCTGCCCCGAGGCTGGCCTCTAAGAGGACACCCCGACTTTCGTAGGAGGGCCTCCAGATTTCCCGTCTAGATAGTCCTACCCGCGACATGGAATGTGGGCTTGGGCCACTATAGATCGTGCATAGCGTACCATGGACTACAAGCTCTGCCCTAGCTCCATCGATTAGTGGGCTTAAAAAAACCATGGTACTAATGCCCCTCTTTTTCCCGACCGAATTCTTCATTTTCTAGGCGGGAAAATACTATAGCATTAAATGTTGAATGTAAGGAGGCGATACCATATTCTAAAGCTGCAGTGAAACACATGCCTCTAGAATATATACGACGCATCTTATTCTGACGGCGCATTTAATGCGTCTGTCAACGCCTTACCCCTACAAATAGGGGTATGGAGTGTGATATTAGCTCTGGGTTTGCTTTTTCTTTTAAGTTTCCGATTCCTACGATTTTACCTTTCTACGCCTTAACCCTTCCTTTCAAAGGAGCCGCTAGAGAGTCTTGACTCTTCGACGACCGTCGATTTTCTGTGAGTGTTCGCATCTCAAACCTTTTTTTTATCTTTAGTTTGTTTGAGCGTTTTTGTGGTTAGGGCGTCCTATTAGGTTCTGCAAAGGTTTTCGATTCACGTTTTCTAGGTTTTGTCACTTGTGGGATGTAAAACCTCCGGGGAGATTTTTTTCATCTTTCGATGGTTTCGTTTCCACCTTCTCAAGATGACTCCTTCTTCTATCTTTTTTCTCCTTTTTTTTTTTGCTTGTAGAATGGCAAGAGGTTACAAAGAGGTTTCCAACAGTCAGGCTGGGAGTCAGAGGGTGACTCCCCGGGAAACGCCTATTGCAAGTAGTCTAGTTGCTACTATGTCTGCAGAGGAACTAGTTGTGCCAAATGTGTTCCCATTAAATCATTTAGAGATGTCACACCCTCACTACATTTCAATACCTTTAGAGAATCGTTACTTTATAAGTTTTCTCTACATACCAAACTCTATGTCTGTATGGGATTTTATGGTATTGTGAGGGATTGAAAAGTATAATGGGCATTTTAGGGTTTTGTAAATTTTCACTAATAGTCGCAATGCTCTAATCTTATACCCGTATTCGAGATAGGGGATTTCTCTCATAGTTTTTTCCCTTAAGGTCATAAATGTTTGTGTTCATGGTTGTCGCTTTTATTTCTTGTTGCTTATTTTGTTTTTTCTTTCACAGTTACTTATACTTTTTCTTTTTCTAATATGGGTGAAAAAAATGTTTTTTTCCTTTTTACTTGTTGCGAGCTTATTTTTACACCATGGTTGTTAGTGAAAATATGAGGTTTATAGCTTTGTGTTATTAATTAGAGACAATAATGGGAAAGCATCCTAAGGAAATTCTTACCCTATTATCATTGTCTCCATCATCAATACAAAATATTTTGCTAAATGATATCTTAGATTCGTGTCTCCCACCTTCTCAAAATTAGCGAGTTGCAAGTGATATTATTATAGGATGAATGGCAATTAAATGCATACATTTTAAATTGCGCTTGGCCTAATAATGCAAGAAGTATCGAGCCTTGTTAGTAAGTTGTTTACTCCTAATTTTGATGCAATATTTTCACTTTTAAAATTCATATCTTCCTTTATTCTTCCATCTTGTTCCCTACATTATATTTATGAGAACAAAAAAACAATGATAGGGATGACTTTAGATTGCAATGGTATCTATGACACTACAAGAATTTTGAGATATGGTAACATAATTTTAGTCGGGTTCACAAAAATCTTCAATCATAGAGTGTATATAGGTCCCACATCTATTTGAGCAGCAAGTGAAAGTTGTTTTATGCCAACATAAAGTTACATGAATAGGAGCTTTGTGCTATTTTTTTTTTTTAAATTCTCAAAATATTGAATGTTTCAAAATAACGCTCAAACTAATGTCTCCTTGTCATGTCACCAAAACCGTGGTTAGTGATTATGATTTAAATTTTTTAAAATAATTAAAATCATAGTTATCAACTACAATTTTAAGCTTAAAGTTAAAACCATAGTTGGTGACTATGGTTTTCAACTATGGTTTTAATCATTTAAAAAAAAAATTAAAATTGTAGTCATTAATTATAGTTTTAACTATTTTAAAAAATTTTAAACTATAGTCTTCAACTATGATTTAATGACATGGAAAAAATGTATTAGTTTGAGCATTATTTTAAAGTGTGATCATTTTTTTTAAGGATTGTTTTGGGACACCACTCCAAGAATAGATCGTGTGTTAGTGTTACTATAAAAGCATGTGTTATCCTGCTCATCCCATAGTGTGAGAATCATAAATAACTTTGAGTGAGATTATTAATCTTTACATTGTCCTTATTTTACCTTGCAACTATTATCAAAGTTTGACATCTTATTTCATAGATTCTCGTATAAAAAGAGATTTACATTTATAATACTGCGATTCATCATTTCAAAGACAAAGTTCCTTCTAATTTTTCTTTTCCTTTTATAAATTAATATAATCGGTAATATTTATGGAAAGCAAGTTGTATAATTGCAGTAGATTTATATTCTATATGGTGAATATAATAAGTTTACTCCCTTACTATTAAAATTGGATTTTAATAGATACAAATTGATTTTTTCTCATAGATATAATTTTTTTGGACAACTAAGAGCAAACTTTTTCGGTCCGATTTCACCTTTCATACCGGATATGCTATGAATTGGTGCCGAACCGCTTAGCGGTTGAGACTCTTCCTGAGGGCTAAACTTCCATTCCCATGCACCTGTATTAAACGAATTGTGGAATATATAATATAAGACCCTTATTATTTTTATTCATTGTCAATGTGGGGCAGGGTTTTCAATTTAAAGAGAAATCAAAGCACGAGGAAGACCAGTAGCTCAACACGTGCTTTTTTTAGCATGAGAAATCAAAGCTTGCCTTTAGCCCTTTGATTTATTTTGCCTTTGTCCTTCTGACAAGCATAGATATTTCTAGTCGAAGGGTTAGGGTTTTGTTTGCTACTGTTTCCGTTCAAGATAGTTGGTGGTTCTTTTGGCACTACTTCATTAATGGAGCATTATGCTCGACTTTCTATTGCGGCGGAGGAGGAGACGATTGTGACAGTGGAAGGTAGATCGCTACAAGGGATTGAAAGAGATTTCAGTTTGTATCTTATGTGGGGCGTTTTCTTTCTGCCAGGCAAATTAAGGTCCATTTTATGAGTACTGTGATGGTGTCGACCTGCCTTCCAGTTTGTGGAGTTACAATTAAAGATATGGCGAGGGGTGGTTTCTCGTTTACCCATGAACTTGACCTACTACGAATCCTTGATAATGGTCCATGGTCGTATAATCAAAGCCCTCTGATTCTCAGTCGGATACAGAATAACGAAATTCCACAACAGGTAAAATTGGATACAACGGTGTACTGGGTTCAGGCATATAATTGGTGACTATATCGATGTTTTTGTGGAATCAGATCCTAATAATTTTACCAGTATCTGGCGAGCCTTCCTTCGAGTTCGAGTTGCTTTGGATGTTAAAAGGCCTCTAAAGCACAGAATGAAATTGAAGCTAGAAGGTGATAATGCAGCATGGTTCTGGGTTGATTTTAAGTATGAACGTTTGACCACATTCTTCTTTCTGTGTGGTTTATTAGGCCATTCTGATAGATTTTGTCCACAATTGTACTTTGGTGGTCAACATCAGTCGGTGGAGAGGCTAAATGGTAGTTGGATGAGAGCACCCTCACGTAGGACCCATGTGCAGGATGGCGTCCAGTGGCTTCGGTTTGAACCAGAGGGTTTGCCGGCAAATGATTACCGTGTAGATGTCCATTATGGAAGTGGAGAAATTCTATATCACTAGCGTGGTATGCCCCATTTGCTAATCTTTAAATAATAATCCAATCTACTTCTGGGGGTTGTACCTGTAAGGAGTCAATCTGAGAGGTAAACTACTACCTGCCTATCATTCATGTTTGCGGGCTCTGATGAGCAGTATTAGGACCCAAAAGGAAACGTGGGATGGTGAAAGGCTTCTTGGAGCATGAGGTCTGAATGGATACAAGTTTAGAACTTAATTACACAACTGGGCTTCCTGGGAAGCCATCATATATTGCCATCTTTTTTATTTAGGTTATTTGAATACTTCAATTTGGGAGAGACACTGGGTACTGATGCATGGGTTGAAGAAAGGTTAGATCGTGGATTTGCAAACAGGAATTGGCAGAGATTTTTTCAGCAAGCAGAGATATGGGTACTTCCAAACTCTTCCTCTGATCATCTTCCTCTTTTTCTTGACTTGAAGAAAAAGATTTTTGTTCCAAAGGCTCGGTGTTTCCGTTTTGAAAATCTATGGTTAAAAGATAGGATTGTCGTGGTGTGGTAAGGAGATGTTAGCCTAACCCTTCCATGACATCCAACAAAAACTACAACTTTGGAGCGTTGGAACTTTCCAAGTAAGTGAGGAAGTCTCTATAATTTAAATCTAGAATACAAGCCTGTCAGTCAGGTATGACCTTTGTTCCGCCATCGAAGAGATCAACTGGGGATTTCTAGAATCTCAAAACATTTTGTGACAAGTATTATGAGCCTTGCGCCACTGTAAGAGATTTACTGGTAACAAATAGCTACAGTTTTGGCTGCAAATAGATCAATATATGTTTTTCCTATCTGGTGCTTCTACCAGATTACAAAAACAAGATCAGTAAACTGGAAGGATGAAGCAGGGGTGTGGCATTCTACGTAGAGTATGATCAACAATAGAGCACATTAATTATTTTTCTGCTTATGCTTCTACTGGCTGTGTGGGAAACCTGCTTGATTCAGTTCAGAGGAAGGTCACTGCTTGCCACAATGAATATCTCATGGCTCCGCTCGATGTTGAGGAAGTGAAGAGGGCTTTGTTTGCAATGCATCCCGATAAGGCTTCGGACTGATGGTGCTGAATCTCGCATTCTTCAAAATTGGTACACACGATCTGGTACAGGCTTGTCAGCCAATTTTTCATGACAGGAATTCTACCCTATAATCTAAATAGCACAGCTTATAGTTCTTATTCCTAAAAAGAATAACTGTAAGGTAGTGTCAGATTTGAGGCCAATTGCTTTATGCAAGACAGGTATAAGATTATTGCTAAGGTGATTGCTAATCGCAAAACTTATTCTTCCGAATATTATTTCTATAATCAAAGTGCATTCATACTGTGTACTATTACATAATATTATGACGGCATTTGAACTATCACATTTTTTTGAAAGGAAGAGACAAGGAAAGTAAGGGTTGCAGGTATGAAGATTGACATGGCAAAGGCATGATGGTGTTGGAATGGTCATATTTGAGGAATGTTAAAATCTCTGGGTTTGACCCAATCTTGGATATCATGAGTAATGGCATGTAACGATAGGTGCTTATTGTGTGCTTGAAGAAATGACAATGGGCCTAATACATCCCTATCGTGGACTTCTGCAAGGGGATCCATTATCACCGTATCTTTTTTCTATATGTGTGGAAGGATTAAGTGCTCTCCTGCAGAAAAATGAGATTGTTGGTAATATTCATGGTTGCAAGGTAGCTAGACGGGCCCCTTCAGTTAATCATCTACTCTTTTGGTAAAATGATGCATACCTTCTTTTTCGGGTGACTCCATCGGAAGGTACAGGGTTAAAAAAATATTCTGGATATTTATAGTTTGCTACAGGGCAAACAATTAATTATAGTAAGTCTAGTATTACGTTCAACCCAAATGTTATGTGCCTAAACTAAAGTAACAGTTTGCAATATTTTTCAAATCCAAGCTGAACATAATCACAGAAAGTTTGGGACTTCCCACACTATTGGGGAGAAATAAAAGGAAGTGTTCACATATACAAGGAAAGTTTCGTATAGACTGCAAGGTTGGAGGACAAAATCTGTCTCGGGCGGTTGGCAGTTCTACTCAAAACAGTTGCTCAAGCATTGCCAAATTATGTAATGAATGTTTTCTTATTGCCTCACGAGTTATGTTTGGAACTAGAAAGAATGACGAATTCTTTCTGGTGGGGTGGAAGCAACATTGGTTCGAGAGAGATGGACATCTTGGGATAATTAACCTTTGTGTACCGAAGAAGTTTGGAGGATTGGGTTTCAAAAAATTGCATGCATTTAATATTGCTATGTTAGGGAAACAAGCTTGGCAGCTCGTCATGGATCCCACTTCCTTGGTAAGTCGAATTTACAAGGCTCGATACTATCATTCTACTTCTTTTCTAGAGGCTGGATATGGGTCCAATCCATCCTATATTTGACTGAGCATACTGGCTGCTCAACATATTATCAGGGATGGTATTTGAGTTCGTATTGGTGATGGTACTGCTACTGAAATCTGGCACAGTGCTTGGTTGCCCGCTCAAGATAATGGCTATGTCACGACTGCACCGCAAGCAGGGCTTGAGCAAGCCAAAGTTCGGGACCTTATGAATGTAGATGGTAAAGTTTGGGATACTGATATTCTCAATGATTTGTTTAATGCTCATGATCGTGAGTTAATTTTGCGAATCCCACTGTCTATTATCCTATTTGTCAATTCTTGGTATTGGATTTTTGATCCAGGAGGAGGCTATTCAGTTAAGAGTTGTTATAGAGCATTACAAGGGGAGTTCTCCTCACAACAATGTAGTGTTTGGAAAAAAATTTGGTCTCTAAAGGTTCCGCCCAAAGTTAGAAATTTTATATGGAGAGTGGGTTTTGATTGTCTTCCTATAGCTACTAAGTTGCTTACAAAACATGTTCACATTAGTCCAGTGTGTCAACGTTGTCACAATGCAGATGAAACATCAATCCATATTCTGTTCGAGTGCCATATTGCCCGTTCCAACTGGGGGATTTCACAACTACATCCTATGCATCCCAATACATGTTCTGTTTTAGAATGGTTTCAATTGTTCTTTAATGCCAACTCTATGGACAAATGTGCATTGTTTGCTATGATTTGTTTGCAACTATGGGATCAAAGAAATAAGCTAGTATGGAAACAGCGGTATATTAGTGCACATTGGATAATTAATATAGCAGGGCAACTTCTTTATCAATGGCAATCTGCCCAAGTTAGTAAACCAGGTGTTGCCTCCGACATGAGCTTTGGTCAAGGTGGTGATGTGGTGTGGACTAAACCTCCAAGGGAATGGAAAAAAGTCAATCTTGATGCTGCGGTTTTCGCTACTCAAGGAATCATAGGGGTAGGGAGCATAGTGAGAGATTCTAAGGGTGCAATGGTTATGGATCGCACAACTCCTATTTTAGGGGCCTATCAGCAAGGAAAGCCGAAGCTTTGTGTATGAAGGAGGTGTTAACTTGGCTTAAAGAGAGGCAGCTAGATACCTATATTATTGAGACAGATTCTATGCAGGTTATTGAAGCTATGCATACCTCTTCTCAAAATTCTATGTTTCATTTACTTACAGACGACTATAAGTACCTTCTCAGGTCTTTTAGACAGGTGCAAGTTCTTTGCTCGAGATTTCATGAATGCATACTTACAAGGCAAGCTGCTCGTTCTTTTGTCTGGTCCTCAGGAGTGGTTCATTTCCTAGTTTTATTTCACATGTAATGCTGGTTGATTGTTCTTATATTAATAAGCACTACGTTGTTTCAAAAAAAAAAAAAAAAAAAAACTATAACTATTTTGAAAAATCACTTTTATCTAACTATATTTATCTTGAAAAATCAAGCACATAACACCACGTGCTTTTTTAAGTACGTATTTTAATAATATTAAATTAACATAATAATAAAGTTGTAAAAGTAGTTTTTTAAAGTGAAATTTGTAAAAGTAGTTAGATTTTAGTAAGTGTTTTTCTTTCATTTTAATATATTAAATTTAAAAAAATGATATATTTATAATAAAATTTAACAAATCAATATTTATATTTTGAATCTTCATAATACAAAAATGAACACTATTTTTAATTTTTTATTATTATGTAATATTATAAAAATAATATAATAATTTATAAAATTGTAAAAGTAGTTAGATCTTAATAAATCAATTTTCTTTGAATTTTTTTATATATTTAAATATAAAAATGATATTTTTAATAAAATGTAACATATATCTATTTTTATTTTTATTATTATGTAATATATATATATATATATATATATATATATATATATATATATATATATATATATATATATAATTTGTTTTTTATTATATATAAATTACTCTGTTTATGATGTCAACTGATTCCAACCCTTGTTCAACCAGGGTTGCTGATAATAATCATGAGGCGAGGTATTATTTTATTTTAAGTATTGTGTGTTTGATAAACTAATTTAATTAGCTAAATTAAAAGAAGGTTTTGGAAGGAATTTTTTTTCTATATAGGTATTGTTGACTTGTCATTCTCTTGGTTTATTCATCGTCTGTGCATTAATATTTAAACATGGTGAAACTTGGAAAATTTTATGAACGGATCCTTTGATCAAAATCAATCAATGTTTTCTTTTTCAAATTATTGGGCAACAAGCTCTCCGGCGTTGGGTTTGCCCTTTATTGATAAGTCTCCTCTAGATCATTGGAGGTTTATTGGCGGTATTCATTCAGAGGTTATGATATTAATGGAAGGAAATAATGCGATGTGAAGTTGGTTCGGACACCCACAATTAAAAAAATTATTAAATGATGCAAACACCTAATGGAATATTTATTGCATACTTTTAGAAATTAATTACGTTATCCTATAGCGTTATCCTATAGCCCGTACTCTTTTGTATCATTTTGAAAGGAAGCCCTTCCAAAAATCTGCGCGATGTCTCAAAACAACTTTAAAAAAAAAAAAAAAAACCAAAATAATACATGTTTTAAAATAATGCCCAAACTAATTCATTTTTGTCATATCGTTAAAACCGTAGTTAGTGACTACAGTTTTAACTGTTTTAAAATTTTTAAAACTATAATCACAAACTAAGATTTTGATGACATGATCGACAAGAAATCACTAATTTTGACATTATTTTAAAACATATATTACTTTGGGAAATGTTTAAAAAAAATTGTTAGAATATGTCTCAAATTTCTAATTTGTATTAATTCCTTTTAATAAAGAATATTGTATAAGATAATTTCAAGTTGTTATATTATTATAATATTAGGTTTTCTTATAAGTCATCATAATCTTTACAGGAATATCCCTATAAATATTATTTGTCATAATGGGAAAAAGATATGAAAAATATGGGCTTGTAAAAGATATTCGGTGTGGGTAGAGATGTAAGGGTTTGAGAGATTGAGAATTTTTTGTAAAATTGGCTCTTGGTAATATAGACATCACAAGGTTTTTGTAATTTTAGCGATAATTTTAAAATGGTGACCATTATCTTTTGTCTTCCACGTCTTGTACTACGTTTTTCGAGAATAAGCGAAAATATTATAACACAAATCAGTAAATGTAAACATGGAGTTAATTTGAGATCAGGCACAAATGCGGCTTTATGTGATTTCAAGTTCGAGTCGAGTCGAGTTGAGTTCGAGTTTAATTATTTATTAATTTTTTAATTGATTTGAGCTTTGTTGAATCGAGTTCAAGTAGCTTGACTATTTTTCGAGTCGAGTTTGAAACAACTAAAAAAAAGCTCGATCAACCTCAAGTCGAATTTGAGCTTTGAGTTTTTAAATCGAATCAGCTTCGAGGTCAACTTTGTATCAACTCGTCGACTCGATTACACCCCATATAGTTTTCATTATTCGGTAAGCCGAGTGATGTGTGAATGTCCACACATCCATTTAGTGCAATCCGCACAAAGCAATTCCATTCATGTTTGAGATACATTTCGGTGGGGGCTAGCCAATTATACGAGCCACGAGGACACCTGCAGTAATAGAAAATGCAGAATTAGATTGAAAAGGAATTGTACATTGATAATTGATTCACATTTACTCGAGAAATTAAATCATGAATCACGTGGACGTACATTAATATCAATATCGGAGATTTTAGCTAGCAGTGGACACCAATTTTGACCAACCAATATTCATATTTATATATTTATATTTATATTTGCATTATCCGACTACTGTGTGGTATAACGTTTAATTAATTACAGTAGTGAATAAAAGATGGTCTCTTCTTCCCAAGGAAAAAAAAATCAGAAATTTCGGCCGATTTTTCGGCGATTTTTCGGTTTTCGGTGAGAATGGAAAAAAAATCCATGGAAAAAATCGATTGAAAAGATTTCGGCGAAAAATTGGAAAATTCCGATATTTTCCAGTAAAAATCCGATTTTTCCCGAAAAAATTCGATTTTTTCCGAAATTTTGGATAAATTATATTTTGAACAAGGGAAAGAAATTAAAACTGGAGACCTTAGAGGGAAAGAAATTAAAAACTGGGGACAAACAAGGCTGCGAGAATTAAAAAAAATGTGTATTTTGGGAAAAATAATTCGTATTTGGTCGTGACAACGATTGACCGATTTACTTGAGCACAGTGCGGATTATATCTCTATCTACTCTCTTTCTCACATTTATCATCTCTCCATTTATTCTCTGCAGCTCCTGCCATCGAAAAATATGATATTTTAAAAATTCTTGGCTAAAGCAAATATGAAAAAATTAGTTTTGAAGGGATCGCTAAAAATGCGCAGAGTGGCAATTTCACTCCGACTAAAACCATTGATTATACTAATTATATATGGTGTAAACTTTTATATTCTCTTATTATTTATTTGTTTATAATCCTTTATAATATTTTATTTTAGTTTATTTTTACATTATAACTTATAACTATTTTAAATCAAATATTAATTTGAAAAGAAAAGAAATAAAATAATATCATTTAAAAATTTAAAAAGATTATAATATATAATATTTTGAATACTCATTATCTACATAATATTTATAATAATAGCAAAAACAAATAAAAAATATCTCTTAACATAATAATATCTAAATAATATATTAAATATAACATATTTAATTTAATAATTATCCATTTGCTTTTAATCTACCTTAATTAAGATATGAATCATTTCTCATAATACATATAATTAAAATATGAAAATTTAATAACAGATATTTTGTAAAAATATCCACCAAATATTTTACCGATATTTCCGATATTCCATTAAAATCGTGGAGTATATCGGTGTTCACCAGAATATTTTGATCCCTTGCTTCTTATATTCATACTCGCTACTCCTCCATTAATGTTATTTTTACGGCGGCGATAGTAGCTGTTACCATGATATTAATACTCTCTCTCGCCGTTTATAATGCAACATCATTAAGTGATGATGATGAGGGAGAGGCTCTACGTAGTACCAGTTGGTGGAATTCTATTTCTTCGTCTCATTGCACCAAATAGGCACTCTTACTAATCTCACTTACATAGATCTCTCTTCAAACAATCTTACAGGTGAGCTACCTCTTTCCATGGCTAACCTCACTCAATTGGAGTTTCTCAACCTTTTTTCTAATCACCTACATGGTTCAATTCTTGAAGTCGGGAAAATGAAAAATCTAACTTTCTTGAATCTGGGTAATAACCGTCTTAATGGTGTCATCCCTTCTCTTCTCGGGCATTTAACCAAACTAAAAATTCTTTGTCTTCATGTTAATCAAATCAATGGCTCCATCCCTTTTGAAATAGGGCATTTAACAAAACTACAATATCTTCGTTTTGATTGTAATCGAATCAATGGGTTCATCCCTTCTTGTCTAGGATATTTAACCAAATTGGAAATTCTTTGTCTTCATGGTAATCAAATCAGTGGGTCCATCCCTTTTGAAATTGGGTATTTAGAGAATATCCATAGAATAGTACTGAGTAATAATAGCCTTACTGGTGTTATCCCTTCAACTTTTGGTAATCTTATCAATCGACTCATCATAAACTTAGAAATTATCAAATCAGGGTTCCATCCTAGAAATAGGGAATTTGGAAAACTGTCTCACCTGAATATCCAGTAACAAGCTTAGTGGTGGAAAGATACCTTCCTAATTCGAAAAACTGAAACTAGTAGAATACTTCAATCTCTCTTACAATAACCTCTCTGGCACCATTCCTCTTTCTCTTTCTAACTACTTGTGGACAAAACTTGACTTATCCCTGATGTTTAGGGTCATATACTTACTGAATTGCAGTGCTTTAGAGCTCCACTAGAGGCATTTGGCCACAACAAAGGTCTATGTGGTGAAATCAAAGGTTTGCCACGTTGCAAGCAAAGCTACCAAATCATACTCATCATCGTTTTTCTTTATCTGCAACAGTTGTGATCATTGGGTTGCTCTTCCAGAAACTAAGGATAAGAAAAATTCAATCACTTGAGACAACAAAGGTGAAAAATGGAGATCTATTTTTGATATGGGACTATGATGGTGTGATTGCTTATCAAGACATCATTCAAGCAACCAAGGATTTTGACATCAAATACTGCATAGGTACCGAAGGTTATGGCAGCGTTTACAGAGCACAATTGCCTTCCGGCAATGTGGTTACCTTGAAAAAACTTCATAGATGGGGAAAAGAGGATCTAACTTACTTGAAAAGCTTTGAGAATGAAGTCCAAATGCCATCAACAATACAACATCGTAACATTATGAAACTTCATGGGCTTTGTCTACATAACAGTGCATGTTTCTAGTTTTACGATATGAAAAAGAGGGAAGCTTGTGTATACTAAGGGGATGATATTAGGCTGGGAATTAGACTGGATTAAGAGGGTGAATGTGGTTAACGACATTGCTAATGTTTTATCCTACATGGATCATGATTGCGACTTCCCCATCATTCATCCATTCATTGAGACATCAAGTAATAACATTATTTTGGATTCTGATGATAACGGTGCAGATTCTGTCGCCTCTCTGCCACACACTACTGCTTCGCTACTTTCATACAAGCGACCAAGCATTGCAGGAAACTCAGGCCTAGCAATGAATATTAGCATCTAAAACCTAGAGGGTATACTTTTTTAACTTTTATTATAAATAATTTATTTCAGCTAGTTTATTATTATAATTTTTTTACTTAATAGAAAAAGTTAATATATTTGACGTTTTTAAATAAAAGAATTTATATATATATATATATATATATATATATATATATATATATATATATATATATATATATATATATATATATATACACTTTTAAATATTTTTAAAAAAATAAACATCATTAAAAAAAATCAAATATTTAGCATTATATCATTTTAAGTATTATTTAATTTTGAGAAATTGGTTTTAAAGGAACAAATCCAAAAGTTATTTAAAAAACTAGCCTATTACAAAAATAATCTTGAAAATGCCACATTTTGGACAACAGTACCCCTAAAGTGTAAACATAAATTCCCCCATAATAACTAAGGGCATCTTTGGTTCCTATTTTATTAAAACCATTCTTGAAAGAAGTTTTTGCAAACAAAGAGAACATCATTTTTGTGTTATCTGAATTTGATGTTTTCTATGTTCTCCCCTTGTGTTGGAACAAAAAAAAAAAATCGAATCCCTTGTTCTCCGGCTTTTTCTTACTCTCCCTTATTTTGGAAAAAAAGCCCAGGGTTTTCAAAAACTAAAAAACCAAACCTGTATCATCTACCATGAGCATTTTGTTCGGCACGCGATTATAAGCCCAAATCCTCAAGGGCATTTTTATCCAAAATAATGTCTTTTTATACCTCCTTTTAGATTTAAGAAAAATAGTTAGATCAGAAAATATTTGGCCTCTTGGTTTTGTGTGTGTGTGTGTATATATATATTGTCATGCCCCTACCCCTGCCTGGGCGAAGATAGAGGGAGCGACACGGGACTGAGACTCCTTCTCCTGTTTTTTGGACATTAGTGGGCCCATTTCAATAAACAAATCCATAAGGAATTGAAAATTCTAATACCACCACCGTAGTGGTGGTTAGCTGTCTTATACATATTTCCGAGTCCCAATTACTTGTACATGAATAATATGCATGCAGAAACTTTACATTTGTGCAGAATACCATCAAGTTGACTCCTCTGGATGTGTTGGCCTGGTTGATGGGGCTCTACCATGGATCATCCTCTTGGTGCTACGGATGAAACACCCGTGCTAAGCTTATAGCTTAGTGGGAAAAAATATGACCACTTGAAGTGGTCCACATTTACAGAATACATATATTATAAAGCATATGTCAGAGATTACATATACAGAATTCTATAACAAAGTTTTCATGTACATAATTCTTGTAACGGAACTTTCATATCTCGTAGAAGTTCAGAATAAATATCATATACAGGGAGCATCCAAGGGTCCTGTCTGAGAACATAACGGGGTGATTTCTTATGCTTACTTCTTATTCATCATTCGGATTCTTGTATCCTTCATTTCATGCTGTCTTATTGTTAGGTATACAACATATAAATATTTGCCTGCATAGACCTCTAATACTGAATGAGAAGGACACAGTACATTAAGTATCCGAAGGTACGGTACAATACTGAACAGAGACGTGCCTGCCCACATCATAGAAGTGTCGTGGAACTAGCAAGAGTGTCGAATCACTGATCAGAGATGCCTATTCATTCACTATTCGGTCTTAAGTAGACATACAATTATATGTATTTCAGAACTCGTTTTATCATTCTTAATCCCATTAGCAAAAGAGGGCAAGATACAAAATATTTTTCATAGAACTTTTATACTTGTATGAACCCTTTCATTCACTTATTAGGGTCCTCATTAATCAGTGGATAGTGTTGAAGTGGGAAGAGATGAACCAAAACATAACACAGTCACGCCTGGTAGAGAGCACACCTCCCCCAGGCGGAGAGGGACCTTGAGGCGGAGCATGCTATGCACAGAAGCGGACTAGAAGAAAGTTCAGAAAACTTGACATCGGGTTCACCTAGGCGAAGGTGTCTCTGCCTAGGCGAAGCTCTAAGCCTAGGCGTAGGGGTGTCAAGCATAAACATAAATGACCAGTTTTGGCCATTTTCGTCAGAACTCTTTCAACCAAAACACACCATTTCGAAACAAAACCATAAAACTAACTTAAACCAACCAAAGACACATGTATTGCCAAGTTTAGAGGTTTCCTAACCCAACAAACAAGTATTTCAAACTAGCATCCTTACAATGCCCAAGCGTGGACCGCGATTCGAATCTTCCTAGATCACCATGTTAGAGGCCAAAAACCATAATAATAGAGAGAATACGAAAATAGCATGCACGATTTGGAATCCATGGTTTGCTTGATGCGGAATCGATGAAGATGCAAAAATACGATCTCAAGATCTTCTCCTTATCCCCCAGTTTATGACCTTTGGCTTAATAGAGGCGCCACTCCACGAGTTAGAGAAAATTTTCTCTCTGGATCTGTATGTGAGTAAAAAAAATAACGTATCCTTAGGGTTAGGGGAGGGACTTGAGCATATTTATAGAGTTCTGACCACGGGCCCTCTCATTACGGGTCGGGCCGTACTCAGCCCACACCAGCCAGCCCCATATTAAACTTATTAAGAATCTATATATCTCACTTTATTAGACCAAATTAATCCAGTTAATTTCAATTAATAAAGCCCGGTAATAGAAAATCTTATTCTCCGCTTGGGCGGTAATTGAAACAAAGCTGTTGTGCACCTTCATATTGGTCTGAGAGATTATTCTTAATAGTCAATCCCATCCATAAAGTCTCGGGCTCTTGAATCACATGGCGGTAGTGCATGTACTCACCACGGGCCCTTCCATGGTCACGAGTGCTTTCCTTTACGATAACTAGTTCAATATGGTAGTGTGTTAAATGGACAATACACTCATAATGAGTGATACTTCATGTGTTATCCATTTTTAGTCAAATTCTCTCTCCTCTCCTTAAGTGTCCTGAAAACCTAGTGTGTCACGGAGAATATCCATCATGGTTCAACGAACCACGTATGTAGTACACCTTGATAAGTAACTTTACTTTATGTGTAACAAGACATATTGTTAAGGCTAATGCCAAGAATGCCCCATAGCCTATGCTCAAGGTTTACACAATGCCTCGAGATTTTCAACAATTATTTGTACTCAACTTGATAAATCTACATTCACAAATACCCAGTGAATCACGAAAGAGTTGATACAAATTCAATTGGTACAAATATGTAATGAAATCGGATTCAACTTTCACAGAACAGCATAAACTTATGACTCCCACTAATTTTACGGTATCCCCGATCTCCTAAGCCCATGTTAATGACATGTCGATCAAATACACAAGAGCGAAGGCCTTTAGTTAAGCGGATGCGCAATCATATCATACGTTGAAATGTGCTCCACCCATGATATCCTTTGGTTTGAACTTTTTCCTTTGTAGTCGGGTACTTGACCTCCATGTGCTTAGACCCCTTGAGACCTACATTTGTTAATAAACAACCTTTAGAGTTATTGTCCTATCTAGCCCCAGCTATGGGCCTACCCACAAAATCAAATACGGTTAACTCCTTAATGAGGTTTCGGAGCCAAATTGCCTGAGTAGTGGCTGAAAAACATGCTACAAACTTCGCTTGCATGGTAGAGGAAGCTATTGATTTCTGTTTCTCACTTTTCCATGATACTGCACCTCCACGCTGGCAAAAAGTGTAACTGTTGTTGACTTCTTTTCCATCTGACGACCAGCAAAATCGAATCCGAATACTGACTAATTTGTAGGTCTGAACATGTTTGTCATCCTTATAGTCTTTTGTTCTCTTTAAGTACCTCATAACCTTCTTAGCGACAACTTGATGATGGGTAATCACACGGATTTGGTGATATCACGCCTAAGTCTGACCTGCTTATAATATCGCCTAGTGTACTTGAGTGCATACATAATACTCCCAAGTGCAACGCAATTTATATTCTTCATTTGGGCTTTCTCGATATCGAGAATGGGGACATTGTAGCCAGACTCAACTTATCACCTTCTGAGGCAGGGAGACAATTCTGGCTTACATTGTGCATGTTGAATCTTTCTAAAAATACAATCAACATATGCCCTACGAGATAAACCGATAGTCGCGAGAGCGGTCCACAGTGAATCTGATGCCCGGAGACCAGACGCCTCCTGCAAGGTCCTTCATATCAGTTCTTTGACAACATCAAAACTGTCTCATCACGATGCTCAAGGTCCGCTTTGGCGGGGATATCATCACATAGAGTATTAGGAAAATGAATTTATACGGCACTTTGCGGTATATACATTGATCTACTTTGTTACGACAAAACCATAGGCTTAACAACAAGCATGAAACTTTAAGTACCATTGTCCTAGAAGCTTGCTTGGAATATAAATAGACTTTTTGAGTCTACATACAAAAGCGTACCTGATCATTTGCCACAAAACCTTGGGTTGCATCATATAGACCTTCATTGGGTCTCCATTGAGAAAGCGGTTTTAACATCATGCGGGTGTAACTCCATGTCGAAATGAGCAACTAATACCATGATCACTCTGAAGAATCTTTAGAAGAGGCCCAGGAGGAAAAGTTCGCTTCATAGTCTACTCCTTCTCTCGAGTGAGTAGCTGGCTACAGTCGGCACAAGCTTCTCAATCCACTTTCTTTAGGTCCCTTTTAGTCTTATACACCCATTCTTGACCAATGGGTTTTATGATTTCCGGAGTAATTCAACAAGTTTAAACTCCATTGCTTTCCATAGATTGAATTTCATCTCTCATTGCATCCAACTTGATTCGGCGAGAACAAAAGCAGCCGGCATAAGTTATTGGATAAGTCACGACGGAATGCTCGTAGTCTTGCTCTCTATATAGACTAAATAGTCCGATTGGTATAGCTGGTGTTCTCTCTCCACTGGTGGATCTCCTTACTAGGTAGCCCAATAGTCACATCGCACGAGCCTTGATGAACTTCATTGGGATTTGTCTCGACAATAGGATCCGAGTCTGACGGGTTCCAGTATGGTGTGTGGAGTTCCCTGTCTCCATATGGAAGACCAAGATACCATATTACCCGTACTATTATCCTCAATAGTGCGTGACGACTAACTTTCTTAAATACATCAAACTCAAAAGCAGGTATGCGTGACCTCTACAATTCTGTGCCTCCATTGGGATTATAGAGCCGATATCGCCGAATGTTAAGATACAAAGTAACACTGAGGTTCTAGAGTCCAACTTACTTAATGCTGGATTATACAACTTCACTTCACAGGATAATCCCCAAACCTTAAGATGGTTTAGCTTACGCCTCTACCCATAACTCAAAAAGGAGTCAATGGAATGTTTTCGTAGGTACACGTATCTCAGAATGTACAAAGTCGCTTTCTTGTGCTTCACCCCACGTAAAAAACCAGTAAATTTGTCCTACTAATCATGTTCTTTTACTTATCATATAAGAGTACTGTTTCTACTACAATTCATTTTGCCTCAAGACTCCTAGGCATAGTAAATCGTGGCCACTATCCTTAATCCTCTTAAGTATTTGGAGAATGTAATTTTTGTCGTCCCAGACTTTATGCTTGCCATAATACTTCCACCTCTCGGTCAGATCTAACAACCTTTGGTGACTTTTCAACTGCTTCTCACTTCATTCGAAAAAATTGAACTTGTCAAGACTCACTTTTTTAATCAGTCAAGCATCATAACCATCGAGAATAGTCATCAATAAATGTGTGATGAAATACAAATTTCTACACAAGTTGTCGGAGGTTGTCCACTTATATCGTGTGAATGACCTGAAACAAGCTCTAACTTTGACCGCGCTTTTCTTATCTTGGCCATTTTACTTAATAGCTTCACGAGATCTGTCATTTTTACAGAAAGTGATATTAGTCTTTATCACCTTTCTACTCATCCTAGATATGGCTGCTTGCGATGCCATACAATGCATAAGACTCTTCCTTAGGTAATGGTCTCTTAGAACAACCTTTCAGCCGTGATAGTTTAATGTGATATGTCATTGAGATAAACTCAACTCGTATAACTGGCTGGATATATACAGGACTCCAACTTTTATTTGAATTTAAGAAATATTAAATAACATTGCTTTTGATTTCCAAAAGAGTAATCATATAAAATCCAAACATACGGAAACTAAATTCCGCTTTAAAAGAAGGTACATAAAAAGTGTCTTTCAACATCAAATTAAAACTGTGATCTAGAATCAAGATTACATTCCCAATAATACAGTGACACGCTCTTTCTCATATTTCGCAAAGAGTTTGATTCATCCTTATTTGCTTCCTCCTGGGCTTATGAACCCTCAGATGGTAAATGCAACATGATTAGTTGTTCCCATTATCGGTGCCACCCAAGAACTGACGGTGGCTTCCGTGATAGTTGATCCACAAACAAGGGCAAGAATCATTGTCTGTAGTTTCACGCTGGACATCCAAGTTTTTAAATTTGCACACTTTCATGACCTTCTTCTTACTGAAGGTGGATCACCATCCTTTTCTGCAATGTTCTCTTGACCTATATTGCCTGACCAACTGAGTTTCCCCGAGCTCATGAGTAATGTACTTTTGAACTTTATTTTTCTTTATGGAACCAGAAGGCCATGCTCTTTCTCCTTCAAGCTTCTTCTTCACCACCACCTTGCTATCAAGTCATTAACCCATCAAGTCTCATCTTCGAAATTAATTTGTCTTTATATAATCCCAAATCGTGGAAGGTGTTTAGGGCTTGATGCACACAAGCAGAATGGTAAATATTATTTGAAGCTTGCCTTCTTTAGGTCTACCATCCGTAGATATAATCTCTAACCCCAAATAGCATTCATCATACTCATGCTGGTATTGGGCAGAAGGTGTTCCAACCTCAAAGATTGGGGATGAAATTCGATTTAGCCTCTATGGTCACAGGTATCATTTCCTTAGCAAAGACAAATAACCTCGTAAAACCACCTTTATGTTCTTAGACAGATTCTTCTACGTCATTGGGCAAACTGAGCTGTCTTTCCAGCATAATCCGCTTTCCTTGTACCAATACTGTTTGATGATATCTCCGCCGCTTATCTTTAGAAGATAATGTGAACATCCGCCACTTATTCAAGAGGAAAATCTCTTCATTTTTTAAAGTTCAATCCAGTATGGACCCTAAATTGAGCCTGAACCCACTGCATAAAATTAATCAAAACAAAAATAATACAATCAAGACTGAAAAAGTAATACTGGCATGTAGAATTACAAACACTACCAAGATAACTAACTTTGGGTGTAAAATATGACATGCAATGTACACTTCCAAGACAGTCACTATGAGAACATATTATAATCTTTCTGAAATCACCATTCCTTGTGTAAGGAACCATCAGATCAAATACTTCTCACACATGCACATGTATCCTCCATGAATTGTAATCAATGTGATCACCTTCTGGGAGGGCGATCTACACACCAAATGGGAGATATCCATCACAATATGAGACTCCATTTTTCTCAAACCTACCAAGTGTGCCACTTTGGCGCCACAAACCGATTGAACTTTGAAAATTTCACAATTGTGGATATAAGCTTCTTTGGCGATCACATTCACTACATATATATGTAACGCCACGAAAATGTGGGCGTATGTCTTTTACATTACATGTCATGCTAATTATAATTGCTAATCTTCATTAATAGTCAATGAATTACACTAGCATAGTCCTATGTGGTGATATACATGGTTATCATACATATTTCCAAACCATAAATACGTTAAAACACGTTAAAATACCCTAAAAATACGCCTGCATATAGAGTTCTTCTTACGTATTTTCAATCTGTAACAGCTTCAAACATGTAAAACAAATATACCACATTGTAGAGCATCTCGACACGAAAGGTTTACTCAAGATCGTCTAAAACTGATGCTCTGGACGCTACCGCGACGGGCCGCTGGAAGGCGCCGAGGTCCGAATCGTCCGGGACCGCCGTCGATCCGGCCCGATGACATCAGTATGACGTCATCAGGTCGGGCCGTGAGGACGCCACCGCGACGCTATCCGGATCGTCAAATCCGGTCGCGCTGACCGCTCGCCAAAACGGGTCGGACATTGACCGCCCGCCGTAAATCCAGCCCGCTCGGGACCCGCCGCCAGATACAAAGATCCGTAATCTGAGAACCGCCCGACCGGGTCGTGGTGATCGGCCACGCCAAAGATGACGCCAAAGAAACCAAAGAGGGTTCCGATCCGCGCTGTCCTTCACGCACTGGGCTGCGCGCACGCGCTGCGGAGCGCGTATAAGGCAGTGAGGGCGCGCCGTCCGGCCTCCTCCGGTGACGTGCCACCCACCGATCTTCTCGTCTTGACGATAGATTCCAAATATGCAATAAAATTCAAGTTTTGATTTGAATAAAGTTTCCAAAACTAGACAGAAACCTGATTTGAATAAAACCCAAAAAAAAATAAAATAAAATAAAATATTTCAATTCATATGTTTTGATTCTAATCCATTGTCGTCTCTCGATACCAACCTGCTGACACTCATTCAATCTTCCTAGATCACATGTTAGAATACAAACATAATAATAGAGAGAATCCAAAATAGCATACCCGACTTGGAATCCATGGTCATTGATGCGAATCGTTGAAGATCTCGCAAAATACGACCTTCAAGATCTCTCCCTATCCCTAGATTTATGACACTCGGGGCTTATCGAGACTGCCACTCACGAGTTAGAGCAGTAATTTCTCCGGATCTCGATGGCAAAAATAATAATAACGTATCCTTAGGGTTGTGAGTACTTGAGTATATTTATGAGTTCTAATTCTACTCGCCCTTATTACGGCCTGCCGACTCACTTCACACCAGCCAACCCCATATTAAACTTATTAAGAATCTATATATCTCACTTTATTAGACCAAATTAATCCAGTTAATTTCAATTAATAAAGCCCACATTAATGAAAATCTTACACAAACTAGCATCCTTACTATAGTTTCCTTATAGAAATAGTTTCCATACCTGAACTTCTCCTTCTTTTCCTTCTTCCTTTTTCCTTCTTCTTCTTCTCTTCTTATCTTCTCTGTTTTCTCTTCAAAACGTAGGTCCCAAATCCGCCAAAATAACTCCAAGAAATATATACTTTGATCTTATTCACCTTTTTTAATGTCAAGGCCATGTTTGGCTAACCCTATTTTTGGGTTTAATTTCTCCTTTTTGCATTTATGTCCTTTTATTTTCTATTTGTACTCTTTTGTTCTATCTTATTTCCAATTTAAAGTATTATCTTTCATCTTATGCCACTTTGGGTCCTTAAATTGGTAAATTACTAATTTATCCTTGACTCTCGATAAATCTCGGGTTTTTATCATTTTTCTTACTTAGCATTTATATTCCGGAAAATACAAATTTTACTTTTCTTATACTACAAAACTGAAATAACTACTAGGGTCTAATTCGGGGTGTTATATATATATATATGTATTGACTAAAAAGAGAGAAAAAAGGGTGTGGTATAAGATTTGTCATTTGTTAAAAATATGAATAGTTACAAAATTATGGCAATTCTAAATTTCGAATAGAACTCATACTTCATGTAAAAATGAATCATCTTCTCGTAAAATATAAATTAGGTATAAACTATCTCTTTAGTATAAATTGATATGTTGTACTCAGATTTAAAAAGGAGTTTAGCATAAAAAGTGAAGCAAGTTTTGTAGTACTCTTGAAATCAATAATTAACAACGGTTGAATCATATCTAGGAAGATAAAAGTAATTTTTTATTTCCTATGCTTACTCCCAACCGAAAACTTTGGATGCCTAAAAGAATTCATCTTTAGAAAATGTATGATTTGGTATAATCAGAGGCGATATTGTAGTCTTTGTAGACAATGGATGAATTTTTTTTTTTTTTTTTTGAAAGTTAAACAGAATTTTTGCTAACAGTAAATTGTTCCTACTATGACTCAAACCTGGGACTCCCCTTTTTGATGCCCTTACCTTTTGAAACTTTGAGCGCTCTACCATATGAGCTAAGCATTTCAAAACCAACTATTAATAATGAGTTTATGGGATATTATTAGTGAAGATGGATGAAAGTTGTCAATCTTTGGATAGATGAAACCAAATTTCAAAAGAGATTTAGAGTATGTGTTTGGTTCTATTTTGAAAATTGTTCTTATAGTTTCGCTTGGAAATATAGAGAACATAAAAAAAAAATGGTGTTTTCTAAAAATTGTTCTCGTTCTTTGTGTTTTCTGTATTTTTCAAAACAAAAAAAGTAATATATATATATATATATTGGGAACCGAACGTGTTCTCCCAGTTTTCCTTATTTTTTAGAATAGAAAATGGTTTTTAAAAACGGTAATCAAACATGCCCTTTGTCTCATGCGGAAGCATGTGGGACACCATGAATGGATTTTAAGGATGAATTAGATGAAGAAAGTCTAGTTGGCTGTTGCATGCAAATATTTACTGGATTTGATGCTTTTGGAAATTATGCCTAGTTCCTAATTTTCTATACTCATATATTGGTTCAACATTTTTTCAAATAACTTTCTTAAGTCTTTATTGTCTTTGGTATAATAGATGTAACTTGAAAATTCTGATTCATCTTTGAGAAAAGTATGCCTAGATTCCTTACCTAAGGTGTTCATATTAATATTCAAATTAAGCTTGACTTTTCTAAGTCTTCTTACTGTATTTTACATAAATAAGGATTTAATTTGAAAATTTTATCCATCTTGAGAAACATTAAATTATTTGATGGAAAATTTTTACTCAAATTGAACATTAATAGTTATTTAATGGATTTTTGCTTTGGAAAGTTATGCCTAATCTAATTTGTTATGTTCACATGTTAAATTGTCACTCTTTAAATTAAGTTCACTTTTCTAAGTCTTCTTATTACTTTGGCATAAATATAGTTTAGCTTGAAAATTTAATAATCGTTGATCTTACGTCAAATTGTTATTTATAGGTGCCATTTCAATGTGAAATATGGAGTGAAGTTGTTTAATGATTGTAATGCTTTAAATATGTCCTAATTCCTAATTTGCAAGGTTCATATGTTGCTATCATTCCTTAAATTAAATTGCATTTCTAGCCTTCATCAGTCTTTTGTAAGGAATATGGTGTTGTTTAAATTTTCTATCCATCTATAATAAACATTAAATTATTTGATGGTGCCACCTGGGAATATGGGTCAGTCATGAATGATTTGACCTTGCACGTTATGCCTTAGTTATGAGTTTGTTAGTCTCTTGAGCCTGATATGAAATGGGTGGGATGGGTGAAGGAGAAGCATGATTAAATCTTTATAAGAATAAAGTATTATAACGTAATATAAAAAAGTGAATAAAAGTAAAAAAAAAAAAATGCCGAGTTTGTTATGTTCATGTGTTTACTTGTTCAAGATGCATCTCATTTTTTGGAAAGCAGCATCAAATCAAAAAGGAAAATAGTACCATACTCCCAAAAGATTAAACGTGTTTGTTTATTTGTTCAATAAATGAATAATTAATTGTCAATGAGACTTAGCTCAAGTGGTTAAGAGTTAGGGTGGGCATAGGAAGGGATGGGGTCCAGGGTTTGAGTCTCGATAGAGACAATTATGAGAAACATAATATTATGATATAATGAAAAATGATATATAGATGTAAAAAAAAAAAGTGAATAATTAATTAATCAAAGACCTTAATAGGAGAATCTCGTTGTGAATTAAAAAAAATGTATATTTGATTTCAAAAAAATGTATATTTAATTTGAAAAGGGATTATTTAGGATTTAGGAAAGAAAAATGGGTTTGTTACATACAATCAAGCCTACTTCGGTAGTAATTATAATTATACTACATAAGTATCTAACTAAATTATAATCTTTATTTAGTTTTTTGCATGTTTACTCTATAAACACCACAAACCACACGTTTCCGACATCGCACCTTCTTTAAGAAGAGCTAACCAAGGGTTAAAGATATGAAATATTCTATTTGAAGAGAAGATATTACAATAAGCGAAAAATATTACAATAATTCATCGGGGCATATCAACCAACGATAATATTTTGGATTCTAATCTTGAAGTTGTTGTATCTGACTTTGGCCTTGCAAGCCTACTAAATCCAAATTCTTCTGATCAAACCCTCATTGCAAGCACTTATGATTACATTGCACCAGGTAAATTATTTAAGCTTGTTTTTCATTACTACAATGAAAAAAATGTTGCTATTTTTAGCAAGGGAGGATTTAGTATAGGCTCAGTAGAGGCACTTGTCCCCACTGAACTTCTTTATTTGAAAAAAAATTTCCCTTTAAGCGCAAGGAGCTTGGAACTTGAGAACAAAGTTGTGCTCCCACTAAAAATGCATCAACCCTTTACCATTGGGCTATACCCTTTACTTATTAATCCTTGCCAAACTTATGCAACTTAAATATTCCACCATTGAAACCAAATCCTAGCTCCGCCTTGGTTAGATTTATGATTTTTCCCTAATAGCTGCAATACTCCAATACTCTATGTTTGTATGGGATTTTATGGTATTGTGAGGATTAGGAAGCATGACATTTTAGCACTAATAGTCGCAATAATCTAATCTTGTACCCGTATTTGAGATAGGGGATTTTTCTCATAGTTTTTTTTTTCCTTTTAAGGTTTCCATGTAAATGTGTTCTTGGTTTTCATCTTTTATTTCTTGTTGTTTATTTTGTATTTTCTTTCACAACTATATATACTTTTTCTTTTTCTATTGTAAGAAAGTTTTTTGTAAGACTCAGGAAAAACCTAAAAATTTGAATTTTTACTTGGAATGGCAAAATGGTAATTTTGCCATAATTCTTTCTAGATCTCGGATGATGAAATGGACTTTACCATTTGAATCATCTCGCGAAATCTAGTCACCCAGTCAAATTTCATTAAATTCCGAGACAGTATGATTTTCATCAATTTCAAGGCGAACGACGTCGAGTGGACCCCGAAAACGAGATTTTTAGAAAAATCCCGAAAAATGTCAAATATTTAAAGAATGCCCATTTAAGATAGATGGAACTGAAACCGGGACGAAATAAATTGTTTCGGGACGATAACAGAACCGAAGAAGTGTGACACATGGCGCGACGTGAGCCATGTTTCCACACTATAAATAACCTAAAATATCTAACATGCCAAAAAGATCTCTTTTTGGTCTAAGAGAAAAACGTGATAGAGAGAGAGAGATAGAGAGAGAGAGAGAGAGAGAGAGAGAGAGAGAGAAAGAGAGAGAGAGAGGAAAGAAAAGCAAATCTTTCTCCGGCGATTTCACGGGGTTTTGCTGGTCGGAACTCGGCAGGCTGAGAGTTAAAGGTGCTCTACGCGACGAGAGCTACGCGTGAGTACTTGAATCACAAGATTTCGCCAAGGTCCAAGGTTTGGGTTTCACCTGAAATCAAGAGCATGTGTCCTGTGAAATCACGCTAATTGAGGCAGTAGCTTTTATCCTACCGTTTAATTTCGTCTAAGGGCATGTGTGTGGTGTCAAAGTGAGAATCGCGCTCTGGGCTTTTTTCTTTCGAACCCATGAATGTGTTTCGGCCATAACATGGCCATCCCTCATCCGAATTGAGTGATTCTAATTTTTGGCTAAAATAGACTTACAGGTGAACATATCGCCTTGAAATAGGTCTATCCAAATTCCGACCCCTTTGGACTCCGAAATTCATTCAAAGTGAGCCATGTTTAGCGCTTTTCCCCGTTCTTTACACCCCATGACTCCGTGAGCCACATAACTTGGCCATAACTCATCTAAATTGAGTGGATTCTAATTTTTGGATAAAACTATACTTATAGAGAACATATTTCCTTGGATATAGGTCTATCCAATTCGACCCTTGACTCCAAAAATGCATTCAAAGGGAGCTATGTTTAGACGCTTTCTAATTTATTTGAAACCGAAAATTCCGGTTGTTTAGACATATCTTCGAAGCCGTGATCTGGATTTAAGTGGACTCCAGTTGGAGAAGAACCCTAAGAACCGTATCTTCAAATGAGTACAAAGAATCGGTGTCAAATTATGGATTAAGACCTCTAAAATCGGGTATCACAGACTATTTCCAGTGTAAGTAGAGTAAACTGACCAGTTTTGAATGAAAATGCCATAACTTCTTCATCCGAACTCCGTCTCGGGTGTTCTTGGACTCTATGGAAAGCCCATTGAGTCAAGAAACTAGAAATATGCTTGTGGATAATTGGTATCCAAAACCTTGTTGAGATTTGGTGTTTGTACCAAGTGTGTAGGTGGGATACAAGGGTTATTTCCTGTTTTGTTTGCCTCTAACTTCGGACGACCATATCTTTCTCAATCCCGAACCCTCGCTAGGGTGTTCTAGATTCAGTGGAAGCTCCATCATCCAAGACTTTTCCAATGCACTTGTGGAAGGTAGGTGTCCAAACCTCATGAAAATCTATGTTTTGCACCAAGTGTGTAGGTTATTTGGTTGTGTCGATGTGAATATCGGGTTTGACTCGACTCACCCATGGCATGTCAGAGGCTATCAGGATGGGTATGAATTTCATGAGTTAGCCTATGTAAGCTTATACGACATTACTTGTTTAACCACGCATTGACGAATGCTAATATGCATGATACTAATGATATCTATAAAGGATTGGCATGAAATGTATGGAACTTATATGTTATGATATATGTTACGGTACTTGACATGAAGTATGATTGATTGTAATGTTCCATGTAGTGTACATCAAGGTTACGCGTAACATGAGAACATGCAAAGGGCATTAGCATTGCATATAATGTGGACATCGTATTATGTTGGGTGTGTGTGCATGGGTGGGGTCATCCATCATTGTTGATGAATCAGTGAGCTCGCATTGACGACGTCCAATAAATGTCTCACGGTTTAAAACATAAAAAGAAATATAAATAATCTGTGTTGGGTGAAGCAAGAAGGGGACCGTTAACCCCCTCAGGTGAAAAGCTTGGAACATGGGTGTAAGAGACCCACGGTGTGATCCTAAATTTTCTGTATGGATGTAAGAGACCCGCGGCGTGAGCCAAAAAGTCCTGTTACCCAAAGAAGACACATGATCATGCTTATCACATAGACTTCGGGTTGTGTGATAGGAGTCGGGATTGACTCGGGATTGGTTGCCCATTGGCACTTACATTGGGTACTGGTGAGCCGATGAGGGCTTGATACATGGGTCATTGGTATTACTAGCGACGGTTTTCACACTTGGCATATGCATGTATGAGGGAGTCGGTGAGTGACTCGGGATTTGGGCATGATGACATTTCATGCATGACATATGACATTCATGTAGACATTTTACTTGGATGTGTGTTTATTGTGCGACTAATGCATTTGTACTTAGATGGGGAGTAGCCCTTATAGAAGTCATCCTTTACTGTGCTTTGCCTACTCCCGTCGTGGACCCTTTCGTACATGTCCGTGCAAAGGCTCGACTCCACATATGGGACCGCATGAGGGATGAGAGCCGGATGCGACTCTCTTTTGTTTTGTTTTGTTTTTGTCTTGTATTATATTCGAGCAAAACCAAAACATATATACCTGTATGTGACCCTTAAAATGGATCAAGATTAAATAGTCTATCATATATTTTTTGTATATTCAGGAATTAAATATGCGTGAATTGGTCTCAATATATGAGACAAATGATCGTGATATCTGACACCCGATATTCACATGCTCGTAGGTTGACGGGGTTGTCAACCCGGACCCTGATAGGGGTGTTACATTTGCATCATGTTGCAAAGCGTGCTTACACCATGGTTGTTAGTGAAAAATGTGATGTTTATAGCTTTGGCGTTGTTACACTAGAGACAATAATGGGAAAGCATCCTAAGGAACTTCTTACCCTATTATCATCGTCTCCATCATCAATACAAAATATTTTGCTAAAGGATATCTTAGATCCGCGTCTCCCACCTCCTCAAAATCAGTGAGTTGTATGTGATAATTCTTATAGTAAGAATGACACTTAAATGCATACATTTTAAACCGTAGTTTTGTCCAACAATGCAAGAAGTATGCTGGGAGCTTCTTGATAGTAAATTGTTTACACTATCTTTTGATGCAATTTCACTTTTGCAATTGAGAGATGGAGAAGTTTCATAGGCTGTTAATGAGTGATGATCTGAAATGAGAAGGGTATGTAATTTTATGTGTTGTACTAAAGAGAATAATTATGATAATTTTAAATTTTGAAATGCAAGGTCATGTTATCTGTGGCTGGAATTCTTTCTCATTATATATTAGTCTCCTATCACTATAATCCTTCAAATTATTGGGATCTTTATTTATTCTTCCATCTTTTTCCCTATTTTATATTTATGAGAAAGAAAACAATGATAGGGATCACTTTAGGGGATTGCAATGGTATTTATGACACTACAAGAATTTTTGAGATATGCATGACATAATTTTAGTTGTCTACAAAAATATGCAACCATAGAGTAAATAGGCCCCACATCTATTTGAGGAGCACCTAGCGTATTTTGCGTCAAACTTTAAAGTTGCAAGAATAAAGCTTATATAAAATATATATATAGTTTTAAACTCTCAAAATAATACATATTTCAAAATAATGTTCAAACTAGTAACTCCTTATACCATGTCACCAAAAATGTGGTTAGTGACTAATTTTAATTTTTTTTTAAATACTGAAACCGTAGTCATTGGGCATATTTAGGCTTAAAGTTAAAAGTATAGATGGTGACTACTATTTTAATCATTTTCAAAATCGTAATCATCAACTACAGTTTTAACTTTAAGCCTAAACCTGATGTTAGTGACTATAGTTTTATCTATTTAAAAAAATTTTAAATCATAATCATCGGATTTGATGACATGATAGAAAGTACTAGTTTGAGCATTATTTTGGAACATATGTTACTTTGATTTTTTTTTATTTTTTTTTACGATTGTTTTGGGACACCACTCCAAGAAAAGATTGAGTGTTAGTGTTACTATAGAAGCACATGTACTTCCAACAAGGAGTGGACCACTCTTAAGGTGAGAATCATTAATAACATTAATAACTTTGAGTGAGATTATTAATCTTTACATTGTCCTTATTTTACCTTGCAACTATTATCATTACTACAATGAAAAAAAATGTTGCTATTTTTAGTAGGGGAGAATTTAGTATAGGCCCCCATTAAACTTCCATTACACCCCTACTGTACCCCATTTGAATGTCCACATATCCATTTAGTGCAATCCGCACAAAGCAATTCATTCATGTTTGAGATACATTTCGGTGGGGGTCAATTATCACAGGCCACGTCAACACCTACAGTAATAGAAAATGCAAAATTAGATTAATTGAAAAGGAATCGTACATTGATAATTGATTCACATTTGCTCAAGAAATTAAATCATGAATCACATGGACGTACACTGTAAGAAGTCTATCGCGACAGGGAAATCTTTGTCGTGACAGAGAACCTCTGTCGTGCGCTCCTTGCCTTCTCTGTCGTGTGCAACACAACATCACATTGTCGCGATAGAAAAACTATTGGTCTTTGATGAGTGCCTAAAACACTCATGTCATACCCGCATCTGTCTTATTGTCTTAGCTTTATTTTACAGTTAATTAAGTATTTCTATAGCCCGACATCTGATTTTTTGTTTTGTGTGTGAACTGCAGGTGGAACAAGGGTTTTTGGAAGCATTTTGGAGCGGAGGGTGGAAGCGCATAAAGCTAGATGAAACGTCGCGATGTCCCAACATTGCGACGTCCCAACGTCTTCATCAACGCCGCGACGCTGGTCAACAAGAATAAAGTCAACAAGCCATTAACGCCGCGACGCTCCCAACGTCAGCGACGCTGCAACGTCATGACGCTGGCCACAGTTTTGGCTCTCCATCATTAAAGCAAATGGGGACCGAATTCGGTGGGCATTGAGATCAGACGAACTAAAAATAACGCGAAAGTGAGAGCAACAACGATCTTGATATTGAAGAAGAGACCTACTTTTGTATTTTTCTTCTTTTCGGATAGAAATACTGATGTGTTATAGATTAAATATTTGTGTACTCACATTCATTATGTTCTAGATCCATATCTAGGGTGTTGTTGAACCCTGTCACAACTGCATGGATTAAAGATTTGCTTTTTATATTATTAAGTTATTTATAGCTTGTTAGAGACTGCTCTATATCTGTGATTCATTTACATGGTGGTGCCTGACCAACATTGGCATGATTGTACTAGATATCCAAGCATTCAGAGATGAGGATGTCAAGGATTCAATAGAGCAAATTTCGCCAATTCCAGAATTGAGATATTCCGATTCCGAGGGTGGCAACTAAGGTTAGAACATTAGAGGGTATCTCGTAAGCACAATCACCCCGTCATCAATAAGTCATGAATAAACTGAATAGTAATTTCTATAGGAAATAATCCATCAAAAGTGGTAGGGGGAAACATAACCCTAGTCTCCACAACACAGTAATTCATTAAGAACGATTAGTTTAGTTTAAATCCAAATATTAGTAAACCTGTCACTGCTTACATCCGTATAATATTCAAAGGCCAATTTCTCGTATTCAACACACTTGTCCCCGTGATCGAGCATCCGATTTTAAGTACACTATATTACTTGAGGTGACGGGTGCACTTAAGACATAGGCGACATATACACATCACGCTTTCGCCTACTGCTTTTTGGCGCTGCTGTCGGGGACAGTTTAGTGTGATATAGAGAATAAAGCAATTAGATATTACTCGAATTTTGTTTTTATTTGTTTTTACAAGTGTCAGGTAATTTGGTCTTTGTTTCGTGTGTGATTGCAAATAAGGTTACAATGAGCGATGCGACGACGGATCGTGTTGACCTACATTCGTCAATCTCGAGCCAGGAAGAACTTTACTACGCACTCGCGCCGAGAACAGAATAGACTAGAAATCTAGCAATCATGGAGAACAATGAAGAGCAGGATCTTAGCATTGAGCAAAACGAGCCACAAAGGGGCCGAAATGGGAATAACGGAAGGAATCAAGCACCCAGGCCGTTTATACAACCAGATGATCCATTCATGTTGCTAGAGGAGTTTGCCCTACCGCCTACAGCCACTGCATGTACCCATCCGAAGACCACCTATTCAAGCAAACAACTTCGAGATGAAGTCAGTAACCTTACAGATGCTTCAGAACATCTTATTTCATGGATTGCCCAATGAGAATCCAAATATGCATTTGACCAACTTCCTCGGTCACACACGATCAAGTTCAATGGGTCACCTAAGAGGCATCTTCCGTGCTCGAGATTGTTCCCACTCTCATTAGGTGATAGAGCCAAGCATTGGTTAACAAGTCAGCCACCGGATTCCATTACTTCATGGAACGACTTAGTACAGAAGTTTCTGACCAAGTTCTTCCCACCTTCGAAAATTGCACAACTCGTGCAAGAGATCAATACTTTGACAACTGCAGGAGAGAACTCGCAAGAGGTACGGGATAGATTTCACGAATCGCCGAGGAAGTGCCCACATCACCCACCACCGTATGGATGCAAACCATACTTTTATAATGGTCTCAAGAATGCGACTGCAACGTTGATTGATGCCTCAACCGAAGGGGCACTAATGAAGAAACCACTGACCAAGCATATGAAATCTGGAAGATGCAATTTACTAATACAACCGTTGGCCTAGATAAGATTACACCGCAGCCGTAGGCTGTACGATAATGAGGTTCTAACTGGGTTACTCATGTTGCACAACCGACTAAACAGCTTAATCAGGGACAGCGAAGGTACCGCTGAATGCCATACGCACTCAACCCACGGAGTTGTGTGAATTTTTGTGAGGACAAAGACAACAAATACTCGAATGCCCATCAGAAACCAAACAAGAGCGTGCCCAAGATGTGTCGAGGTTTAATCGTAGTCACACAAGAATAAGGATGTCAAAGATAGGGAAACAATTATCAGAACCAAAATCAAGGTCAAGGGTGGCATAACAATCGGACCGCATTAGTCAACAATCTGGGCGGTATAATGAGAACAATCGCACAACATGCCACCACCCCGAGCGAAGCGAATCCATCTCCGAGAAAAAAGTGGATTTTGAAGAAGCCTCGCACAGTCAAGCTTACATCTCAAGACCGCTTTTGGCGAATGAGATCGAAGGCGACATGCGCAACATCAAGCCACCTAATCAACAATCAAGCAAAGACATTTGAGAAATTTAGAGGTACAGATGGGCCAAATGGCCAATCTATTGATAGAAGGCACGTGTTCCTTACTACTAACTCGTATGAACCCGAGAAGAGATGGAATGAACATGTTAAAGCCAGAACGAGAAGTAAAGAATCGTAGATGACAGGAGCAATCCCCAATGACGGCGAGGTAGAGATCGAGAAAGTCATCCACTCATTTAATGATACGCGATAGGGCATAAACTTCAAGAGAAATAAACCGAGGAAACACAACCGGAGCAAAGGATAGCCCACAACCCATACCCCACCCCCGTATCCACAACGCCTAAAGAAGCATAAGTCGATGCGCCATCAGTCTGATGGAAGTATTCAAGAAACCGCACATCATTCGCTTGCTGATGCTCTGAACGTATGCCCGCTTATGTAAAATTTATGAAGGACATCTTGTCTCAAGAGAAGACCGCAGAGATTTCAAGCGCGTTAACCTAATCCGGGAGGGAGGTAAAGGCCATACTGCAGGAAGTCACGTAGTGCTAAAAAGACCCGTGCAAGCCACTCATCCCATGCACCATTGGAATGCTATCTGAGAGAGCATTAGTGATTTATTCCAGATAATCTCATGCTCCTTGTCCATTTTAAACGTTGTTGGGGGTGAAGCTCGTCCAACTGGCGCTACATTCTCACCGCGCATTAGTGTCTTTTAAAGCATCCGAGAGGGGTGATAGAAGATGTCTTAAGAAGGTTGACATGTTTATTCCCAGTAGACGCATTGTATTAGATATGGAAGAGGATAAAGAAATACCCATAATCTGCGCATCAAGCCGTAACCCGCAGCAAATGATCATGTCTGGCAGGAGAATCCAAAATCGAGATGTAGAGGATGAAGTCAAGTTCAACTTGTTCTCAAGTCGCGAGACATCCCGCAGAGAGTGACATGCTCGGCGGCGTAGATAGTAGAGGCTATAGCAGTTCAGCCAAAGTGGTCCACCATCCTTCGAGGCTAGCCTACACAGCGACATGAATACGAAATAAGAGGCAAAGGAAGAAACAAAATGGATGGATTCTTTCGAATCCAATAGAAGGAAATACTCTCAATCTCTAAGTGAGTACTAAAACGCTGCCATCGTGGGTTGAACAAATCCACCCAAGATGGAACAAAACCTTACCTAGCCATTCAAGTATTTCAGATAACATCCACCTACTGATCATCTCAAGATCCTTGAATGAATTAGAGGAAGAGAAGTTATCGAGGGTCCTTAGATCACAAAATGCGCCTGATGGTCTCTAGCCGATTTAAAAGGATTCGCCTCTTCCATGTGCATGCATCGATTACCGAAGATGGTCATAAACCCCTCTGAAGCAATAAAGGAGGTTGAATCCAACTATGAAAGAGGTAGTCCGAAAGGAGGTGTTAAAGTGGCCGATACCGGGTAATTTATCCTATTCCCAGATGCTGCATGGGTAAGTCCACTTAAGTAGTGCCTAAGAAGCGGAGTGAACAACTGGCCATAAGAGCCGAAATAACATATTACGCTCTTCGAATTAGCTACTGTGTGGAGAATTTGTATTGATTATCGGAACCGGTCAGCGCCACTAAAAAGATCATTTCCCATTGCCTTTCTGTGACGATGTCGATCGACAGCCGGTCATGTAATACCATTGCTTTTGGATGGATATTCACTCACAATCAAATTGCTATACCTCAAGACTCAGAGAAGAAAACATTCACATGTCCCTATGGGACATTCGCATTCGTTTTACGCCTTCGGGTCTGCAATGCCAGTACCTTCCAACGATGCATGATGGCCATATTCTCAGATATGGTTGAAAAGACAATCGAGGTCTTCATGGATGATTTTTCGGTTTTGGGTAGTTCATTTGACAACTGTTTGGAGAATTTGAGATCAGTGTTGATAAGATGCGAGGAGACCAACTCACTCAATCGGGAGAAGTGCCATTTTATGGTACAAGAGGGTATTGTACTGACATCGGATTTCAAAGAAGAGTGAATGGGTAGACAGAGCAAAGATTGAAGCACCAAAATCTCACCTCCGCCCCTCATCAAGAAAAGTGGATAAGAAGCTTTTGTGCCACGCCTCGGATTCTATAGACGCTTCATCAAAGACTTTTCTTAGATTGCAAAACCGTTGTCTAATCTCCTGGTCCAAGGGACTCCATTTGAATTTGATGCACGCTAGGCGCGCCGCATTTTCGTGTTGAAAGATAAATTGCATCTACCTCTATCACGTGAGTCTCCGATCGTCCTTTCCATTCGAGTCGACGCGGTGATGCAAGTGACTACGATCGGGAGCGTTGTTAAAGGTATAAACGAGAAAGAATATTCCAAAGTAATCTACTACGCGAGTGTAACTCAATGATGCCTGGCCGAACCACGCCACTGGGCGTAAAAGAACTATCGCTATCGCTTTCGCTTTTGACACCAGTCTTATTTGATTGGCAACAAGGCTTAGTCCACACCGATCATTCGCCATAAAATACTTGATGACTTAAAAAGGACGCCAAACTCGACTAATCCGGTGGGCTCTTTTGTCAAGAATTCGACGAGAGATTAAAGACAAGAAAGGACAAGAGAACCTATTCAGATATCATCTTTCACCTGTTAAGTGGTAAGATGAGGTTCAAGTGAATGACTATTTCTTCCCGATGAGCAACTCTTAGTTATTGAAGACAAAAAGGGCTGCTCCAGCTGGTTTATGCACAGTGAATTATTTGGTAGCCAAGGTAATCCTCCGTAATTTAGCTATCAACAGAAAGAGGTTTTTCACCCACTCAAACGATACTATCGAGGGAGCCAATTTATACAAACATCGCGCCGACTGCTGATCCGAGATGTGCCCGAAGATGAAATGAACAAAGATTTTGAACCACTCCACACACTTTACCATGGTGGACATTTCAGAGGCTAGCGAACAATGCCTGTATAAGGTGCTTAATCGTGCTTCTATCGCTCTACCTTATTCAAGGATGCTCATCATCTATTCACATGTACGACAAATAAAGCCAAGAATGGGGCATTTCTAGAAAGGACGAACCGCCCATGCATCCAATTCCGGAAGTAGAACTGTTTGATTTATGGGGGATGGATTTCATGGGACCATTTCCATCTTATAAATAACTCATATATTTGGGCAGAGATTATGTCTTTGGCTGGTCATAATTCCGAATCTCAAGACTAATGATGCCAAGGTGGTAGGCACGCTTCTTCGCAGCCCACATATTCGATTCTATGACTCCTCGAAAGACCGATCACGTATAACAAGATTTAGCTTGTAATAAGATGATTGAGCAAACTTGGTGGTGGTATAGCGCGACATCGTACATCCTCGTCACCACACCAAATGGGATGCGTAGGTATCAAATCGAGAAATCAAGTCCATTATGGAGAAAACAGTTAACAACTCCAGGAAAGACTGGTCTAAAAAGATAGAGGATGCACTCTGGGCATACCAAACAGCATTTAAAACACCATTGGGTATGTCACCCTTTCGAATTGTTTATGGAAAAGCATGCCACCTGCCAGTGGAATTGGAGCATCGAGCCTACTGGGCAACTCGACGATTGAACATGGACAAGACATTACCGGTGAGAAGAGATCACGCAGCTTCGCTGAACTAGACGATCCGTGAACAAAGCTTATGAAAATGCCCGATTTATGCGAGGATAAAGCCCGGCACGACAAACATATTACTGTGAAGGAATTCGAGGCGACAACAGTTATTTTGCACTCCCGCCTCAAACTTTTCCCGAAATCAAGTCTAGACGGTCGGACCTTTCACAAAGGACTAAGGTGTTCCCACATGGGGGGGCAGAGGTTACGCATCCTGAGAAAGGAAACAGTTCACACACACAACAGCTTGAAGCCGTATTGGGGCAAGTTTCACACTGTGATAAGCAGATCATTCCATTGACCGCATCAGACGGGGCACAAGAGCTAATAGAGCTCTGATTCCTAATATCGAGATCCGGGGCTACCTAGCTAACGACATTAAAGATATCGCTTCGGGAGGCAACCCAAGCTTTTCTTGAAATTTCTTCTATGGTTTAATTTTCTTTGCTTGTTTTTGAAGTTTCTGGTCGCTTGTCAAGCTTCGTCCTTAATCGACTTTTTGATGTCTGCTTTTAGACCCGCTGATCGAAAAGTATCAAGTGGAGGATCCGCTCTCAATAAATTCACTGGGAAACAAGAGCTACAAATCGCACTAAGGGGGTTTTCTTTTATTTTAGTCCAATGTTGAATATTTTGCATTTTAGGCCTTTTCTGGCATGTCACGACGTTGGCTTTCAACGTCGCGACGTTTAAACGTCGCAACATTTAAACGTCGCGTATCGGGCCAATCTTCTAACGGCCGCGACGCTGAATTGGATTTCTCCTCGCACGCGCCACGACGCTGCTCCACAAGAACGCTATTTTTGTACTGAACGCCGACGCTGGTTTTAACTACTCTCGAACGTCGCGACGTTGATCTCAACGCGCCACGACGTCGGGTCAGCTTCCTGAACGTCGACGCTGCATCTGCACGCCGCGACGTCAATCCCGCTAAGGCCAAACCACCCCTATTTTCGCTTCTTACCCTATTTCCTCCCTTACTAACCCTAGTTCACCCGCATTTGTCGTCCGTGAGCACACACACACCCACACACCCGCCGGCATTCACTCCTCTTCCTTCCTTCACCTGGGTCGGGAGGTCATTGTTTTGCCCTCCGACCACCTCACCGACATTGCCACCACCATTCACTCACTACACCACCACTGTCTCTGTCCCTGTCTCGCGCCTTCCACACCACCACTCGTTTAGGTTTTGTTCTCCCCTGTTTGGCCTAGTCCTCCATATTAGGTTTAGTTTGAGCCGGTTAGGCCTGCTGTGGTGTCCAGTGGGTTTGTGTCTACTTCCTTGTTACCCATTTGTCCTAGTTTTCATAGTGCACCTGTAGGTGCCTCGACATTACTGTCTAGTCCGTCCGTGTGTGCCCCTTGGTGCCATTAGGCTACATTGTACACTTAGGACTTTAGGCAAAGCCTTGATTTTCTTGCACCAATGCCTGGTAAGAGGCGTGTTGTTTACTAAACTGGTCAGCCAATAAGGACTCGACCCCGAATTTCGATGTCACGAGGTTTGTCAACGAAGGTGCAGCTGATCGGTTCGGCACCATCTGCAAGAACCGATCCTTTATCAAAGAGAAGGGCTTCCACCACCCCGATGACTTCTTCCGCAAGACTATTGCGACCAAGGGATGGCGGGCTCTTTGCCAACCACCTCCTCCACCGCGACAGAAAGTGTGGCGCTAATTCTACGCCAACCTCGCCTCCCACGTAGTCAAGAAGGTCCCGGTGCGGGGTGTGTTGGTAGACTTCAACTGCAGTCTATCAACCGCCTTTATAATCTTGATCCTGCTCCCCTGAGTCTTCGATAGGCTCCACAAGCGTCCGATTACCCCGAGGTCATCTCGTAGCCCTGACAAATCCAAGCAAGGAGTGAAAGCTCAACAATGATGGGCACGTCGATTCACTCTAAGGCCAAGCATCGGGTCTATATCCCAAAGTCTGGCATCACTTCATCACGTCGCGTCTCATTCCGACGATCGACCAGGTGAGGTGACCGCCAGTGTGCCCCGGCTCAACTACACTATCATTCGTGATATCTCCATTCGATAGTCAAGTGTGTTATGAGGATGCCATCCTCCATAACCAGGACGCTTAAGATGAACTGAGCACCTCTTCCTTATATACTACCATGCATACGAAATGGGTGCCCTTATATGACAACGAGGCATGGCTACAACCCAATTAAGACCATATAGGTTGCTGAGACACCTGGGTGTACCACGACCCGGGAGGATCTTGACTCCTGGGCCACAGGCTCCCACAAGGAGGAGCTCCACTCCACTATTAGCTCCATTTCGCCTCCGGGCGATCCCCATGAGACATCGCGCCCTCCTCTCACCCACCACCTCCACCACACCACCAATAAACACCTCTACAGCTGACCCCTCCATCCCACCTCACTTGGGGAGGACCCTAAGGCTCGCCCATCGATCGCTCTGACATGCATTCTAGATGAGACCCTGTGAGCACCGAGTCCCTCCTTACACGTGATACGGAGGCCCTTCGCGCCGACATGCGTACGCCCGCCAACCAGCCACTATCCTCTCTAGTAGCAGCCAGGGCCCCTCCGTGCCCAAATACCCAGCCTTCAAGACTACACTACCCACAAACGCCACCGGCCGCAGCTGACTGGCTCGATCACCGTGGAGTTCCCTTCAATCTTCTCTTGTTCATTGCCGCTGGGGACACCGGATACTTTTGTCAGGGGTGGTGGGTGATCTGAGTTCATTATATTAGTATAGTTTCAGGATGGTTAGTTTCATTTCTTTCGTATTCAGGTCGTAGTTTAGTTTCGCTTTACGCTGTTTGTTTTGTTTCAGGTTTCGCCTTAGTTTCATTTACACTTGTTCATTTTAGGTTGTCGTAGTCTCTGTCTATATCGATGTTTAGTTGTGTCGTGTTTAGGTAGTCTGTGTGTGTGTTGCCATGTTCGAGAGTCGAGGATCACTTTTGGCCGAGTCTACTATTATCATGGAAAACAGTGTATAACTCCAGAAAGGATTCGTCGGATGTTTGATACTCGGGAATTAGGTTGAATAGGTGGGGAGGCATAGTGAATCACCTCCGGGATACTCAAGACACTACTTCCCAATGAGCCTATCACACTCACACACCTGACGACTTCAGTATGCCCGTGTCGAGCCCGACTACTAAGATTCAACAAACCCTGGGATTCTCTAAACACCAAAGAGATGGGACACCGTGAATAAAAAAGGATTGCCTTTGAGCCCCCAAAAAAAAAAAAAAAGGAATAAGTGGGATCTTCCAATCTGAATCCCGGACACATCCGAGGCCTTCAAAGCCCAACTCGAGCCAACCCGGGGCGGGGAGTCATCGACTTCACGCTCTGCTACGAAGATGGAAGTTTCCTTACAGCTTAGGCCCGTAGGTTTAGTTGAGTGTTCAGACGCTCGAGGAACTCGAATGCCCTGCGTTCTTAACCAACCGGTGGGGAGTCACCAACTAATTTCCGCTTACATGAACACTCCTAGCATAAACTTATGGCACTAGCTTGTTCTATGTTATGAGTAGGTAGGCCAGAAAAGCGAACGGTGCATTCCTATCATTTCGTAGTTAGATTTTCCTAATTAGGTGAGTTGAACTTGCCTGGGGGGCGTTTAACCCAGGGTATAGACTAGAGGTCATTTATTCAACGCATTACTGTGGTCCTTGGGAAAGGTTATTGGAATACCTTGAGGTCGAGGCATTCGGCCAATTACACCAAGTTCAATCTACCTTTCAAAGTCAAACACCCTGCTATCCCCCGAACTTCGAACAAATGGCAAAAGTGTGAGCTCTGGCTTCACTTGATCCTCTACTCATCAAAGATGTGCAAAAGACTATCTTAGTGTTAGGGGCTATGTATGTAGGTCATGGTTTCCGTTAGAGCTCGCCCGCTTCTTCGAGGGACAAGCAAGAAGCTTTAAGTTCGGGGGTGTGATGAGTGCCTAAACACTCATGTCATACCCAAGACTGCCTTATTGTCTTAGCTTTATTTTATAGTTAATTATGTATTTCTATAGTCTGACATCTGATTTTTTGTATCAGGTGTGAATCGCAGTGAAACAGTGGGTTTTGGAAGCATTGCTGGGAGGTGGAATCGCATAAAGTCGGGTCGGGAACGCCGCGATGTCCCAACGCCGGACGCCCTTAACGTTACGACATCCCAAATCGCCGCACGCTGGGTCAACAAGAATAAAAGTCAATGTTTAACGCCGCGACGCATCAACGCTGAGACGCCTCAACGCCGCTGGCGCCGGAACGCCAACACGTCACAGTTTTCATTCTCCATCATTAAAAGTAAATCGATCTAATTCGGTGCATCTGAGACCGACGAACCAGTGGCAATCTGAAAGTGAGAGCAAGCAATCGGCCCTTGATAATAAATAATCTACTTTGTATTTTTCTTTCTTTCTGATGTATGACCACGTACAGATTAATTGCGGTACCACATTCATTGGTGTTCTTATCCATATCTGTTGCTGAACCCCGTCACAACCCGCACGGGATTAAAAGATTCGCTTGATATTATTCAGCCATTTATGGCTTGTTAGAGACCTGGCTTCATGATTCGTGATTCATTTTACATGGTGTGGTGTTTGGCCAACATTGGCATGATCAAGACTAGATATCCGAGATTCTGCGAGACGAGATGTTCAGGATCTGATTAGAGCAAATTTCTGGCCAATCTTTGAATGAGATATCTCGATTCCGAGGGGCGGCGACTAAGGTTAGAACATTTAAGCGCTTCTCGAGTATCGAGTCAGTGTAGATACACTCAACCCTAGTTTTAGCGAGATACGGATACACCTCGAGAGAGAGGGTATCTCGTAGTTAATGATCACCCCCACATCAATAAGTCATGAAATAACCGAATAGTAATTTCTATAGAAATAATCCATCAAAGTAAGGTGGGGAGACATAACCCTAGTTCCACAACACAAGAATTCATTAAGAACGACAGTTGTTTAAATCCAAATATTAGTAACCGTCACTCAAAGCATCCGTATCATTCAAAGGCCAATTCTCGTATTCAAATACACTTCGTCTCCGTGGATCGATATCCGTACCCTTTAAGTACACTATATTACTGAGGCGACGCCATGGCACTTGCGCACATAAAGGTACATATATACACATCACGCTACTTATCACCTTGTCTAACTCTGTCGCGACATCAAATTCTCCATCGCGACATGAAAATTCTCTCACCAAGGCCAAACCCTGTCGCAACAAGGAATTTTATGTCGTGACAAGAAAACCCCTGTCATACCTTCCAACCTCGTCACGACATGGAAACCGCCTTGCCAGACATAAAAACCTCGTCCCGACTCAAACTCGTCATGCAGATGAAAGTGGTGCGACACTCGACCTCTTATCGTAGCTCGGGCTCCGACCGCTGACATCGTTTCACAAAGAAGCAAAACACTATTGCGACATGGAAAGACTATGTCGCGACCTAGCAACTACCTGCAGACTGAGAACCATGTCACGACACAAAGAACCCATGTCGCGACATAGGACCAGAAACTATTTCGCGACCAAGAATTTCTATCGCGACCTAAAACTCAACCAAACATGTAACAACCTTTATGGCCCACCATGTACCTCCAACTCTTTCCTAAAGCACTATAAAATTAGCACATGGCCTCTCGCACAATAAAGACAACATAAAAATCTAGGAAAAACCTGTGAAACTATACGAAACAATTTCGTAATGAGTTTTATTACAACTCCTTCCTTTTTACAAAACAGAAACTAGATCACTGTCTAGAATTTTACAGAATACAAAAATAAGCCAGGATTTAGCCTTCTTCACCACTAAGTTCTTAGACGAGTTCTATCTCCCAATGGACCTCCAGCACCTAAAATGATTTTCCCACAATGGGGTGAGAAATGCCCAATAGAGAGATTCTCCTACAAGGGCTACTTCCCACCTAAGTGCACGTGCAATGTCATAATTTAACATTTATCAACACATTGAGCAAAACATATGCATTTCTACATGAATGCTCTCATGTCATGCCAATGTTCCAAGCCCTCACTGACTCCCTCACACATGCACACGTTATGTATGAAACCTTATTTCCAAAAAATAAAAGATTTTGTTTTATATTTCATCCCTGACGCTCCGAAAATCGCTTTATTCAAAAGTCATGTGTCTTTTGTGGGTAACGAGCTTTCCGGGGTTTCACCGCATGCGTTGTACACCTTTCAACACTTTCTTTGACTTTCACCACTGGACAAATGTGTCTAACCAAGAATACAGGCCTTTCACCTGAGGGGGTGTCTATCCCTTATTGTTACTACAAAACACATAATTTCAAACTATGAGACTCGAGGACGTCGTCCCTTTTTCAGAGCCCACCATTAAACACCAAACACGGTGTCCTTTCATGCCATGCACTCACACCCGTTTCAGGTGATGTCCCCATGCATATGCAATGCAGAATGTCATTACATGTTCTTTCATGTTACATGCATGATAAGAGCTATATGCAACATTTATGATTCATGGATAATCATATCTACAACATCCAATTTACATCTATAATACAACCCATGTAAATACATCAGTTCAGCATATATCCACATGATTTTTCACACATTTGCATGTCATTAAATCAAGCAACAACACACAAAACTAGATCTTCATGTTCAAACCCAAACAAGACATTACTGGGCCAAAGATATTAGTCCATGTCCAAAGATCGACACACCACAAAATCACCATACTCAAGCCCGTATTTTTCCGGCCATAGTACAACTCGCCTCGAACCGCACTCGGTAAATTACAGCACTCCAGAACCGGGTTCGTAATTCACCAACGCTTGATCACAACCGGTTTTTTGAACCAATCTCAATTCATTGTGGTTATACCTCATGGCCACGAATGGCCACTCGTATTTCCTAAATTACTATATAAACATAGACGCTTGAACCCCAATGTACAAGAGGTTGATTTTTATCCGTACTTGTAAGAGAAAAATAAAAAATTTGTTGGGGAAGGTTTTATCTTTTCTACTAACAACGCAACAAAATGGATTATTGGACAAAGCCATGACGTTGACAGATAAAACAGACAGATCTGAAGCAACACCTGTCTTATATAGTAATGCATAAATCATCAGGGGCCAGGGCATATTAATAAATGATATCTGAGTAAAGAGAAAGATCAGCAAAAATATATAGTAATGCATAACCATCAGGGTACATAATAAATGATACCTGAGTCCGCTGTAAAGAGAAAGATCAGCAAAATCAGCTTATATGTTAAAATAGTATGTTTAAAATAAGGAATTAGGACCGATTAATTTTGTTTCACTGATATATATATGTTAGCAAAATATCCTTCCATGATTTTATTAAATTAAAGGTTATTTAAAATACAACAAACTTGATATAATTATGAAATTAAAATCATGATAAATCTAAAAAATTAATATTTTACATTTAATTAAATTAAATATAAAATACTCAAAAAATTGTCATTTTAAAAGTTTAAAATTATTACATTTTTAGCAAGTTTCTGGAACTCTCTCTATGTCTCCTCTCAAAAAAAGAAGTTTGTGGAAGAAAATATTGAGCCAGCTAGCCGTGATTCAAGTGTGGACTTGCCCCCGTTCAGTACACCCTCCCCGGTTGAGATGGCCGGCGGCGGAGCCCAGGGGTCCCAATAGATGACGTCAATCATATTAATTAAATATTAAAAAAGATGAATCAATCATGCTACGTACGTATATAAAACAAAATGAAGTTTCGAGAACATTAATGTTGAAAGAGATGGGGCAACTGCATGCCTAACTGCTCTGAAACCGTTTCTACATGTGCATGTGCATGTGCCTGTGCGTGTCATCCTTTGTTACTAATTTTGTAGGCCTAAGCACGCCTACCCGACTGAGGGCAACATAAATTGAGAAAGTTATTATTGCATGCATATATAGCAAACTACACTATTATAACCACTACTAATTTTGCAGGCCTGAGCACGCGTACCCGTACCCATACCAGGCTGAGCACATTCTTGGCAACTTCAATTTTAAATTCTTAATTTATAGCATGCATAGCAAAGTAAACTACACTTTTTACCCTACAATTATAACCAGATAAGATGCACAAATGCCCTTATTGTTTTATTATATGTCCAATTTGATTCTTAAATATTTTTTTTTTTTAGGTCCACATCGTTTCTATTATTTGTTTCCTTATACTTTAAATATTGTTATTATCACAATTTAAATGAACGTGGATGAATAAATCCACGTCAAGAATGCTACACGTCAACAAATTATGCCTCATGAAGGTGACATGTCAACACACGTCTGTCATTAATATATTCACCTATCGATACAGGTCATATATAAGCTACGTAACAAACGCTATATGCAATATTGTAATTCAAATAAAGTTTTAGTATTTAAGCTTAAACATACGACCAAACATCACATTATTTTCAGATATCTTATCCACAATTATACCCTCATTCATTTTTATTTCTTCAATATTTTCTTCAACATAAATGTAAATAATCCTTTTTGGCTTAAAATTAGTTATAAAATATTTCACTTAAGATCTAATTTCTCAAATTTTGTTATAAAATTTTGGTGATAACTTTTATAATTCATTGTTGATTTCTTTTAAATAATTATAAATATTTAAAATATACATTTACTTAAAATTATATTAATTATTTGAAGAATTGTGTTTTGGAGGTAATAGGACTACAAAATCCATAAATGGGTTACATATCCTCCAAATTTCAATTCAGCACCTGTCAAAGTTTTGGAAGTTGATATAAAGAATATTAATATTCGAAAATATCGAAAATGATTTTAGCTGGGCTAGAATTAATTGAAAATTTTTAAAGTTACCTTTGAATATGGGTTATTTGATTTCTTTTAACCAAATATTAATTTAAAAAGTTACTTCACTTTAAGAATCATATAAGAACTGTCTTCAGCGATGACTAAAACATTATAATCACATAGACTTCAACCTAATAAACAACATTATTATTAAAAAGGTATGAAATTTCGAATTGACATTGTCAAATGTGGCTGTTGATACAAGAAATTCCGCCCAAGCTAATAAATATGGTACGTTGACGTTTCTGGGGCTTTTTAGATATTTAGTGTAAAAAAATAAAAAATTCCTCAAATAATATAAGTTTATAAATATTTTTAAATATAATGTAGTTTTTGTCACGTGGAAAATGTCTTCTGAAAATATATTTTCTAAAAGTATCTTTTGAAAAAACACTTCCAAAATTTTTGAATTTAAACTGAAAGTATCTTTTAAAAAAACACTTTTTAAAAACTCAGAAAACTAAAAACTATTTTTTCAAGAGACACTTTCTAAATTATTAAAATGTTATATTAAAAGTGCATTTCACTTTCATAATTGTGAAAATACTAAAAGTGTTTCTTTCCAAATTGTTGAATTGTTATACTAAAAATGTCTTTTGAAAAGACACCTTTATTATTTTGAAAGTTTTGAATTAACACTAAAAGTCTCTTTTAAAGAGAGACTTTCTATAATTTTAAAATTTTGAATTTAAGCTAAAAGTGTCTCTTCAAGAGTCACTTTTAGTTTTTTGAATTTTTAGAAAGTCTCTTGAATAAACACTTTCTAAATTATTGAAATGTTATATTAAAAATGTCTTTTGAAAATACACATTTCATAATTTTGAAAGTTTTAAATCAACACTGAAAGTGTCTTTTGAAGAGACACTTTCTAAATTGTTGAAATATTATACTAAAAGTGTCTTTTGAAAAGACATATTCATAATTTTGAAAGTTTTGAATCACACTAAAAGTGTATTTTGAAGAGACATTTACGATAATTTTAAAAATTTTGAATTTAAGCTGAAAGTGTCTCTTCACTTTTAGTTTTTCGAATTTTTAGAAAGTGTCTTTTAAATATACACTTTCTAAATTGTTGAAATGTTATACTAAATGTATTTTAAAAAGACACATTTATAATTTTGAAAGTTTTAAATCAACATTAAAAGTATCTTTTGAAGAGACAATTTCTATATTAATTGCGAAATGGTGAACATTCCTATCGGTATTAATTGCTTTTCCTCCTCCTCCTCCTCTATATAATGGCTCAAGAAACCTCAGTCATTACAAACACAATTTAGCAATTTACAGTTAATTACTACTCAGAAAACTTCGGAGAAAAAGATGGCGATGTCGGAGATGTTTACTCAACTAGGCTCAGTAGCTGCTGGGATCATGTTTCTCTGGGCCATGTTTCAGCAGTACTTCCCTTATCAGCTCCGTCCCCATATTCAAAAGTACAGCCAGAAATTGGTGAGCTTTGTTTACCCTTACATTCAGATCACTGTCCAGGAGTATTCTGCAAATAATGGAAGCGTAGTGAAGCTTATGTCGCCATTGAGGACTACCTCAGTTCCAATTCATCTTCCCGGGCCAAGCGGCTGAAGGTGGATATCATCAAAGACAGCCAGTCTGTAGCTCTCTCCATGGATGACCATGAAGAAGTCACAGATGAATTCCAGGGGGTGAAGCTGTGGTGGGCTTCCGGTAAAAGTTCTCCTAAAGCGCAGAGCTTTTCTTTTTATCCTGCTTCTGATGAGAAGAGGCACTACTGCTTCACTTTCCACAAACGGACGAGATTTGATCGGGACTATTTAAATCATGTGATAAAAGAGGGGAAGGCGATTGCTGTTAGAAAGCGGCAGCGGAAGTTGAATACTAACAATCCGAGTCAGAATTGGTATGGGTACAAAAGGTCTGTGTGGAGTCATGTACCCTTTGAGCATCCAGCGACATTCGAGACCCTGGCTATGGAGTCGAAGAAGAAGGAGGAGATTGTTACCGATCTCACTATCTTCCGGACGAGGAAACAGTATTATTCGAAAATTGGGAAGGCTTGGAAGCGAGGGTATCTCCTTCATGGTCCTCCAGGAACTGGGAAGTCGAGCATGATTGCTGCCATGGCAAACCTTCTGAATTATGACATATATGATGTTGAGCTCACTTCGGTTAAGGACAACACCGAGCTGCGGAAGCTACTGATCGAGACGACGAGTAAGTCCATCATTGTGATAGAGGACATCGACTGTTCGCTTGATCTCACCGGCCAGCGCAAGAAGAAGAAGGAAGAAGAGAAAGAAGAGTCTAAAGACGATCCACTTCTTATGAAAGGGAAAGAAAATGAAAGCAAAGAAAGTAAGGTCACATTATCCGGGCTTCTGAATTTTATTGATGGGCTGTGGTCAGCTTGTGGGGAGGAGAGGCTCATAGTTTTCACCACTCAATCATGTGGGAAAACTTGATCCTGCTCTATAAGGAGAGGGAGGATGACAAGCACATAGAATTGTCCTACTGTTGCTTGTCTGAAGCATTGAAGGTGCTAAATGCTTAAGAATTACTTGGATATTGACTCAAAATTTGTTTCCCAAGATTGAAAGATTGTTGGGGAAACTAACATGACTCCTACATGTTGCAGAAAATTTGATGCCTAAATCCATAACTGATGATCCTGAGACAGCTTGTTTGGAGGATTTGATTCAGGCGATTGACACCGCAAAGGAAGAAGCGAGGGATAAGGCCGAGAAGGACGAGGAAGAAGAGAGGTTGAAGAAGGAGAAAGAAGCTAAGGAGAAGGAAGAAGCAGCTGGAGAAGTGAAAGAGAAGAAAAAGTGAAAGGATGGAGTAGTGCCGGCAGTGAAAGAAAATGGAGTGGTCTCTTGAAGAACTAGCATCTACTTAATTAAGCTTTTAGTTTTTTTTTTTAAAAGACAAAAAAAGCTTTTAGGTTTAATCTGTTTGTCATGTAGAAATTAGAATGAAGCTTGTAGGTTCAAGCTGCTAGTGTTCGTTATATATTTAATTTCTCTTCTTATTTTTCAATTAAGGTTCAATATTTGATTTGCTTTTGTTGAACTTTCACCATGTTTCTTTCTTTTGCCTGCTAAAAGACATTTTGAAACAAAAAGTTATGAACTAAAACTTGAGGATATATTATTTTTGCATTTTTCTAGTTTAATTATGGAAAAAAAATGATGTCTTCTTTGTCTAATTTCCCAACAGTGAATGTTATGGGGAAACCATCAAACATGTAGGTGAGATAGTTGAAGTATCTTTTACTTTAACCAGAGGTCTCGAGTCCAAACCCTAAGAATGCAGCTATGTTTTTGGCAAGTATACTAGTTGTTGATTGCCCATTACCAATCAAATCTTAATGAAATTCATCAGTTACTTTTGGCACTCACTTTCATGCCCAAAAAACTATGGTGACATTTGTTTTTTTTACTTAATGTTGAATAAAACTTTTTTCAACTTAATGCTAAATAATACTTCATAGTATTAAGTTGTTTGTTTTTTAACATTGAATAATGAGTGTTGCTAGCTATCCTCCTTTGTTTATAAAGTGCGGTGGTGTTTTTTTGTTAGAAGATGACTTTTTTCCTAATGTAAAGCCAAAAAAATTTTTTAGAAATTTCAACAATAAGTCATGAAAAAGTTAAAAAACAAAAAAGTTGAATGCTAAAAGTTATTTAGCTTTTAGCAAAAACCCAAAAAACAAACACCACCTATGTCTCAAACTTTTAGTATTAGCTGTTTGTAAATGTGGATTAGTTTATGGACTCTTACTAAAGTCAGTTGCCCTGTTTGATGTGAGTGATAATAAGTAGAGTGCCTTTTTCTCTCAAACAATTGTTTTGTGAATTATGGTGGCTTTCTTCACAAGAAGCCCAAGAATACAATTACAGGATGATTTAGATGACGTTTGTTTTTTTTTACTTAATGTCGACAGAGAACTTTTTCAAACTAGCAAATAGTATTTAGTAGGATTAAGTATTAAAATGTTGTTTTTTAACACGTAAGAATGAGTGGCTGCTAGCTCTCCTCCTTATCGGGCAAGAGTGGTGTTTTATTTTGAAGATGAATTTTAGAAATTTCAAAGAATAAGTTATGAAAAAGTAAAAGCAACAGTCAAAGCTAAAAGCTATTTAAATTTTCTCGTAAGTTTCAAAAACAAATCCAAGATACCTTAGTTTCTTTGTTTATGTGACCATGAACACATGCCGCCACCACCACCATCTTTTATCCGGACATCTTTTTCTTCTGATTATCCTCTAATATGGAGGCTTGAGAAGCCCAAGCCACTGAGTGATACCTTGTTTACCATATCTAACATTTATGTACATCTTCAACTCTCATTTGTATTTTAAATTTTTTAAGGAAACTCAATTAAGGTAAGGGAGACTTAACCCTCATCTATTTGGGGTCTGTTTCATGAATGTTTTCTGACCATTTCAGGATTCGGGTTATGACTTTATATCCCCAATTTTGGTGCTTGCATTTGCTTAATGCAACCCCTCATCTTTCTTTGGGACAGAATATCCATATGAAAGATACAAACTGGTTACAGTCTGGACAAGGTCATTTAGACCAGTAACTTAACCTGTGTTCTACTTTTTGTCCATTACTGCATCATCAACTGTTCTTGCCTATTGTTTTCTTTCTCGCGCGGAATCATTACCTCTCTAAACAAATATATTGTTCTTGTCTTTGGAAAGTATATAACTATTTCTAGCTAGTATCTTTGTTATTTTTTAAGATCCGATTCATAGTTGTTCCCTGGTTGTCCATTTATTTCTTAGGTGATACCTGCAAAAAATATAGTTGCAGCAGTCCAAGGCAGTCAAATAACAGTCTTCACTATAAGAAAAAAGACCTATCTTAACGGTTACTGACTGTCATCGTATGTGTTATATGTCATCATAACTTCCTAGTCTTATATGTCATCTATTACAGTGTCAAGGTAGGTGTATCAGCAACCTTGACATATATAAAATGTCAATGAATGTGTTCTTTCTATTAATCAATATAACTTCTTCTACCACTATAATATGTCAAGGTTTAGTTCAAATAAATCATGGCTTTAAAAATATGTCAAGGTAAGTGATCTTCCACCATAGATTATAAATTGGAATTAGAAGTTATATGCTATGATAGCCTTTTGAAAAATTTTTAAAACAAGATTTTAATGTTGCAATGAAGAGCAAGATGCAAAGAACTCTTGTTGGCATATTTAAAATTGTTGCACTTAAACATCTAATACAAAATATACCTTGTTTTCATAATCAAGATTTTATCTGTTAACTCAATAATGCACCATAAATATGAATGTAGCTATTAAAAACACATGTACATATATTATTGTGTTAATTTAAATTTAAGTTGTCCTCCCTTTTCAATAATATACAAACAAATAATATATTCAAAAGATAAGCTAAAGCAACTTTAGATTTTTAGAACTAAAAGATGTCACCAAAAAGATAATGTAAAATCAAGTTCTATTTATACTACATACATCAAAAAATAAAAACTCATAGAACCAATAGATAAATTATACAACCAAAAATATTAATAACCCATGTATGTATATACATCTTTAAATGTCTCTGCAAAAACCACCTTTGAGTCATTCATTAACCTCGACTGTAGCCAAACAAAATAAATAAACAAATGACACTAATTAATTATTAGTTGAAGATGAAATCCATGTGTAATAAATCTTAGTAACTACACAAACTTTAATCTTACCAAAATAACAACTCGTACAACCAAAAATATTAGTACGTAACACATTCGTATATACATCTTGAAATCTCTGTAAAAAATACCATGCATCTTGAGTATTTCATTAACTGATACCTATACCAAATAAAATAAGGAAATAAAAAAATGATATTAACTAATTATTGGTATAAGATGAAACCCGCTAATGAACAATGTCTCATTGTCCTCAAATTCAAGGCACCAAACGTAGAAAGACAAGTTTTTGGAGGTTCTCATACTATTTAGGATTAGTGGAGTTTTGATGCTACTCTATTCTCTGCGGGCAATGACCGTAACACCCCAACCCGCCGAATACCATTGCTTCCCTATATGATTTCAAGCGAGGGTGTCACCCGAATACCATTAGTGGAGTTTTCATATATGCTTTCATGTACGTTCATATTTTTGAAACGTCATATCATATACTTTTATCTATTCATTCGTATTCATATATTCATATCACTTATGTATTTGGTCATTCATCTCTTTTTCTTCGCATAGCACTTTCGTGTATTTTCATACGTATCACTTATTCATGGGCGCTGCCAGTGCCTAGAGCCCTCAGACTTCATTAGATCGTTATGAAATGGTTCGCATGGTCTTCGTGAGCCCGTGAACAAAAACGTAAAAGAGTAACCGGAGCTCAACAGTACATTGGGCCAGCAAGGTTGTGCATTCTACTTGTTCTTCAGGTATACCCAGATGCCTCTCGGCTTCATAGAAACACGAAAAGTGGGTGGTCGCCTCGGCTAGAGGCACACAGAAAATTTTTCACATGGTGCAAATTTACCAACATGGTGCAAATTTTCGCACTAGCTTCATAGAAGTAATTTTCATCAACTGTTTCATGGCAAGGAAATTTTCGCACTGTGTGCAAAAATTTCCAGCCTTTGTGTCTCAACTCTGACAAGCATAACTTTTTCTGGGTCCGAACTCCGTTTGAGGTGTGTTCTTAGACTCTCATGGAAAGCCCATTGAGTCAATAATCTAGATTTATGCCCATTGTAGAGGACAAGCTGGTTCTTCACAACCTTGCTGAAATTTGAAAGCAGAACCAACCCCGTTTCAAAACCATTTTTCTTTTCTCTCGTTTTGTTTCCCCTTGTTTCTCGAGACCATCTCAGTCATTTTCATAATTAGCTTCACAAGAATACTAAAGAGTCTAGAAAGATAACAGAGCATACATGGATATGATATCAGCCAAAAATTTTTCCAAAAGAAGAAAACTAATCAAATCTAAAACCAAACCAAAATAGGAAACCAAAGCAAAACAGTGGCATGTTTATTAACCTCAAAACCAAAAATAAAAGGAAATCATTAAGTGTTAGCAGTTGGTAAAGCATACCTGCCTAGGCTCCTTCATATATTTAACAGAATCTGAAACCGTGTAGGTTGTTGTTCCTCCTTCTTTCTTACCCTCCTTTGTCAGTTGTCATTTTTCTCACCCTCATTCCTTTGTTTTTGCTTCTTCTTACAACAAGACTAGGAAGAAAGTGAAACCCATTTGATAAACTTCCATGGAGCAAGTCATTCCGAAAAATGTGCATAGGGGAAGGGAGAAACCATTTTATAAGAAACCAACAAACAGATCATTTTGGCAATAAGAATGTAAGAACTCAAAACTTAACCTACCCACTCTATATCCGAAGGAGGAAAACTCAAGTTTTCTTTCTCAAACCTAGCCTACCCATTTCAAGAAGATATATAAAAACCCAAACCCCACTTTCACCTTCCAGATTTCAAAAAGAAATCCAAATAGTAATAAAATCAAACTAAAGATCCCTTGAATATGGGAAACCAATGTCCAAACAGCCTCGAGTGCACCATCAAAAACATGAAATACCAAAGAGGGCAAAAACATGTATAAAGTATCAAACAAATACTTACAAAACATTGCTTAAATCTCGAGATCGATCATGATATTCACTGAAAACACATTTGTTCATATACCAATGCCATGGTGGGCTTAATCTATTAGCGGCACCACACAGGCTGGATTATTCATTCTTCTAACAAAAGAATGTACTCAAAGAATAATATATACAAAGATATCTCTACTGGGTACTTGTCATCAAGGATGACGTATTCATTCACTAATAATTGCCGTGATACATGTATTAAGGAACATGCTGAGCACAATTCATATACAAACAAACAACAATAAAAGGATATTCGAAGCACATGAATCTATTTCTTCGGGTCATCCATTCCATCGTAATGTTCCCAAAAAATGTGAAAATCACAACCACAGGAGTATTCCCAACAACTGCCCATACATATTAAGCAAAAGATTCACATCAACATTTGCTTGTATCCAATGTACCATGTTGCTGAAATTTCGCCTCCGTACTCTACTCAAAGCCAAAACAGAGCTCCCCAATCTTCTCATCAATTGGAACACAATAGTTCACAAAAACCATAAAAATCCACTATTAAATTAAATTTGGGAATCCAAAAAAGAAAAAGAAATCATCATTTTGGACATTTTCCCACTCCGCTCTCCCCAACCCCGCAACCGGCCTCCTCCGTATCACCGGTCCCGGTTGTTCTCGAACACCAAGATTCCGTCGATTGCACTTTCATGGAGGGTACTCTGCCCGCCCAACGCCTCACATGTTCTTCTTCGAATCTGCACGCCCTTGCTCAAGACCCACCAGTCCTGTCACTGAGTACCGCTCAAGATCGGAGCACCGCCCGCCTCCCACAAGGCACGGCTGACGCCGCCAAGTCGTCATGTGGGCTCGGAGCCGCTACAGTGGTCGCGCGAGCCGTGGCCGAGAGTACGCCTGATGGTGACGAATTTGAGAGTTTATCAGCCTCTCGAGATGCCCGATGATGTGAAAAGGAGGGAGGAAATTACGGTCTTTGAAAAAAATAGAGAGAGGAAACTTGCTCTAAAAGGGAGATAGTGTACGTAATTAACACACAATATTGACATATATTGTCATAAGTCAAGGTTCCATCATCCCAAATCATGGACTAGTTTTATGTATGTCATTATTGCTTCAAGTAAGTTATATATATATGTCATAATTGCTAATTTAAATACAACATATCATTGACATATATTGTCATGTCAAGATAATATATGCCATGAATTGTATTACTTTTTCCTTGTAGTTTCTGCCACTTTCAAAACTCCTTCCAAGCCTCAAGTTTTTCTGAGGTATCTTTCAAGTATTTTAAAATGAGAACCACTCAAATGTTACAAGGGTGAAGCTTAGTTAATTAATACAATGGAATGTATCGGGTCCAAATGAATCCTGGATATTTGTTTTATTTCCATGTTTTGTTTTCCTCCGTAGGCCTGGCTGCGTTTGGGGGTAATCGTTAAAAGTTGAGCTGTGCGATCTCCTCTTCTATGATAAATTCTCGACTCATGAAGTATCGGGTCCCTACTTTCGTTTGATATTATCGATTATTTCGACCGTGAAAGGAAGATAACAACATCTTGAGCTTGACCAAAAAGCTTTACTCATAACTCAAGTTCATTCCTCTGAATGCTGTGGATCTTTTGTAGCCTCATGAAGCCTTTGTGAAGGACTTCCTCGTTTGCTTCTAGCTTCTCACTCTACATTACTGGGAGTACTAAGGGTTTCTGTATTTTACTATAGAGATCCTTGTGACTTCTCCAGAAGATGTTCAGCCCCATCCCGCTATTATTCTTTCATAGGTTGTACCTTTTGCCAGGGCTGCTTCTGTTCAATTTTAATGTTTAGAGTCAAATTATATTGCTAGCAGAGACTTTCGTGTCAATGCTGGGTGGAGAATGATAACTCCAACTGAGCTTATCAAAGTTCTATCACGAACTTCAACAAGGAGTGTTATACTTTATAGAGCCATTTCTCGAAAAACCTATGTTGTATTACTAAATAAGTACTGTAAATGTACAGGTCCAAACATATTCATAAGGTTATTCCGTGAGGAAAAACTTGCTATCTTTCGTAGTTAACACAGTAAAGAGGCTGGGTTGTCGTTGATCAAAATGGAAAGCAAACAATAAAGAATTGCTCCAAGCCAGAAATGTCGTGGAAATAAACACAAGACTGAATATTTTCCCTTGTTGATTTAACTTGTTAGGAATCAATAAAATGCAGCCAAGAAAAATAATATGCCAAGGAGATAATCACAAAAATAACAGAGAATTTTAACGTGGAAAACCTCCCCCAAAGTGAGAAGAGGAAAAACCACTGGACCTTTGTCTGAGTCCACCCAACATCCACTATAATAATTTAGGTACAAAACCTAATTCTAAACTAGGTGATCCCAAAACAATGAAATCATCCAAATATAGTGAATAAAATAATAAAATCTATTCAAATCAAGATGTATTGATGAAGATCCTTCACCCGAACCGGTCTCAAAATTCCCTTTTTCACATTGACAACCGCCGCTTCTCACCGCGAAAAATCGCCTCTAACCGAAACACACCGCACTCCGCCTCTTCCCGCTCCAGAAAAAGCACACCACAAGCCCTATTTTCTCGCCCCAAGAAACTCGGCCGCCGCTCCCAAAATCCCTACGTCGCCTCCGGTGTTTCTTTTTTAACATTTCCAGAGTCTCAATGGGCTTCTAAGAGAAAAAAGTAACACCACGCTAAGTAGCCTGGGCCGACTCCACACTACAATCTCCCCCTCCAGCCCAACATAAGGGGAGATTACACTCCAACATCTCGCGAGTCCATGGCCTACGACCCTAAGACAAAGCTTCACCCTTCTCCGTAACAACTTTGTCATCATATCGTAGGGATTAAAATCATGTGAATCTTCTAAGCTTCATAAGCTCTTTTCCAATGACATCTCGTAACCAATGATATCTCACATCAATGTGCTTTGTAATGAATGGTTTGGGCATTTTGCTCAAGTCCATAGCACTCGACTATCACAAAAAACACAACATACTCATCTGCATCAAACCCACTGAGAAATTCTTCATCCATACAACATCTCTTTTCACGCTTTCCGCTGTCGCTTATATTCTCATTTCTCAAGAGGCATTTAAAGTTTCACACACTTCTCGTGAATCTGACCCGCCATGAAACAGCCTCCCCAAAGAAAAGTGAATAAAACCCGTAAGCTTCGACTTTCACCATCAAGGTCACCTGCCATATCAAGATCGCAAACCTTCTAACACCGGGTTTTGAACCCCCAAAACTCAAACACACTCAAGGTACCTCAAATACTCAAGATCCATTTCACTCCGGCTTCCCACTCCTTTCCCGGATTTGAGAGAAATCTACTCATCAGAGCCATCAAAGATGTGCACACGTGCCTTGTACAAAACCATACAATACATAAGACTTCACCATCGAGGAGTAAGGAATAGAGGCCATCTTTTCCTTTCATCTCTGTAAGAGGCATGCTTCGCTAAGCTAAAGTGATTGGCTAGAGGGTGTATAACCGACTTCTAGCATCTTTCATATTGAACCTTTCAAGCACACGCTCTAACATACTTTCCCCGTGACAATCCACAACTTTGCCTTTCTATCTCTAGGTACTCGCATACCCAACATTTGTTTTAGCAGCCCTAAGTCCTTCATGTCAAAGGACTTGAACCTCTCTCTTTCAACTTGCCAATCAATTTTGAATCATTCCCCTCACATAATTATATCATCAACATAAAGTAAAAGAATAATGAAGTTACCATCCGTGAACTTCCCGAAATAAACACAATGATCTCAGACTGCCCTCTTATACTCGTGGCTCACCATAAAAGAATCAAACTGCACCACTCGCCTCAAGGCCAAGCTTCACTTATAAAGACTTTTCTTTAATGGTAAAACCATGTGTTCCTTACCTTTTACTTCAAACCCCTCAGTTGTGACATGTAAATTTCTCTTTCATTCAAATCACCATGAAGAAAAGCGGGGCCTTTCACATCTAACCTGCTCAAGCTCGAGGTCTAAACTATACCAACCTCAAAACAACTCGATAAGACATTTTCACAATCGGAGAGAGAATATCTCATCAAAGTCAATAATTTTTCTAAAACCTTTTACTACCAAACGAGCTTTATACTTCAACAACTTTCCATCACTATCTTTCTTCAACTTGAACACCCATTTGTTCCTTAATGCCTTTCTGCCCTTTGGAAGTTCCACCAACTCATAAACTGTGGTCTCTTAAACAAAGAATGCATTTCTTTTCCCCGCATAGCCTTCATCCAGCTTACCTTATCCGCATGAGTCCCGCACTTCTGGAAAATTCTCTCGCTCCCCTCATCAAGAATCAACACATACTCGAAGAAGGATACTGGATGATGGACCCACTCTCCTATTAGTCCTTCTAATTCGAGGTTCGGGAATGACTCACGGGAGGAGGTTGCCCCCCGCCCTCAACGCCTTGATCACTCCTGCATCCCATCATCAACCACCGCCTCCTGCAAGCCCATCACTACCATCTCGCTCCCATCTATAGTACTGCAAAGGAATATGGAATAACCCAGAGGATCAATAGCACCATCACCGATAAATTTCTTTAACCTTTCGGGCCTTCTCACAACCAAATAGTCCGATCTCACAAATATCACATCTCTACTTCCTCGAAAATCTTCTTTCACTGGACCCCATTAACTGCACTCCAAACTCTTCATTTCCATAGCCAACAAGGATTACATGAAAAGCTTTGTCATCAAGCTTTCACCGCTCTTAGTGGACATGCAAAAAGCCTCAGACTCAAAAAACCTTAAGATGAATGTAAACAACATCTTTCCGGTCCATGTCTTCTCCGAATGTCAACTCCAGCGAACCAGGGAGACCTATTTATCAAGTAACAAGCAAGACGATTAGCTTCACCCCAAAACACTTTGGGTAGCTTTGCCATTTTTAGCATGCATCCACCTTCAACAATAGTGCGGTTCATCCTCTCTAACACCATCAGGCCGTGGAGTATACCAGAACTGCCTTCTCATAGTTCATCACCATGTAGCCGAAAGCAATAGTTTCTAAACTCCCTTTGATGTATACTCACCTCCATTGTCAGACGTAAGACACTTCAAAAAACTTTCCGTCTCTCTTCAACTAAGGCATGAAATTTCGAAAAACCGATACACTGGATCTTCGCCTTCAATGTATTAAACCCACACCTTTCTTGATGCATCATCAATGAATGTGACAAAGTATCTATTTCCACCCAAGGACTCCACCTCAAAGGGACCACAAACATCATAATAAACCAATTCCAAAATATTAGATTTCCTTTTTGAAGATTTAGAAAAAGAAACTCTATGATGTTTTCCAAATAAACAATAATCACAAGGGTTAAGACTGTCACCTTTAGTAAAAGGAATGAGAGCCTTTTTGGCTAGTATATGTAACCCTTTCTCACTCATGTGACCCAATCTCAGGCTATAAATTTGGGGAGGAACCATCTTCGCCTGCATTCAATTCATCTCCACATATTTTCAACTCGGTCTTTAAAGTGTGCTTCTAACCTCGTCTAGCAAATTTACTAAAGAACCTTGGTAAGCTTCCATTTACCGTTACCTAAGTAATTCACATATCCTTCCCCGAATCCACAACCTTAAACAAGATTAAGACGTAAGTCGCATGCCGCACACTCTCGTAGTCAATGAACAAACTAACGTCTGTTCGTATGCAACATCACCAATACCTTGCCAATCTCGAGTAGCCGGTGTTACCCATCTTCACAGCACCAAAGTCTCCCGGGCTTGCACGACGATGTGAAGAACTCAGCAATAGAATGGCATTGATAAGAGAGCTGTGTATCAATAATCCACTCAACCTCATTATCGTAGCAGTGACATTCTTCATCTCCAAAAAATAGAGCACATACATCTTCGTCGGATCATGGTGTAGTATTTTTATTTTCATCTTTCTCGATTTTGCCTTCTTTTTGTTCCGTTCCAAGCATAACAATTTCTTTTCATATGTCCTTCCTTACCACAATGATAACACTTTCTTCTTTCCGCTAGACTTTCCTCTGGATTGAACTTTGCCTTTGGATTTACCACGACCCTTAGGTTCTTATTTTTACCTCTGCTCTTGTTCTACGTGACAAGAGCCTCGGTCTCGAGAAGATATTCCGCCTGTTCCTTCCTTCGGCTTCTTCATTAAACAAAGCGTCTTTTTACCATATCCATGGTTAAATTGCCATTAGGGGCGAGTTACTAAGTGAGATACTTAGAGTATCCCAACTATCGGCAAAGAACTCAAAAGTAACAATACTTGCAACTCATCTTCCAATCTTCATCTTCATAGCATTTAAGCGGTTCACCAACCCTTGAAAGTCAACGGTGTGCTACTTCTGTTGTGCCCATTTTTATACTTGGTTACTAGCCTTCCTAATCAAAGTGGCTTTGATACGTACCGATCTTTCGTTCATACATGGATTCTAATTTTTCCAAAGCTCAGTAGCATCAGTCTCCTGTGACACGTGATGAAACACACTACAGTCTACCAGTGCATTAGAGCTACTTGTTTTTCATGATCTTTCCATTACGCTTGACATATCTTTGGGTTTACTTTTATCCCCATCAATAGGCGCATATAAATCCTTACAATAAAAGAATATCTTTCCATTCTTGGCTTCGGATATAATAATTAGGCCGAGGTTGGTCTAATCATGCAGAGCTCGAAGATTCCTCCATTTTTAAACCAACACCGAAACCCACATTGAACAATAGAACCCGGGGCTGCAGTACCACTTGTTGGGAAATAAACTACAAAATGAATATTTTCCCTTGTTGATTTAACTGTTAGGAATCAATAAAATGCGACCAAGAAAAATAATATGCCAGGAGATAATCAAAAGCAGAGAGAGAATTTTAACGTGGAAAACCTCCCCAAAGTGAGAAGAGGAAAATACGGAATGCTGTCGGAGTCCACCCAATATCCACTATAATAATTTAGGTACAAAACTAATTCTAAACTAGGTGATCCCAAAACAATGAAATCATCCAAATATAGTGAATAAAATAATGGCAAATCTAGCCTCAAATCGAGAGCCCAGTTGATGAAGTCTCACCGAAAGCGTCTCAAAATTCCCTTTTCCTGTGAGCAAATCTGGCCGCCTCTCACTTTGCTGGCTTGCTCTGGCAAAACACCTTGCACGGCTCTCTTCTGCTCCCGAAGCACACACCACGAAGCCCACACATTTTCTGCTCCCAAAAAAAAGCGAATTTCTTGCTCCCAAAATCCATTCTTTGCTCTGGGGTTTTTATAACATTTGTATACTAATGGCTTAAGAAAAAAAAGTAACAAATGGGCATGATGGTTGGGATTTGGACCCGCACTACGGTAAAGATAGAGAGTAGACCACTAATCCACTGTGGAGGCGAGGTTTGTGAATGAGGTACGGAAGAATCTTGGTCGTGCTTATTGAGGCGGAAGTATAGGAAAGAAGTTTGTGTAGAGTGCATACCAAAATATTTTAGCTACTTGATTGACATTCTTGGCGAGACAACCACCCTAAGCACAATAAAATCATAATGGAATAAACATTCAGTAAATCCAGAAAGCGAAGAAAACCATATTTATTTTCTTAAGGACATGATGGAGTCGAGTGGATATGGTTGAAGAAAGAAGGAAACTAAAGAAAATTTCAAATATGAAAATTTTCTACACGAAAAGTATCAATAGAAATAGAAAAGGTGGTTTTTTTTTCAACCCTTCCATGCCCTTTGCATTTGGGGAAGTCAGTTTTCCAGATTTTCTTTCCTTCTTCGGTCTTCTCGGCGTCAAGAGGAGCTTTTAGTAGTGATGATATCATGTTTATCTTGTTCATTTGTGATCATTACAAAGTTTTATCTTGATATTAATAGAGTACATTTTGATGTATTTATAGGAACGAGAAAATGGTACTCTTTATGGTGTCTGCAGAATGCGAAAGCAGTTCATTGAGGTACGTCGACCAAGGTAATTCCCGAGCTACCATAAACCATTGACTATTTTGGGTTTTCTTTTTTACGTTTTAGAGCTAATTTTTGAAGAAGTCGCAACTTTTTGACCCGTTCTTTGCGATGGATTTCCAGAAAGCGATTCACGTGACCTCGCTCAAAGTTGGAGATGAAATTACGCTAAAGATACGGGGTGGAGCTCGACACCTGAGTGAGATTCAAGTTTATTGTTGAAAAATGAACAATAAGAGACGAAAAGGTTTTGTCTGTGAACTAATCCCTTATAAATGAAAATTTAGATTCGGGGTTAAAGGCTTTTGTATCGATTTTGGTACCCTTCATGAATTTCCCTACGGCACTTAATGTGAATCAAAATGTATGGATTACGCTTCTAAATTTAGTATGACATTGAACCTTTGTAGTTGAGTTCCATTCATCAACATCTCGATCTTTGTTTGTGAGCAGAGATAGATATTGCGTAGCTGGATTTATGACATGATATTTAAACTTGTCATTTGTCTTTCTCCATGCCTTTCCTGATTAATTGTAAGGAGATTCGAAAACAGATAAAATAGATGAGGGCCTGACGAGAAAACATCATGGATTGATTTTTTCATGCTCAAAACAGAGGAGTACAATCAACGAAAGAAAGCTCAGTGATTCTCTCTAGGCCACTCCCTTTGATCTCCTCCACCTACACTTCTCACTCACATCTCAAAAAGGAAAAACCAACACATCACAGCATTCACTTCAAGACCAGTCTCAGCATACTTTATAGGACATACTCTGATATAATTCATTCAAAACCCATGTCATGCACTCACACCCGTTTTACGCGATGCCCAATGCATATGAAATGCGGAATGCCATTTCATGAATAATTATATTTTCTACATATAATTTACATCATCATAACTTCCATGTTAATACATCAAATAAGCATATATCAACATGATTTTTCACACAATCAGCACATTATTCATTTTTCCAACAATAACACACAAAAACAGCACACACAATTTGAAAATCAGTCCCGGACTGCCCGGAAATAGTCCGAAAATTTCAGTGTTCAGTCTTAAAATTTTGGGATTGAACAATAAGGCCTCTCACGGCCAAAAACCTTCTACCCAAATGGCTCTTAGGCCAAAGACTAACCAAGAGTAGGAGAGAAACCCACACCTCTCGGAGTTTAACTAAAACCAGGATTGCTGTACCATAGCTCTATAAAATTCGCATAGACAAACTTTGCTTCTTGTTCCGACGAAAACCGACAGTCCAATCCTAGAGAGAAAGTGGAGCTTCTTCCTCTTTTCTTCTTCTCTCTTTCCTTTTCTTTCTTTTCCTTCTTTCCCTCATTTTTCATTCTCTCCATCGAATTGTCCCAACTTGATTCAAGTGGGAAGTCTCCTCCTTGCCACATGTCTCTTCCTCATTGGCTTTCTTTCCTTAACTTATCCAAAACTTGGATTTCCTTTCTCTAAGGGTATGACACATGGCCTCCACGGGTCACCCCCTAGACTTTCCCTTTTTTGTTTGACTTAACTCTCCACTTGACACATGGCTCTAAATAATCCATTTAACCAAGTGCCATGTGTCACTTGCTCCACCGATTAACCTCGGCATTGAAATTCTTTACAATCTCGGAATCCGACAAAGTCGGCGAAAGAAAGCGATCAACTAGATTTGTGAGAGCGATTCCAGCTGATGAAGTTTGTTTCATCAAATCCCAGAGATGAAAAATCGGGTTTTATTTGAGAATTACCGTTTACCTTTTTTCGAGAAAGATTGAATTTTCCACACGGTTTTACGATTCTTCCCCCTTAAAAAGAATTTAAGTCTCGAAATTCCACACACTGCTCCTGTCGAGTCCACATGCATATGCAACCGTTGATCATGCATACAAACTAGTCATTTAATCATAAACAAACTAACCACGTGCTTATCGTAAACAGAAATGATAGGTGGCACGCATCGGTGTCCTCGCATTCCCTAGGTTGCCTCACTCCGCCCTTCGGGTTGCCCACGAAACACCTTCGCTGGCCTCACGGTCTTGTGTTGGAACCTGATCCGTATCCATGATACGCAGGTCCTCCTCGAAGAGGTCTATGCGTATCAATAACAATCCCTCCTCAATCCACTACATGAGCTGGATCTGGAGTATACTTTCGGAGCATGGAGACGTGAAACACCTCATGGACACCTGATAAGCTCGGCGGAAATGTCAACTGATACGCAACTATGCCCACCCTCTCGAGTATCTCGAAGGGCTTGATATACCTTGACGATAGCTTCCCCCGCTTGTCAAACATGACCACTCCTCTCAGAGCATCACCTTCGAAGCTCACCCACCTCAAAATCTAGAGGTTGGCAGGTGCGTCGGCGTAGCTCTTCACTTGACTTTGAGCGTAGAAAACCTTCCGTATCTGGCTCCAACATTTCAGAGGTGTCTCTAATCAAATCCGGACTAGTGATGGACCTCTCTCCCATCTCTGTCTACAAAATTGGGGATCGACATAGCCTCCCATACAAAGCCTCATAGGGTGCCGTCTGTATACTCGCCTGATAACTGTTGTTGTAGGCGAATTCCACTAAGGGTAAGTGTTCCTCCCAGCTACCCTTATGATCTAGGACACATGCTTGTAGCATGTCTTCTAAAACTTGTGTGGTCCTCTCCGACTAACCATCTGTCTGTGGATGAAAAGTGGTGCTCATCATCAACTGTGTCCCCATGGCCTTAAAACTCTTCCCAAAAGTGTTACTTGTGAACCTGGGATCTCTATCGATACTATAGACAGGTACTTTCCAAATGTAGTACAGACGATCTCGAATATACAGCCAGACGGGAATTTTCAGTGCATGTGAAGATACGCGCTAGAAAATGTGCCGACATAGTGAGCCGGTCCACTATCACCCACACCACATCATGCCTCCACAGTGTCCGTGGCAAGTGAGTAACAAAATCCATCGTGATATGCTCCCACTTCCACTCTGCTACCTCTAATGGTTGGAGTAACCCCGCTGGCCTCTAGTGCTTAGCCTTTATCTGTTGGCATGTGAGACATCGTCATACAAATTCCCCAACGTGTCTCTTCATACCGCTCCAATAATATTGGCAACGAAGATCACGGTACATCTTCGTGTTGCTTGGATCTTGTGTGATAGTCGAGGAAGCGATGGAACTCCTTGAGGGATCTCTACTCTCGGATCTATGTTGAAACCACTACTTATCCCCTATGCAGAAGAATACCATCGTGTGAATGGCCCGACCTTAGATCACCAGGTACTGGCCCATTACCCGATCACGATGGACACTATGTCTACGTCCTGCCCCTGGGACTCAATAAGGAAGGCATAGCCACTAAACTCCCCAACATACCCTGATCCTGATCACTGTACTGTAGTCCAAACTGTCCCATAATCTCAAGCATCTGCCACTCCCAAGAAACTACACTAGCTAGTACTCCTCGTGACTTTCGAATGAGTGCATCAACCACCACATTTGCCTTACTAGGATGGTAATGCAAAGTGAAGTCATAATCCTCTAGAAACTCCATCCATCTGCGTTGCCTCATGTTGAGGAGTCATTGTGTGAAAAATATCTCACTTAGAACTCTTGTGGTCTAAAAATACTTCAAACTACTCACCATATAAATAATGGCGCCATATCTTTAAGGCAAAGACAATGGCCGCTAACTCCATGTCATGTGTGGGGTAATTTCGCTCATGATTCTTTAACTACCGAGAACCATAAGTCACTACCCTCTTTGGGCGCATCAAAGCATCAGGTCCTTCTTTAGAGGCATCAGCGTCGTCGGTGTGCCTCTGTCACGTTGGGACTATCGGAGATAGGAGCTAAAGTAAGCCCATCCTTTTAATTCTGGAATGCCCTCTCACACGAGTTAATTCCCACTCGAACTTGACCTCCTTCTGGGTCGGTCTTGTCATAGGTCTTTGTGGCTAGAAATCTCGATGAACCTCTTGTAGTACCCCGCTAATCCTAGAGCCGCGTATCTCAAGGAAATGCGACCGGCCTCTCCCAACTCCTGCGGCTTAAATCTTCTCAGGTCTGCCGACACACACGGCGAACACGAGACGTGTCCCAATTTTCACCTCGATGGCTTGAAAATTCACATTTCTTCGAACTTGGCATACAACTGATGGTCTCTTAAAATCTGTAGCACGACCCTTAAATGATCCTCATGATCCTCCTCAAACTTAGGTAGATCAAAATAATAGATCAACGAAGACCACAACAAACTTAATCCAAATAGGGGTTGGAATACCATATGCATGAGATCATGAATGCTGGCTGTGGTCGTCGATTTGAATGGCATCATATGAACTTTCGAAATGCCCATACCGCGTCCTAGCAGCTATCTTAGGGATATACGCCTCCTAACTCTCAATTGATGATAACCGGTCGCGAAGGTCTATGCTTGGAGTAGGCTATTTTTCGGTGTCGAACAAATCATCGATCCTTGGTAAGGATCTTGCGATTCTTGGTGTAACCTGTTATTTGTCGGTAGTCAATGCACAGTCGAAGGGTCTTGTCCTTCTTCTTTGCAAACAAAATCAGAGCGCCCCATGGTGAATTGCTCGGTCTAATGAAACCCTTGTCCAATAATTCATGTACCTAGACCTTGAGTTCCTACAACTCAACCGGCGCCATCCTATGTAGAGTCATAGAAATGGGAGACATGCAGGTGTAACTGTCTAGAAGTCACATCCACGGTAGTGGGGGTAAATCCCAGCTCAGCTTCATTGAAGAAACATCCTCATACTCGCAAACTACTCGAGAGGCAAATCAGAACTGTCTTGCCTCGTCCTCAATTGGAGCTTGCTAGCTAACCCATCAGCGCACGAGGCCATACGGGTGGTACAGTGCAGGGTAAGACATCGTGCTTGTCCCAGCAAGCGTAACACGAATAAAATCACATTGTGTATGCGATAACTCTCCTACGTTCACAATCCAATGGCGACTTGATGTGTAGATCAACCGATCCATCAAGGATGACATCAAACTCGACATGTCCATGACCTCGGGTTCCATGGTAATAGAATCCACATAGATCTCTTGTGAAACGGGAAAAGCGTAATTTTGTTTTCTTTTTTATTTTTCTACAAAAAATGACGATTCCTGACAATTCTTGGCGGGGTATAGACACAAAACCTAGATCTTTCTCTAGACCTCGGATGATGAAACGGATCATGCCGGAATGAGTCATCTGATGAAATCTAGTTGAACGAACAAGCTGCGGTTTGGTGAAGCTGTCGGTTTGCCTTGTTCGAGACCAGTGGACCGCTCCTTGGGTTGCCATGTGGCACTGCATGGAACACGGCACATGGAGTGGGCCAGTGTCATGCCCCTTTGTTGCATGGGGTGGGGCTGAAATGTCGAAGCCACCCTGGTACACTCTGAGTATGAAAATGGAGTTTGAAATTGGCATGGAGAACACTTGGTGTGAGTTGACCAAATGTCAAACAAATATGGGTGTTAGGTGTGCTCCCCTAGAGTCAGAGCCAACTTGGTAGTTTGAGGAAATTTTAGCTTAATTCGTAGACAAGAGGAGAAAAGAAAGAAAAGAGAAAAAAGAAAGAAGAAAATAAAGAAAGGAAGAAAAGAAAACAAGAAGAAGAAAGAAAGGAGAAAGTGAGAACTTTTCCTCCATTGTTTTTCAGGCCCCGGGTGGATCAAGAACTGGTCCTACACACTTCAAGAGGTGAGGGATCTTTCCTCCTTGGTTATTTCCTTGTTGGGGGCCATGGAAATGGAAATTGGTTGAGTTGATTTGTTATTACCTGAATGAATACCATGCAGAAATTTTCTGGAACTGATCTTGTTACTGCCATGTTTGTATGTGTGTTTTTTCTGGGTTTTAAGACTGAAAATCAAAGTTTAAACTGTTGACCGCCCAGATGCAAAATTTTATGGAACTAATATGATTATTGCATGTTGTTATTGTATCATCATGGTACTATGGGTTTTAAGACTGAAAATCAAGTTGGCTTGTTATTACTTGAATGCAGAATTTTCTGGAACTAATATGATTATTGCATGTCATTGTATGTGCTGTTTTTCTGGGTTTTAAGACTGAAAATCAAAGTTGGCTTGTTATTACTTGAATGCAGAATTTTCTGGAACTAATATGCTTATTGCATGTCATTGCATGTCTTGTTTTTACGGGTTTTAGACTGAAAATCAGTTGGCTTGTTATTACTTGAATGCAGAATTTCTGGAACTAATATGAATTTATTGCATGTTATTGTATGTGCTATTTTTCTGGGTTTTATGACTGAAAATCAAGAGTTGAAACAGTATTACTTGAATGAAATTTTCTGGAACTAATATGCTTGTGCATGTCATTGCATGTGCTGTTTTAAACGGGTTTTAGGAACTAAAAATCAAAGTTGGCTTGTTATTACTTGAATGCAGAATTTTCTGGAACATATGATTATTGCATGTGATTGGCCATGTGTGCTGTTTTTCTGGGTTAGGAGCTGAAAATCAAGTTGGCTTGTTATTACTTAGTGCGGAATTTTACGGAACTAATATGCTTATTGCATGTCATTGCATGTGCTGTTTTTCTGGGTTTTAAGACTGAAAATCAAAGTTGGCTTGTTATTACTTGAATGTAGAATTTTCTGGAACTAATATGATTATTGCATGTTATTGTATGTTTGTTTTTCGGGTTTTAAGGCGAAAATAAAGGATTGGCTTGTTATTGCCCAGATAGATACATGTGAGTACGGAACTAATATGGTTAGTGCATGCTTATGTGATGTGTTGTTTTGAATATGTGGAATATTAACATAACTGCATGTATGTTAAATATATGAAATGTTGTGTGCGTTAGACATGAGTGTTCATAGCACACGCACAGTGTACGGTGTAGAATGTCCATGTTAGAGGTCTTCATACATTGGTCATGGGTTTGAGTGCAGGGGCACAAATTGCATTGACCAGTGTCTTGGCCAACACCACATTGAGAAGTGTGTATGAGTAACGATTTGTAGCATTTGGTGTTGAATCGTGTGGAGCTTGGGAATGGGACAAAGTCCAATTGAGTTCCACAGTGTTAAACGAAAATGGAAAATGAAATGTGTCGGGCGTAGCAAATAGGGGATAGATACCCCCTCGGGTGAAAAACTGAAAACACGGTTAAACCGGCGTATCCAGGTGAAAGCCCGAAAAAATGTCGAGAGGGGTGTAAGAACCCCGCGGTGAGACCGAAAAGTGCGTTTGCCCCGAATGTGCGAAAGCGATTAAACCGTATCACATAGACTACGAGTTGTGAGATGAAGTCGAGATTGACTTCGATCTTGATTTCCCAGTAGCACTAACGTTGAGTGGTGGGTCGGAGGTTGACCGTACTTGGGGCATATGCAGTGTGGAGTCTCCTTTATGCATGTAGATTTTTTTCATGACCAGGATAACATGTATGGGCCAGTTAGTTTGTTGGTTTTAAGCGTGAAATAATTCATTTCGTGTGTGCACCTATGGGTGAAATAGCTATAGGATTTATCTCTCTTGGGCGTTAGCTCACCCGTCGTGGGACCCCCCACTTCCAGTACATAGCCCGGTATAAATGAGCAGACGCTCCTTAGAGGCGAGATTATGAAGCGGGCCGGACTGTGGCCTTGATTCTTGTTTTGTGTATATATTCAAAGGACCTAGTTTTAATATATGTTTTGTATTAGGAGTGATGTAATAACTCTTAGATCTATAGAAATGTATGGTCTTGTAACCGGATGGACAAGTATGGATGATGGGCCCTATTGGGTCATTTTACTCATGTATGGGTCTCATGATATGAGACACACAGGTTTCCGCAGGTTGACGGTAATCAACGGGACCCCCGGGTTTTAGGGTGTCACATCTCTAACTCGCAACCCCAACATATTAAGTCCATACTCACCCTAGTTCCGAGGGGAGAGCTCACATACAATGGCTTTTCCAAGGTCTCAACCTCTAAGCCCAATTCTCTCACATATGATGCAGCGATGAATGAATGCGATGCACTAGAATCAAACAATATCCTTGCCCATAGGCGAGATAACAGAAACATACCTTGTATAACCGACTAATCACGGCGTCATCGATTGGTACAAGCTGGCATGGAATACATAAAGTCCGCAAAGTCCTGGGCATGAGCCACGATCGCGGCAGCGACCCGTACTGCGGCCTCTTGCTTTGCTTGTGACATGGTAGGTGCATGTCTTGGGAACTCTGAGGCGTCTGGGTTCCTCGGCCCATCTTGAAGGTGAAGAGGAATATCTTGCATCATGCATCCAGGCCGATCAGGGCCCGTGCGAGTCTAAATACAGGATCCTTCTTATAGAGAGGCGATCCGCTCATATGTCATTTGTCAAGCGATGGAAACATGTCATCAGTCATGACTGGCTAGGAGCCCTGATATGGCCTTGGCCCTAATAGTCGCAGCCCTGTCCTTGAAACCCTCGTGAACTAGAAGCCTTCAGCATCTTTCCCGAACTAGAAGAAGGCTGACCCTCCTTGCTCTTATCACTAACAGCAGGTATCAGGATGCTTTCAGGTGCATCTTACTCTCTCTACATGTATGGATTGTCGACCATAGAATCCGTATTACAATATGGGAGGATGAAAGGGAGTTTCGTGGGTGGCAACACCCTGTAACAGCGGAAAACAAAAATCCCAAGCAAAAACCCGACCCGAGGACCCCGCCTTAGCATCAATTAGTTCTATGACAAAGAGAAAGGGTGTATGATTACCTTATGTCGGTTCCAAAACTAAGCTAGTGGTTGGGGCGGCTTTAGGCCCGAAGCAAACCAAAGTCCTAGGTTAAGCCTCTGCTGACCCATCCACACGAGAAGAGTAAAGTTGACAACCTCCAAGGCAACAGTCTCGGAAAGGGTCTCGGTGCTAGCCAAGTCCTGATCCAAAATGGAAGCCAAAAACCCGGGTCTCTCAAACTTTATGACACCTTCTTGGAGAAGAGAGAACAAAAATGGTTTTTTCTCATGAACTCTTTCAAGTCTCAAAAGAGTCATCATCATATTAGGGTTTCCATAACATTCCTTTTATAGGAAAACCTTATCCTTTGAAATGACCAAAATGCCCCTCACTATAAGTGATAATAGGTTACATGCATCCCCAAATGGGTGCATGGCGGCGAGTTCCACGCGACTAAAGCGAGAGGTACAAACTGACCTATTATCTCCCAAGTGAGGCTTGAACTGAGTTCTACTAATCTGTGAGCATTTAATTCATGAGAATTAACTCCATCGTATTTAGATCACATCAAATCCGTTTCATATCAGCCCCACACTCTTCTAAGTGTGTGACCCATTAGGTTCTAGTTATGTTGGCCACTTGATTCAACTATTGAATTAAGCAAGTCAATATTGGTATTTAGCAACACATCATGACTCCCAATTGACCAGAGAGTCAATGGTCTGATTGCATACCCTTCCCATAGACAAAAACCGTGCAATTTGTCATTTCACCAATCTATACCCTACTTGGTTTAGAGCATGGACAATGTGTAGCTCCCACTAGACTGGCTATGCCACACCTAGCCCAAGTGATATTTGATCCTGTCCTTTGGGTCGTCACTCGGATTATGCATGAAGACCTCCTGAGGGCATTTTCACTATGACCAGAGATTCTAGAGTAATGATTTCAATAAGGACCTTAGGTATGCCCTCTACATTGGGAGTGGCGGGCACTTTGTTAGCTACTCAATTACCTTCGAACACCTCAAACTATACCCAATCCTCATCCAATGGTGACCCCTTGAAGCGACATGGATTGAGGTTAAAATGCAAAGGATCAACATCAGTACTATCTAGAGCACCTCAAGTCGAAGGATACTTGCACCATTGCTATGATGAGGCGATCATCTACATTTAAATAGATGATCATATGATTGTCTCATTACTTGGATCTCCAATCTTGCTAACACTTGTAAAACTTCGGGAAAAATGGTAAAGCGGTAATTTTGGTTGGAAGCTCGGAAATTTTCTAGATCTCAGATGATGAAGCCGAGGCACTTCCGTTGGTCGTCTGCGTGAAATCTAATTACCCCCACCAAAATTTCGTCAAATTAAGAGATGGCTCGAGAAATTTCACGTTTTAGAGCATTGGTGTCGGGTGACACATGGCATGATCATGTGGATGCCACATGGCACCCTAGGGGAGTGACATGGCATGAGGTGTGTGGTGTACTGTGGCTCACATTGAGCAATGTCCAAGGAAATAAAAGAAAAAGAAAAATCAAGAAATGAAGAGAAAAAAAAAATGTGAGAGTGACAAGTGGGAAAGGGAGGGGAAAAGTGGTGGAGGGTTTCCCCCACTTGGACAGTCGTGGATAAGAAGGGAAAAGGAAAACCCAAACAAAGAAGTAAAGAATAAGAAAAAAAAAAGAGGAGAAAATGAGAAAATGGAAAATGAAAAGGAAATGAAGAAGACAAACAAAAAAAAGAGAGTCGATTGGATGAAAGGGGAGAGATGGAAAGAAAAAAAAATATGGAAGGAGAGAAAGAAAAATGGACATAGGGAGAGAGGAAGAAAGGGGGAGGAAAGAAAATGAGATTTTTCCCAGCATTCCGACGTCCCGAGCTTGTCGGTCAGGAAAGAGAAAAGTCGATCACGCGTGAGCTACGGCGTGAATTATAAAACTCTTGGAGTTTTGTCAAACTCCCACAGGTAGAAAATTTTCCTAACTTTGATTATTTTTAGCTAAGTCATTTAATAGCATAGGTTTTCTTCGGGGTTGTACGTAGGTGGGATTTAGTCTTGAATTTTGGGAGGCGGAATAATGGAAATTTTCGGCCGATTCGGACATAATTTTGAGGCGTTTTTCGGACCGATCCGGACGAGCCCTGGAGATTTGTTTTTAGACAATTCGAACAAGATTTTCGGAATTTGTTTTCGAGAGGCGGAGTCAAAATCGATTACCAGTTGTGTATGCTGTTTTTTTATGTGTTATTGCAAAAATTTGAATAACATGTTGGTTGTGTGAAAATCATGTTAATGCATGCTTATGTCTATATTGACATGGAATTTATGATGGATGTAAATTATATGTATAAAATATAATTATCCATGTGTTGAATATGTTGCATGTAGTTCTTATTTTGCATGTAACATGTGATAGTATGAAATGACATAATTGCATTTCATATGCATGGAGACATCGCGTCAAGTCGGGTGTGTGTGCATGGTATTGGTTATTCACCATTCTTGTTGGGAATGTGTGAGTGGCTTCGGAAATGGGACAACGTCTAAAATTGAGACTCAATTGTATAAATAATAATAATAAATTTCATGTGTTTGGGTGAAGCAAGATGGATAGATCACGTGAAAAGCACAGAATTATTCTTGGTTAGACATATGGATCCGATGAGAAGTTCCATAGTGTCGAAGGCGTGCGCGGCTTTGCGGTGAACCGAGGAAATTTTCTACCCACAAAAACATAGGGATTTGATAAATTAAAATAAATATCAGAGGGTTGTCTAATGGGTTAAGTCATATAATTATCTATATTGACATGGAATTTATGATGGATGTAAATTATATGTAGAAAATATAATTATCCATGTGTTGAATATGTTGCATGTAGTTCTTATTTTGCATGTAACATGTGATAGTATGAAATGACATAATTGCATTTCATATGCATGGGGACATCGCGTCAAGTCGGATGTGTGTGCATGGTATTGGTTATTCACCATTCTTGGTGAATGTGTAGTGAGAAGCTTCCGGAAATGGGACAGCATCTAGGTAGAACTCCACAGGTGTATAAAATAATAATAATAAATTTCATGTGTTTGGGTGAAGCAAGATGGGATAGATCCCCCCCCGGGTGAAAAACCTAAATTCTATTCTTGGTTAGACATATGGATCCAGTGATGAAAGTTCGTGAAAGTGTCAGAAGGCGTGCGAAGCCTGCGGTGAGACCCCGGAAATTTTCTACCCACATAAACATAGGGATTTGATAAATTAAAATAAATATCAGAGGGTTGTCTAATGGGTTAAGTCATTGAAACACCAATGGCCCGATTTTCACGCAGCGTTGCATGTGTGAGGGAGTCGATCAAGACTCGAGTTTATGGGCATGAGGAGTCTCATCTCATGCATGACATGAAATATTCCATATTGGATTGCATTTTCTGTATGAAATGTGGTTTGATGTATGTATGCCATTGCATGTGCATTTAGGTGGGGGGTAGCCCTTGTAGGAGAAGTTTTCTACTAGGCATTGCTCACCCTAGTTATTGGGACCCCACTTTCGATGCGAGGGAGACGGCGCTCCGGCGAAGCGTGAGAGGAAGGAGAGGAAGCGACATGTCCTTGAGTAACATTTTTGTAAGGCTTGTTTTGTATAAAGTTTTTATAAAATTCTTTTGGACTATTGTATAAATAATTCGGGTATGTAATTGATGATATGGTAGAGGTAGGTGATCGGACCCAGCGGATTGTAATTATTCAAAATTTATTTTCATATTTTAGATTTAAATGCGGAAGATGAATGGGTCCGGTGAAGGGACGTATTAAGAATGGTCTTAGAGTAACTTCGGTGTCCATGGGTGGTTGGTACCGATCGATCACCAAGACTTAGGTGCAGACTACCTAGGCCAATTCCACGGGTTGAAGAAGGGTTGTCGCGGGACCTCTAGTGGGCGTCCGCAGCTTGGTATTAGAGCTTAGGTAAATGATTACCTAGGGAGCTTGAATGTGGGTATTCACAAGTATGGTCACGATCTTGCTTCGTCTCGGCCCCAGGTATCAAGAGTCTAAGTACCGCAGTAGAGGGTGATGGGCATGGAGTGCAGATCATGCATCGTTGTGTGTTGTGTGTTTTGTGTTTAACATGCTGTGTGATATGTGTGGTGATTTGTGTGAATAATATACATGGTGGATTGTATATGGAACACTAGGGTTAAAGAACATAACCTTAGGAATTCGAAAAACAAAATGAACATGATAGTTCGTGAACTGATGTGTATTAGTGTTTGGCATTATGCACCACTAAGGAAAAAGGGATGAACGGTGTAGTTTGTGATGTTAAAAAGTCTGTAGTGATTTGGCATGTGCCTGGCCAGTTGGGCGATATAGGGACCCGAACTCTATTTCTATCTGACACATGTGGATGGCTAGTAGAGCAAGAGTACGCAGGGGTCGACCTTGAGGCACTCAACCTTTGTTTGATTAGCATGCCTTTGTTGAGGCCATGGGTCTTTTATCTATTTGCCATTGCATGAAACTGAATTTGGGGGTGGGGGCGGAAATAAGCCCTCCGGCGGTTTTATAGCACATCATCCTTCAACATTTATCGGGGGAGGGGATCCAGTCGTAGCTGATCATTGGTTCAGGCAATTTAGAGAGGATTTTGGAGGCTATCGAGATTACCTCCCGATGCCTACGAGAATCGGTAACCGCTATTTCGGTTAGGGTGAGTCCCCAGATATGGTGGGATTTGGTCAAAGTCTCACGGGATCCGGAGACGATGACATGGGGAGAGTTCCGAGAGCTCTTCATGGATAAGTTTTTCCCGGCATTGGCTAGACATGCAAAAGCTTAGGAGTTCCTTGAGTTGAAATAAGGAAGTATGGCTGTGCTCGAATACGTAGCCAAGTTCACCAAATTGGCACGTTTCAGGAATGATTATGTGGCCACAGATATGGCGAGGTGAGGAGAAGCTTGAGGACTGGCTGAGTTGTCCATCAGGGTAGATTGTGGGATTTCTCCCTACATGACATGGACTTCCCTACCATGTGGTCGGGACGGCTATGGCCGTAGAGAGAGAGATAGAAAGATGCACGAGCATCAGAGTCTTGGTCTTAGTGGAAAAAGGAAGGAGGATCAACCTTCTTCTAGTTCAGGAAAGAAGCAGAAGACTTCTACTCCCCGAGGACCTCAGGGATGAGGCCGCGGCTATCAAGGCCAAGGCCAGACTAGGGCTTCTAGTCAGTCAGGACCGATGATATGTTTCCATTGCCATCAGCCCGAACATGTGAGACGAGATTGCTCGTAGAGGTAGGGATCCCAGGGATCTGGGGACACCTTGGTCCAGATAAATCAGTGGAGACAGCGTCGAACCTGAGTTTGTTCAGCCCTACTCACCGGTGCGAGGCAAGGACAAGTATCGGTCTGGGTCTTGCTTTCGGGCGCCTTGTATACAGAGATAGGCCAGAGAGGTCAGAGTATGGGTCGAGGCCAAGGACAGAGCTCAAGGGTCGAGACTTCGGGACATTTGGGGCATGTACGTGCGGTGGTGCAGCATGCGACTGGATCGATCCCAATGTACGGGGGTATGTTTCGGCTCTCGCACTTCTTGACTAGAATGTTGTTTAAATTTGGATGCATCATATTCATGCTTACAATTGCATAATGTGTGAAATGTTTGGGCTTAGAGGTTGAAACCTTGGAAAGTCGTTGTATGTGAATTCTCCCCTAGGAACTAGGGTGAGTGTTGATCAGATATGTCGAGATTATGAGTTAGAGATCTCAGGGATTCTTCTCATGGTGGACCTTCGGGTGATGGACATATCGGATTTTGATGTCACTCTTGGCATGGATTGGTTGATGGCACACCGAGTCGTCATTGATTGTGCTAGTAGGAGGATTACTGCCTACACACGGGACGGTATTCGTGTGACTTTTTAAGGGGAGAAGCATGATGCTTTGCCTCAGACCGTGCATGACTCTAGGTGGAGTAGACAGTTGATGAGTTGGCTAGCAAGCCTTACCTTAGAGGATTAGGGGAGACAGGATTTGGGTCTTCCTCGGGTGGTTTGTGAGTATGAGGATGTCTTTCCTGATGAGCTACCGGGATTACCTCCGCACAGAGATGTGGACTTTGTCATTGAAGGTTACACCACGATGCATTAAGCCCATTTCAATGACTCCTCATAGGATGACAGGTTGAGTTGCGGGAATTTCGAGGTTTAATTGCGGGGAATTGTTGGACAAGGGTTTTATTAGACCGAGCACTTCACCATGGGGCGCTCAGGTTCTGTTTGCTAAGAAGAAGGACAAGACTCTTTGACCATGCATTGATTATAGATAGTTGAATAGGGTTACGGTCAAGAATCAGTATCCATTACCGAGGATTGGTGATATATTTGAATCAAGCGAAAGGAGTGGCGAGGTCTACTTGAATAGATCTTCACCGGTTATCATCGGTTGAGGATTAAGGAGCGTATCCACTGAACAACGTTTAGGGCGTGGTATGGGCATTTCGAGTTCACAATGATGCTTTTCGGGTTGGCGAATGCTTCAGCGACATTCATGGATCTCATGCATAGGGTATTCCAACCCTATTTGGATCAGTTTGTTACGGTCTTTGTTGACAACATCTTGATCTACTCCCAGTCTGAGGAGGAGCATGAGGATCATTTGAGGATTGTTCTCCAAGCACTTAGGGACCATTAGTTGTATGCCAAGTTCAGTAAGTGTGAGTTTTGGCTTACTGAGGTGAAATTCTTGGGACACATCTTATCGGCTTCAAGTGTGTCAGTAGACCCGAAGAAGGTAGAGACTATTATGAGTTGGGAGAGGCCGAAGTTAGTCTTCGAGATATGCAGTTTCTTGGGATTGGCAAGGTATTATAGAAGGTTCATTGAGGATTTCTCCTAACTACCGGCTTTATGACTAGGTGACGGGGAGGGGGAATTCGAGTTTGAGTGGAATGACTTTGTGTGAAGGCATTCGAGAGTTGAAAAAAAGGAGGCTTACTACGACTCCTATTACGATAGTCTCGAGAAAATAGGGATAGAGGTACACGATTATGCAGTGATGCCTCTAAGACAGTGGGATGTGTCTTGATCTGTCACAGGAGGTTGTAACATGGTTCCGAACCGAGTTAAGCAATCATGAAGCGAAATTACCACACATATGACTTAGAGTTGGCGAGGATTGTCCTTGCCTTAAAGGTGGCACCCTTATTTGTATGGCCGGGTTCGAGTGTTTCGACCACAAGAGTCTGAAGTATATTTTCACACAGCGGGACCTCAACATGAGGCAACACAGATGGATGGAGTATCTGGAGGACTATGACTTCACTTTGCACTACCATTTTGAGCGAGTAAATGTGTGGCGTGCGCTCGTCCGAGGGGGTCCGCGGGAAGTGCGGCCGGTGTAGCTTTTTGGGAGGTGGTAGATGCTCGAGGCCGCAGGGCGGTTCGGATTACGATACGGGATCAAGCTCGGTGTACTGGGGGGAGTCGGTGGCTGCATGCATCCTGCGGCGAGTCATGTCGGAGATTTTTAGGGGCGGGGCCTTGAATGTCGTCCATTAGGGACCGGTGCAGGGCAGTGCGGGTGATGAAAGGTTGGGCCATCCCCACACAAATGGTAGTCCCTTAGTATAGGGCGGGTTGGTTCCCCGGTGGCCCGATCGAGAGAGGAGATCAGGAGTTCCACTTTGCTCTTGTTTCTTTGTGCATCCCAGGTGGCACGAAAATGTGCGAGATCTTCGGTCTCGATATTACTAGACGAGAATGAGCGACAGTTGGAGATTTTGTTGACGATGTCTCACGTGTCAGTAGGTAAAGACTGAGCATCAGAAGCGAAGGGCTACTCCAGCCATTGGAGGTGGCTGAGTGGAAGTGGGAGCACGTAATGATGGACTTTGTGACCCACTTGCCACAGACACCCTGAAGGCATGATGCTGTGTGGGTGATTGTGGAATGGCTCACTAAGTAGGCACATTTTCTAGCAGTGCGGATGACCTTCACACTAGAGGAATTCTACCGGTTGTACATTAGAGAGATTGTCCGGTTACATGGAGTGTTAGTCTCTTATCGTATTGGAAGGGGATCTGAGTTTACACGACACACTATTGAAGAGTTTCAGGCCGTAGGGGCGTAGTTGGCGATGAGCATTGCGTTTCATCCGCGAGCGGATGGTCAGTGGAGAGGACCAGCCTGAAGTTTAGAGAACATGCTGTAGCGTGCATCACGGATCTTAAGGGTAGGCGGGAGGGAGCACCTCTTAGTGGAGTCGCACATAACAACGGTTGTCGGGCGAATATACGAATGTTATGAGGCTTTATATGGGAGGCCGTCTTAGATCTCGATTTGTTGGACGAGGGTGGGGAGAGCATTCCATCAACGGTCCAAATATGGTGTGAGACACCTCGAGAGTGGATTTGATACAGAAGCGTCTTCTCACGGCTCAAAGTCGACAAAAGAGCTAAGTCGACCAGAGCGGTCGACCTCCAAGTTTGAGGTGGGTGATCACATCTTCTTGAAGGTGATGCCTAAGAGATGAGTGATCGGATTCGTGACGAGGAAGTTAGCGGCAGGGTATATCCCGAGGCCCTTCGGGGTCTCCAAGAGGGTAGGTACAATTGCATATCGGTTGGCGTTACCAGGTTATCGAGGAGTGTCCATGAGGTGTTCCACCTCTCCATGCTCAGTATAATACTCGAGAATCGACTCATGTAGTGGATTGGGGAGAGATGCTTGTTGATGCGATGGGACCTTCGATGAGGGACAGTGCATATCTTGAATGGCGAGATCAGGATTTGCGATCACGAAAACCATGCGGCTAGTGAAAGTGGCGTGGCGACAGAGTGGAGGGCGACTTGAAGCGAGGGACACAATGAGGGCCACCTATCCTTTCCCATTTGAGGATGAAGGTGGGTGGTCTAATATTTGACACTATAATATTACTGCATATGCATGTTTTTATGTGTGCTAGTATGTAATTCGAGGACAAAATTACACGTTATGGAAGAATGTAAACCCGGAAAATTCAATTATTTTGAGAATTAAGGTAATTTATTTAGGCTTAGGAAATTTTCTAGATCTCGGATGTGAAACGAACCGCCGTGGTCATCTCACAAAATCTAGTTATCTCGTCGAATTTCGTCGGATTCCGAGAAAGTCGAAATTTCACGTTTTTCGAGACATCGGGTGTCGAGTGACACATGGCATGAGCCATGTGGTGCACTTGTGTGAATGGCTCACATTGAGCCATGTGTCAAAGGAGGGAAATAAAGGAAAAAGAAAAATCAAGAAATTAAGGGAAAAAAAATGTGAGAGTGACAAGTGGCAAAGGAGGAAAGTGGTGAGAAGTTTCCCCACTTGGACAATTCGGTGGATAAGGAAGAAAATGAGGAAAAGCCAAACAAAAGGAGAAGAAAAGAAATGAGAAAAAGAAAGAAAGAGAGGAGAAAAATGAGAAAATGAGAAAATGAGAAAATGGAAAATGAAAAGGAAAGGAGGAGAGGAGCAAACAAAAAGAAAGGGGAGTCGATTGGATGTAGAAAGGGGGAGAAGGAAAAAAAAAAGGAAAGAAAGAAAAACGGACGGAGGGAGAGTGGAAGAAAGGGGGAGAAAAGAAAAGGAGATTTTTCCCAGCATTCCGATGGTTGAAGCTCGACAATCCGAGAAGAAAAGTCGATTCAATCATCTAAAGCTACGCGTGGGTACCAAAATCTTAGAGTTTCGTCCAGCTACTTGAGGGTAGGGTACTATAACTGATTATTTTAACTAAAAGCCATTTAATAGCATAGGTTTTCTTCGAGATAAATAGCGGCCATGAGGTCGATCTTGAGATTTTGGGACTAAATATTGGAAGAGGCCCTGGGACAATAGGACGAAATTTTCGAACAATACGAGCTAAAATTTCGAGGCGTTTTCGGACCAATCCACGGGTGAATTTTGGATCGTTTCCGAATAGTGCGGATTGAATTTTCGATGCTTGTTTGGAAGCGGTCAGGACATAATTTTGGGACTATTTTCAAGCAGTCCGGATAGAATTTACCGGGACTTTTGGGCGATCCGGACTGAATTTTGGAGACTGTTTTGAGCAGTCAGAGCCAGGACCGGGGCTTGTTTTGGAGCGATCACGGATAGGATTACCGAGTTGTTTTGAAGCGTCGAGAACTTATTTTGGGCTGTGTGTGCTATTTTTTATGTGTTATTGCAAAAAATTTGAATAACATGTTGGTTGTGTGAATCATGTTAATGCATGCTTGTGGATTATTGACATGGAATTTATGATGGATGTAGATTATATATAGAAAATATAATTATCCATGTGTTGAGATATATGTTGCATGTAGTTCTTTATTTTGCATGTAACATGTTATAGTATGAATCTTTGCGAATTGCATTTCATATGCATGGGGACATCGCGTCAAGTCGGGTGTGTGTGTATGGTATTGGTTATTCATCATTCTTTGTGAATGTGTAGTGAGCTCGAAAATGAGACGACATCCAAAATTGAGACTCACGGGTGCATAAAATAATACTAATAACTTTCATGTGTTTCGTGCGAAGCCTGCGGTAAGACCCCGGAAATTCACTACCCATAAAAACACACAGGATTTGATAAATTAACATTAAATATCGGAGGGTTGTCCAATGGGTTAAGTCATTGGGTGAAACACCAATGGTTGGTTTTCACACTTGACATTACATGTGTGAGGGAGTCGGTCAAGACTTGGGTTTATGGGCATGAGAATACTCATCTCATGCATGACATGAAAATGTTGTGTGTTTGGTTGCATTTTAATATGGAATGTGGTTTGATGTATGTATGCCATTGCATGTACATTTAGGTGGGGAGGAGCCCTTGTAGGAGAATTTTTCTACTAGGCATTACTCATCCTGTCGTGAGATTGCACAGAGTATAGGAGTGTCTGAGGAAACGGTGCTTTCAAACGGGTAGGTGAGAGGAAGGAGAGGCCCGACATGTGGCCTTGAGTAACATTTTTGTATAAGGGTTTTGTATAAAGGATTTTTATAAAATTCTTTTGGACTATTGTATAAATAGTCGGGTATGTAATTATGGTAAGAGGGTCGTGATTGGACCCCTACGGACTATAGTTATTCATTTTCATAAATATTTTAGATTTAAATGTGAATGAATGAGTCCCGATGAAGGGACATATGGAAGTGGTGTCGAGTAACTCAGTGTCCATGGGTAGTTGGTATCGGTCCGATACCAAGACTTAGGTGCAAGACTACCTACGACAGGAATTCCGCGGTTGACGGGTTGTCAACAAGACCCCCAGAAATTGGGGCGTCACATAGCTACTCTTAGCAAGCATCCACACGCCAACTCTGATCAACTGATGATCACAGTTTATAAGATGTACCGCTAGATCTAATCAGGAGTATGACATGTGCTGTATGTCGGATCAACGTGTCTAGTCTTGTTGAATCATGGCCAGGAGATAATTTAGACACTAACATAATTCCATATTATAGGAATCTTATTATCATGATCTCGTCATGATTTCCTTCATGCTATGTTATATATCATGGACTTCATTAATTTGATTAAAGATCTATATCAATGCAACGTATGAATATCAAATTAGAAAAGCCTTTCGTAAAATAATATGTTGATAGCGTCACGATAAGTGCTAATGGGGATTGCCTTTAGAGCACTTCTCTAACAAACTCCCACTTGCACTAAAGCCAATCATCCTTGTATCTCTTACCATAGGCTAAAACGTGTGATTCGTACTTCTTTTGGGGAAGTGGCTTAGTCAAGGGATCAGCAATATTCTGATCAGTGGGTATTTTCTCTATATTTACATCATTCCTGCCAATGATCTCTCTGATTAAGTGGTATCTTCTGAGTACGTGTTTGGACCTTTGATGAGATCGTGGTTCCTTAGCTTGTGCTATGGCTCCATTGTTGTCACAATACAAAAGTATCGGACGAACAATGCCTAGGTACCACTCCTAGTTCAGTAATAGAACTTCTTTTATCGAAACCACTTCTTTAGGCTGCTTGAAGGCTGCGTGTACTGGTCGGTTAAAATTTGTAGTCGTTTCTTGTTTGGAACTCTTCCGGCCCGAGTGCGGCACCATTGATGTGAACACGTAACGTGAGATTTGGGTCATCTTTATCGAGATTGGAAGCGGCATCACTATACCCATTAACAATAAGATCCCGTCTCAGCCATCGAGAATACATCCTTAGTCCTTCCCAGTACTTAAGGATATTTTAGCTGACCACCCATTGACCCATACACGGGTATGATTGGTGACCCACAGCATGACGCTCGAGTGTGATGCGTCGGGTCCTGAGTACGTAACATAGCATACATGATCGATCACGATGGCCGAGCATATGGTATCATACTCATCTTGTGTGCTGCCAGGACACAAAGACCGAAGAGGGTAATCCTGCTATAAATGGAGACATATCCTCTCTTGAATTTTAGCTCCACGTCTTAACCTCTTTAGCATCTTGTCTATGTATGTAGACTATGAAAGACCAAGCAACCTATTAGATATATCTCTATAGATCTTTATCCCCAATATGTAGGTCGTTTCTCCAAGGTCTTTCATGGAGAAATTCTTGGATAGCTTGGTACGAGTTGTAGTACTAGGCGTCGTTTCCTATCGAAGTATGTCATCCACCTCTGAATAGGAATAAGGCGCACTTCCACTTGTCTTTTTATATACCTGAGCTCATCGATTTTGTGAAAAACGAGCTGCTGATTATCTCATCAAATCGTATTAATTCCTAGATCTTTAACTGACCCATAAATGGATCTCACGAAGTTTGCATACTTTCTGCTACTTCAGATGCAAACCTTCGAGGGCTATGTCCTTATACACCTCCTCGGTTAGGTTTCCATTGAGGAAAGTTGTCTTCACATCCATTTGCCATATCTCATAATCAAAATTAGGAAGCGATGGCTAGGAGTATTCTTATGGATTTAAGCATAGCTACTTGGACTGGAAGTCTCGTCATAATCAACTCCTTGTTTTTGACCAGGTAACCCTTAACCATAAGCCTAGCTATAGGTAATCACATTTCCTTTTTCATGCGTCTTCTTCTTGAAGATCCATTTGCACCACATGGGTTTATCTTGATTGGATCAACGAAGTCCACACCCAGTTTGTATACATGGAATCCATCTCACGACTTCATGGCATTGAGCCGTGTCGGACTTCCCCCGAGCTGTTCAAGATTCGCCGTGGGTAGTTGGCTCATCATTTCTATGAGCAATACGTCATACGTTACCGCTAATGAAAAATCCATATCTCTCCCCAGGACATAACATATCTGCTGCTCCTATGAAACACTTGTGTTTTAGAAGAGTCGGCTATAAATTCATTATCATGAATTAAAGCTTCAGGTTCAGTCGGATGAGACACGTGCGATTTAAGGCATCTTGAACTTCACTAAGCACCGACTTTTCTCCCCTTTGTCTTCTCTCGAGAAGAAACTCTTTCTCCTAAGAAGACAACATGCTTTGAAACAAACAACCTTTTCTCCAGTGTTGTAGAATTGATATCCCATTGTTTCTTTAGGATATCCTACAAACAGACACTTATCAGACTTAGCTTCAAGCTTATCTGATATCATCTGCTTCACATAAGTAGGACTACCCCATATTTTCATGTGGGAAAAATAGGGCCTTTTGTTAGTCCATATCTCATACGGAGTAACTTCAACTAACATGGATGAGGCTTTATTTAAGATGTAAACAAACGGTCTCGAAGTCTCGTAACCACAAAGTTTAGGTAGGTCTACCTTGCCCATCACCCAGACCTTACCATGTCTAGCAAGGGTTGGTTCCTTCTCTCAACCACACCATTGTGGTGTGGCGTGTAGGTGGAGTCCATTGGGACAAAATCTGAAATTGTCCCGAGATAATCGGCAACGAAAACTAAGTACTCTGCGCCTACGATCGTCTAAGTGATTTTTATACTTCTCTGAAGTTGTTTCTCTACCACATTTAATTCTTTGAACCTTTCAAAGGCCTCAAACTTATACCTCATGAATCTGAGTACCCCATATCATGAATGGTCGTCGATGAAGGTTATGAAGTATCTGAGCCACCTCGGCATACGGAGACGTAGGACCACATATATCAGTATATATTAGGTCTAATAGTTTGTTTGCTTGTTCACCCTTTCCCTTAAAAGGTAATTTAGTCATTTTGCCTAACAAGCATGATTCACATGTGTCAAATGACCCTAAGCTTCCACACTTGTGTAACTCAATCATGCATCTCTCACTTATATGGCCAAGGCGACAATGCCATATATATGATGATTTCAAATTATCTGCTTTTGTCTTTTACTGTCATTGATATTCAGGATTGGATTTGACATATCTAATATGTAAATCCCATTGCTCAAAGTACCACCATCATAAAAAAACATCATTTAACATAATGTAACAACTATTGTCACAAAATTTTAAATGAAAACCTTTCTTGTTTAAACATGAAACATAAATGATGTTCTTAGTGGCGACACCTGTGATTGTCTAAATAAATAAGCAAAAAACGATAGGGAGGTTCAAAACATAAGTCCCAATGGCAACAACGCAACTCACTTTTATTACCCACCGAGGTCGGACTCTCCCTTTGTGAGATTCTGTTTGTCGCCTAAGGCCACATATCTAGATACGTATGTATTAACCACAGCGGATTATCCGATACCCGAGGTTGCCATAATGACATAAATACTGAAGGTGTTGGTGCATCACATACTTACCTTCTTTGTCTCTTATGTAGGCCTTGCTATTTCTCTTCCAATGGCCTTCTTTGCCCTGATGGAAGCCGCATTACAGCACGAGGATGTCTCCTTGACCTTTCTTAGCCCCTCCACACTTTTCTTAGTGATTTTTCTCTTCTTCTTGTTCTTAGAACTAGAAGGAGTTCACCCGGCATCCACCCGATACACCTTTCCTTGTCAAGGTGGGTTCAGCGTTTTTAAGCAGGGTTGATTGGCTCGGGTATGGTGAGATGCTCTTTATCGGAATAATCCCATAGTTGTCTGAGTTATGCAAAGCGTCGAATTAACCGGCCCAAGGAAAATCAAGTCTATACTTAATTCATTATCCATACCAAAACCCAATTGATCTAGCCTAACTATGTACCCATGCATCTTTAGTGCATACTGTACTGGAGATGTCCCCTCTTGCATCCTGGAGCGAAAAAGCATTTTGAAGACCTCGAACCTTTTAGATCTCGCTTGCTCATGAAATAACTCCTTTAGATGGGCGACTATGTCATAGGTTGTCATAGCCTCATGCTGTTTACGAAGCGAGAGACATCGATGCAGCGCTGATGCGTCATCGGCCGAGATGCTTTTGATATGCTATGGTCTCAAGCCCGAATGCATCAGCAGAGATGGGGACAGGAGTGGGGCATCGGGGCATAAGCTATCTTTTACGCCGAGAACAATTTTCAAGTTCCTTGCTTAGTCCGTAAAAGTGGTCTAGGTCGATTTATTAGCATCAGTATGGATCACAAGTTCACGATGGTCAAGAGCATGTTTCGATTCTTCACGACCTAGACAAAGATTATGTTGGGTGTACTTAAAATGCATAAATTACGGCTTGATAATTACACATTATGGCTCCCACTATTTTATTGCGAATCCATAGCGCTCACTATTGATTCGAGAGAAACTATATGGAGGTTCTTCTAACGGGTCGATATCCCATGTAACACCCCGAAATATACCCTAGCAGTTTTCGGACTTGTTTAGGGTATATTAAAAGCTAAATATGAATTTTCGGAAAATAAAGCAATCTAGGAATTAATATTAGGAAACGAGGGTAAAGTCGATGTACACCACTTTAGGACATAAATGGCATAAATCAATAAGCTATATGCGAAATGGCATAAATCAATAAGTTATATGCCATTATGGAAATAAAGAAAAGATGGAATTGAAATTGGAATGAATGGAAGGGCTTAAGTGCAAATAAAGAAAGTTAAGCAAAAAAAATGGGTTTTATTTACTTGGCCAAACATGGCCTTAACAAACATGGACTTAAGACCAAACATTTGGTCTCATTTTGAGAGAGAGAACCGTAGAGAGAAGGAGGAAAAGAGAGAAGAAGAGGAAGAGGAAGAAGAAGAAGAGAAGAAGAGAAGGAAGAGAAGCCAAGAATCAAGCTAAGGTATGGAACTACATGGGCTTTTAAAGCTTGGAATTGTTTTCCATACAATTGCATGGTTATTAGTTGGTTCCCAAAAACCTAGGGTTTTGTTAGGATTTCTTCTGCAACCTTAGAATTCTAATAAAGAAATGAAAGCTTGGTAAAACTTGCCCGAATAGGACAAAAGAAGCGCATAGCTCTTCTCTTTGAGGATGAATTCATGGTTCAAAGAAAGTAGTGAGTTAGGGTTTAGAATAAACCTTAACTAATCTACATGTTAGGGTTACATGTATGGGTTAGGATCCATATAAAAATGGGTTTTGAGTAATTCATGATGGAGTCTTTGAAATAAGATAAGTATTGAAGAGGAATGGGTAGAAAAAGAGTTCTGAAGACATATGGAATGGTCTTGAAGTGTAGATGAAGTATAGAGTTGAATTGGGGATCAAATTATGGAAAAAAATGGAGAAAATGTACACATTCTGGGCAGTTTTTGGGTCAAGTGTGCAGTACACCTCGAATGTGTACGGTACACCCAGCCCAGCTTGTGTCTTGGTACACTTTGAGGGGTGTCTACCATTTTGATGTTCTATTTCCTGCAGTTTTTATTGATTTTGTATTTTGGCCATAACTGCTCATTTATTATCGATTTTAGTGATTCAAGTGACCAATTAAAATAGACTTCAAGGAGAATCATCCATATAGAAATGAGCATCGTCAAATTATGACTCTAAGTGGCCCAAATCCACTCCCGAAGTGGGATATGTGTAAACCAAATTACGGTTTCGGTGTTGAACATAGAGAAGTCGGTTACGTTTCGGACGTAACTTGAGGAGTTCGGTGCTCCGGGTGGGTGATTCAGTTAGAACCCTTAGCACCTTAGTTTTAAATGAGTATAAGGACATAGTGTCAAAATATGAAGTTAAGACCCGGAAAAATGAGTAATACAAACTGTTCCTAGAAAAATCGGTAAAATGACTAGTTGGCATGAAAATGCCATAACTTTAGTTTGGATGATCCGATTGGATTGATTCCAATTCCTAAGTAAACTAGATTCATAAAGGAATGAGAATATATGAATGAGGTGTGATCTCATAGACATCATACTTCATAAGTATATGAGGGTGCTATATGTAATAGCCTTGAAGCAAGAAAAATATAGAAAATGCAATATGTATAGATATGTTCATAAACAACTGAATATGATGGGTATAAGTCCAAATGATATGAATATGATATGAATATAGGATATGTCATAAAAGTAGTCTAAAGTACACAAATGATAGAATACGTAAATGATATGAATATAGGATTATATGATATGACTATATGATAGACATAGAAAAGTAAGATGGTATGCTAGGAACACATGATAGAAATGTATAAATGATAAGGCTTGATATAGATAAGCAAAAGATGACAAAGCATAGGAATAGAAATGCTTGGTACAAGAATGATAGACATAGTCGAGACATGATAGAGTAAGTAATATGGAAAAGTACATGAAATACAATATAAAGGCATCGATAGTAGAAGCATGTATAGGAAAGTATATGAATATAGCGTATACGATATGAATATATGAATGAATAAAGCATACATGATAGGAATATAGAAAGTACAAGCATAACTAAATCATGATAGAAACGTATAAGGGATATGATAGAAATGCATAAATGATATAAAGGGATATGAATATAGAAAGATATATATGAATATATGAATACAAGAGTGCATAGATGCATTCATGATATATGAGACGAAGACAAAAACTAAATGATAGAAAAAGATATGACTATATGTAATATATAGATATATGAGAACCATAATATGAAACTACAGATATGAGAACGAATACAGAGTAAAGTGATGATAGTATATATATGCATAAGCAATCATGATAACAATAGTTATTCATGCTTATGAAATATGTACAGAAAATGTGATATGAAAATATGCGGATTTAATGCGCTTAGAACCTAGTAGAGGGGATAGATAGGCATGCCCTATAGGAAGATACGGTTCTTGCCGACATCATAGACGGATATCGAGGCCCGTTTGGAGTCGATGACATAGATCCCGTTTGGATCGGGTGGCCCAGCAAGGTCACCGCAATAGGCGAGAGATCAGCGCCTCGTGCGGTGATGGTACCTTCGGATGCCAGATAGCATATGGCATAAGGTCACTTTCTCGTGCGATGGCGATACCTTGGGTATTAACGAGCAGAGATCAACGCCTTATGCAGTGGTAGTACCTTCGGGTACACATAGTTTCTCGTAACTTCTAAGGTATTTGCGGACATGAAACCAAAAATGACATGATATGTGAAGCATAACCTTTGCTATGCGATGAAAGTATAGACAGTTACAAGAACAAGAAGTAAAGTACAAGATGACAGTATATGAAAAGTATAGTACATGAAAAGTATATGAAACGATGCAGTATATGAAAGAAAAGTATATATGAAAATAGTATACAAAGCACAAAAAATAGAAAAGTGTAATGACACGAAATAAATATGACAGATAAAGTATATGAAAAGCATATGAAAAGTACAATATATGAAAAGCACAGTATATGACTATCATATGAAAAGTATAACAGGAAAACAATATATGAAATGAACAGTACATGAATATAGGTATATGAAAATAGTACATGAACAGTACATGAATATAGTATATAGAAAGTACAAAGTATAGTACAAGAAAAAGATATGAACAAGTAAAGTACAGAAAGTAGAGAAAAGAAAACGTAAATGAAAAGTATAGCATGGGTGTAGCCCTGATATGAAAGAAGACATGATATAGGTATAAGAATAAATGATATATGTAATAGTACATAGAAGTGTAATAAGTCATAGAGGCGAAAGATGAAAAAGACTAGAAACGGAATTAAAAAGACATATGAAAGTACGGTACATGAAAAGTATTATATGAAAGTATACAAAAGGAAGTGCAGGTATATGAGGCGTATAAGAATGTAGATAAAGAGAATACGAGGACCCGGTGGTATAAGATGGGTTATATGAAATTATCTGAATGTGAATGTATATGATACGCTGCAGTATACGAACATGAAAGGAAATGAACATGATAAGTATAGGAATACAGGAAAAGTATAGATAAAAGATATGACAAAGACATAGAATATTAATGCTAGAAAGAGATTGATATGCAATGAAGCTAGTATATGTGATAGATAAGTAATTAAAGTTATATGAAAATGCATATGTAAGCAGCGGTCACCATTGGGTGGTTGTCCATGCTTATGTTCACTAAAGCGTAAAGCTTATGGCGGTGTTGATCAGGTGTAGGTGCGAGCGACGAAGGATAGAGGACGGGGACATTCCCACATCGACAAAACGGGCCGACTCAAAGATAGGTGCTCATGTGCTTCCGCAATCTCGAGTTTTGTAATATTAAAATTGTAATAGTACACAAGTAAAGGGACTTTCTTGTATATGTGTATAGATTGTGATGGACACCACTCCGATTGGTAGTTCTTTGTCGTGTAAAATGATTTTTTGTTATTACGAAATTGTTGTATGCCGAGTGCAGTGCGGCTCCCGAGAAGAAGCAGGTGATGAGAGTCGGTACGGTAAGGATAGGCGGTATATAGATGGTATGTAGATAGTATGTAGCGTCCTGGACTTCGGTTCGGATCCGCCAATCGGGTCGGGTCGGGATCCGGGCGTGACATCCCATATCACAGAGAATCACCTTGGGTTACCCAACAAGCTATCTTGGTTCAAAAAGGTAGGTATCTTGTTCATACCAATTGCATTCGTACACAATTCAAGGAATCCAATATCACTTTGAGTGACCTTGGGTTTACCTAACAAGCCATCTTAGATCAATAATTATTCCAATTTGAAATCGACGCCCAACTTCTCCCGAATCGATCTTTATCAAGCGTTGATTTGTGCACTATCAGGTTATCAACTCATGATATGTGTTACATCTTGTAATATCTTGACCGACTACGTCTCTGTCATCATTAACCTTGGGTTTTACCGACAGCAATAGTTAAAGGCTAGCCCACTAATTAGGAAAACTCATTCTTATGGATAGAACATGCTCTTGTGGAGGAAGGTTTAGGTTGCAATGACCTCGTCTCAGAGGAACTTCGTTCACACCATATTAGTGGAAGACGTTAGCCTTAATATTAATAATTTAGGGTTTTTCTTTAGTTAAGTCTCTTCCTTTGCATTAGCATGTATTATCCATTCATCTCATGAAATTATAAGGATAGTTATTCTAACTATATGACATGATTATGGACATTCTAAGATCAATTCCATGAGCCATAATGGAATTGACTAGGTCAAACCTAGGGATATGCATGATACAACCTTTAAAGGAAACTCAAATCAGTACAATCTTCAAGGTCTTCTTTTCTTGGTTAACTTTCTCTACGCTTTTTTTCTCCTTTTGCATCTTCTGTATCCTAATCACGTGTAATCTAATTACATACATTTAATAAAAATAACCTCAAGTTACATTTGAGGGGGATTTAGATGAGAAGAGAAGTACATAGAGAAATTAGAGAGAGGCAGGGACACGCAAGCCCTATTTATCCAAAAGAATTAATAAAATGCAGTATGCTCAATCACCATTGGGCAAAGTCCATAATCATCCATCATGCTAACATACACCCTTAAACATGCATTCTCTAATGCAATCCATTGAAAGTTGAAGGTAATGGTACCCCGTGATTTCAAAAAGCACATTAAAGGTTTTTCAACACTTGAAATAAAATTGATCAATTTTGTTTTGTTCAACATTTGAACAATGACCTCAATTCAATACTTGAACTAAATTTGTCCTACATCCAATCAATTCAACACTTGAACAAATAACCCCTTTATTCAACTCTTAAACAAATCTTATTCAACATCTTGAATCATGAACCCGATTTCGCTCATCTTGAATCATAAATACTGTTATTTCTCCAAGCGGTTCAACTCCTTGAATCGATATCGATTCAAGCAGGCAGTAATTTTCAAAAGGGCGTTTTGTCCAAAAAATTCTCTCTTAGGTAATTTCAACATGGTTTTTCGAAATCCATGATTCTAGAAATTTTAAAGTTGAACTATTCAATTTTAACTCACACATTTCTATTTCAAACACATAAGAGTTGTGTGTTCGAAACTTGTGCAAAACCATACAAAAAAAGAAATGACCAAGGCACCAGCAGTCCCTAACGTCGCAACATTGTGAGGGTTCAAAACCCCACTGCTGCTTTCAAGTTGCGACATCGAAACGTCACGACGTTGTCACATTGCGACGTTGGCACGTTGTCACGTCGCGACGGTTTTGACTCAAACGCCATGTCAAGTCACATCACGTCACATCACGTCACGTCACATCATGTCGCAACATCCAAACATCGCGACGTTGAAACGTCGCGATGTTTTGGGTTCTGATGATCAACGTCACGACGTTGGGAACCAATGTTGTGACGTTGCTAGAAATTTAGAAATTTATGAGCAACTGCGGTGGACGCGGCGTCGGCGACATTGCTAGGTTTTCCAGCGGCGGAAGATTAACGAATCAATCTTTAGGGCGTTTACTCTTCCGAGTTGTTCCTTCTTCATTATTAACAAATCACAGATCATCTCATGACCATTTCCCAAAACGACCTTGGATCCCAAGCCTTTTCATGCCAAAATCTCATTTTGACTTTTAAAAACTTAGGTACCAAAAGCGAAAAACTCCGACAATGAGCGGAATTTTGATGCACCTGAAGTTGCTTTCTGATACTGAGAAGGGTTTTGTGGGTAGCGACACTTTCCAATAAGCGGCGGAAAGTAAAAATCCCAACAAACCCGTCGAGGACATATCAATCCGGTTCTACGACAAGAGAATGGTGTAGGATTACCTTGTGTCGATTCCAAAGCGAGCTAGTGGTTGAAGTTCAGCTTTAGGCAGAGCGAACGAGGTTCGCCTCTAGCAGTGTCATGAAGAGTGGCCAGAAACCTCGAGGCGGCGTCTCGAGAAAGGTCAGTGCTGGCAGTCGAATCCGAGGAGCAAAAATCAGGGTCTGCCGAGCTACAGAACACCTTAGCGAGATGGAGAAGCGAAAATGACTTTCTCATGAGACTCTTTCAGGTCTCAAAGTCATCATCACATATTAGGGTTCCTGCATTCCACTTTTATGGAAAACCTTGTCCTTTGAAATGACCAAAATGCCCTCGCTCTGAGGTGATGATGGGTTACACACGTCGATGCGTGTAGTGTTCCCTGGAGCCACACAAGTTGGAGTCTGACCCGAGCCTATTATCTCTCTGTGAACTGGACAGGGATGCTAATCTAGTGACATTTCATTCATAGTGCTCCCTCATGTTGGATCACATCAGAGTCGTTTCATATTAATAGCGCTCTTAGTGTGTGACCCGTGGAGTTCGATTATGTTGTACTTGATTCAACTATTGAGATTAAATGAGTCAAGATTGGTATCTAGTAACCGCGTCATGACCCCGATTAATGGGAGAGTCGTTAATTGCGGCTGGCATCACCCTTCCATAGACAAATACGTGTTTGTCCTTTCACCAATCACATGCCCTGCGGTTCATAGCGTGAACAATTTGTAGCTCCCACTAGTGGTTATGCCCACTAGCGAAGTGATATTTGATCTTGTCCCAGTTCATCACTCGGCCGTTATGCGCGAAGACACTCCTCGACCATTTTCACTTTATGGCCATGAATTCTCGAGTAATGATTAAAACGAGGCCTTAGGTATACCCTCCCTCTGACAGGGTGTGAATCCTTTGTTGGCTACTCAATTACCTTTGAACACCTCAAGCGCATGCAATCCTCATCGATGACTGAGCCCCGAGGAAGCGACATGGATTGAGGTCAAATGCAGGATAAACATCCGAGATGTCTTTGAGCACCTCGATGCAGGATACTTGCATCATTGCTATGATGAACAATCATCTACATTAAATAGATGATCATATGATTGTCATTATAAGTCTCCAATATGCCCAGCACCTTTCTTAGCGGCATCACGTACTGTCTGTCGGCTCATGATCATGGTTGCCAGACTCTTGCCCGATCGATCGGGAGTACTGACGTATCAAATGCATGGGATCAACGATATCCGATCTTGTTCATCCTATGACCCCAAGGATATTTAATTATCACGCCCCTCGGATCGTCCAGGCCGTTGAGTGGTCCAGGCAAATTCGGCGCGAACTATCTATACTATATACTATACTTTCTTTGGACTCTCCTGGCACATTCTTTCTCAGGCGCCCTTTATGCACATATTATACAAATAATTTACGTAATAACAAAAATCATTTTACATATACAGAGCTACCAGAAGTGGTGTCCGCAAAATCTATACACACATATAAGTCCCATTGCTCTATACAAATACTTATACATATACAATTCTGTGCAAAACATCGATTGCGGAGCGTATTTGAGTGAGCACTATCTACGAGTCTAGGCCTACTTTGCGTGTGGATGTCGTCCTCTATCCTTGTCTTACCTTCTGTACCTATCTGGATTGAACACCAGGTGCTATGACTTTGCGCAGTGGAACATAAACATGGACAACCACCCGATAATGAGTACATCACGAAGCTTATTCATATGCATTCATATATACATGCATATTTCTATATTTAATTACTTATCATCTCTACATTTCTGTGCATGTCGATCTTTTACGTACATATTCTATGTCTTTGGCTATCTCTTATCTATACTGCGTATTCTATTTCTATATATTTTGCATATTCTATACTTGTCATGTGTTTATCTTTCACGCTTGTCATATGTCTTTTCAATGTTCACATTCTTTTAAGTTACATATCATGTCTCTGATCTATATCTTTTCATCTTCAGTTCTATGATTTATTGCATTCTATGTCTTATTACATATATCATTTTCTTATCTATCCGCAAATACTTTGCTATTCTTGTCCCTTGCTTATATCGTATGTGATCTATTTCATCTTATTTCTTGTATCATGTTCTTTGCAAGTTTCCTATGCTTTCATGTCTAGTATACTCATATAACCTATCTTATACTATCTTTATGCGTTTATCTGCATTCTTATACTTTTCATATCTTTGTTCTTTCATATGTCTTTTACTATCTCTAGTCTTTTTCATGTTGTGAAGTCATGTCTACATTCTGCTGTCTTTGGCATATGTTATATCTATGCCTTTTCATGCATACATATTCATACTTGTGCTATAGCGTACATTCATGATAACAATAAATAAGTCTGCTTGTGCTTTCATACTTTCATTACTTTTCTTGGATTCATATGCTTATTTTCATATCAAGCAGTTATAATGTACTTCTTGTTCTTGTAATTAATGCATCTTTCATCGCATAGCGATGTTAATAACTTCTCATATCAGTCATATCTTCTATGCATATCATTTCCTTTTGGTTTCGTATGCGAATGCCTTAGAAGCGGATACGGGAAACTATGTGTGCAGAAGATACTATCATCTGAGGCGTGATCTGCGTCGATTAATACGAAGGTATCATCAGCATCCCGAGGCGATGACACCATATCTTATATCTTTACTCAGTGCGAAAGGTCATATTTATCCTTTGTCTGAGGCGTGTCTGCATGCATTAATGGTGACCTTGCGGGTCACGTCAGCCGGGATGCATGTCGTCGAACGACGGGCGCGATATGCATACATGAATATGCTGCTTGTGACATATGCTCTCACATGGCGTACTTTATCATCCTCTGCCAGTCTAGCGAAGACGATCGACTTTATTACATTTACGTACATATTTCATAGCATGAATAAATATTGTTATCATATTTATATATATATCTTATCATTACTTTATTACGTATTAGTTCTCATAGCGTAGTTTCACATTTCGATTCGTATATCTATATAATACATATATTCATATATTTCTTTATCATTGGATTTTGTCTTCGTATCATATATGCAATCACACATCATATATCATGAATGCATCTATGCACTCTTGTATTCATATATTCATATATATCTTTACATATTCATATCCCTTTATATCATTTATGCATTTCTATCATGATTTAGCTATGCTTGTACTTTCTATATATTCTATCTGTGTATGCTTTTTATTCATTCATATATTCATGTCGTATCAAACATATTCATATACTTTCTATCATTAGCTTCTCTTATCAAATGCCTTTATATTATGTATTTCACATGTACTTTTCCATATGCACTCATCTATGTCTTGACTATGTCTATCATTCTTGTACCAGTACTTATTCCTATGCTTTGTCATCTTTTGCTTATCTATATCGTTCTTATCATTTATACATTTCTATCATGTGTTCCTAGCATGTTCCATCTATTCGTTTATGTATGACAATCATATGTTCATGTCATATAATCTTATATTCATATGTGCCTATCATTAGGTGTACTTTGAACTATCTGTATCTTGTGACATGTTCTATCCTATCTTATCATATCTTATGACTTATACCTATCATGTTCATATCTTATGACTTATCACTGTCGTATTCATGTTTTCTTGGGCGTATCTACAGCCATGTGCATTTTTCTTCTATTTTCCTTGTTGCATGGCTGCCATACTAACTTCATATAACATAAGTATGAGGTCTATGAGATCACACATAAATTCATATATTCTCATTCCTCTATGAATCTAGTTTGCCAGGGTGGAATCAATCCAATGGGATCATCAAATAAGATTATGGCATTTTTATGCCCAGCTGATCATTCTGAATTTTCTAGTGACACGATTTGTGTGCTCATTTTCTAGGGTCTTAACTTCATATTTTTACACTATGTCTGATACTCATTTAAATCTAGATTCTTTGGGTTCTGTTTCAACTAAGAATCCCAATTAGACAGGAACTCAAGTTACGATAAGGCAATCAGTTTATATAATTAACACTGACAGAATTTGGTTATACATAGTCCACTTCAGTGGATTTTGGGCCCACTTAGAGTCATAATTTGACGATATCTATTCTATAATAGATAGTTTCTATCATGAAGTCTAGCACAATTTTCCATGAATCCTCCGTCGGATAAGAAATGAAAGCGGTCTGGCCAAAATACAAACTGGTCAACGGCAAGGCAGAGGTGTCTGGGTACATGTTCTTTGTACACATACATATTGACCAAAAACAGCCAGAACAGATGTGCAGTACATGTTAAGGTGTGCAGTACATGTCACAAAAATGCCAGAATGTATGTTTTCACCCCATTTTCCATATTTTGATCCAGTTCCTTTACATGCTTCATATCACCTCAGAAACCATTTCATATAATACTCTTGTAACCTCCTTTTCTACCTCAATTCTCTTTCAATACTTATCTTCTTTCAACAATTTATCATGGTGCTCTCAAACCACTGTGCATATGGATCTAGCCATACATAACTCATATGTAAAGGTGGGTTAGGGTTTATTCACAAACCACAACTCAATTACTTACCCTTGAACCTGAATCATCTGAGAGATTTCATGTGTCTTCTTGACCTATTCAAGGTTTTGCAAGCTTGCTTTTACAGAGTGAGTTGGGAAGAAATCCACAACAAACCCTAGGTTTGGGAACAAACTAATATCTCAAGCATGGAAATTAAATTCAGCTTTAAAACCCATGTAGTTCCATACCAAAATCCAAGTTCCATACCTTTGATCTTGATCTTGGCTTCTCTTCTTCTCTCTTCCTCTTCCTCTTCTTCTTCTTCTCTCTTTTCCTCTCCTCTCTCTCTCTCTCTACGGTTTGGTCTCTCAAATGAGACCAAAATTGCTCTTATCCCATGTTTTGTTAAGGCCATGTTTAACAAACAATAAAACCATTTTTGACTTCTTTTCCATTTTACTTAAGCCCTTCATGAATTCCCAATTCAATTCATCTTTTTCTCTATTGCCTTTAATCCCATAACTTATTAAATTTCTATTTTTGCATCAAATATTCATCTAATACCAAGTCCTCAAATTAGTATGATACTAATTACCCTTGGCTTTATTAATGATGGGATCTTTAATTTTATTTAAATTTCCATTAGTACAATATGCCTAAACAAGTCGAAGCTGCTTTAGGGTATGTTAGTCGTACATTTGAACACTAACATAATTGCACATGATGAGATCTTATTATAGTACGATCCAGTAAATGATTTATTATAAATCATATTATGTATCATGGACTGTTAGATTAAAGATCCTGTATATCATCAATTAATATGAATATCAATTATGAAGGAAGCCTTTCATAGTAAATAATGTGTTATGCGTACAATATAGTGTAATAATTACCTTTGGAAACCTTCTACCAACAGAGAATCCTCACAATCTGCCGGATGGACAACTTAGGCCATCCTCAGACTTCCAACCTTGGCCGTAATGCGTTGCCTTAACAAATGTCGGCTAAGCGAATACTCTAACAGACAACCCACATTATTCCATCACTATCATTGTTCTTGCTTTAGCTCTAGGAACTCCAGGGACTTTGCATGTCTAGTAGTTGCGAAAATATTTGCTCATAAAGAAAGCTCTCATGGAACTCTGCCAAAGTCATTACCTGCAGAATCTGGTCTTGATCGTCCCATAATGCCAAGGATTCACCCTCTGTTGAATCACGCTAATCCACAATCTTTATATCGCGCTCGAAGGTGATTTCATAGCCTCCGATATCTTCTCGATCGTCGAAGAACCCGATGGTTAGCCACTATCGGATCCATATGTCCCCATGAATGTAGGAGGGATGATGTGTGCATAATGCTTTGAGAGGTTATTTGACCCTCCACGACCCTATTGCTAACGTGCGATATTAAGTGGCATAGCAGCATCACATAGCCTCCATCAAGGCTGTGGTAAGCGGAGTGATGGTTATTATCACCACCGTCAGACGACCTCTAGATCATAGTCTCTTATAAATACACATGTCGAATGGTAATAAGGGTTATCTAAATTTTCTATCTCAAATCTAACTAGTAGTGCACATGCGACCACTAAATAACAGACTTTATCATCTGTGAACTACCATAGTTCATCCATTTTTCCTTGAGTGGTGCTAGAGAATGCGAACACTAATGCAAATTCAATTCAATTCAGAACTATCATGTTAGGTTTGTTTTAGAACCCTTAGGTTATGTTTTCCAACCTAGTGTTCATCTTTTCTATATACATTCTACCATGTATGTATAATTCATAAATTCATCACACATCTTTACCTGACTAATTTATCAAAATCACCTTGATAGATACATGATTAAACAAGTCCCGTCAGTCCAGGGTGTTAAATATGTATAAGCTACGCACCCGAGCTATACGAAGTGTGTTCTTGTGCCAAACATTGATTCCGGGTGTGCTTTGTAGTAAACCTGGTGAGGCGACTAATATCAGACCACACTAACGGATATCACATCGGCTCCTTGGGTGATTATTTACTGCATGATGCTAGCGGTGATGCCCCGAATCTGGGGTCATTTTTTTTATTTCGAACAGGTATGTGCGATAACCCTTTGGAACATCGCCTCGGTCGCGGCGTCCTAAATGCGTGTGCACCTGGCGCGATGGTTGCAGCCGGTCGCATGTGCGTGCACATGCCTTGTATAGATGTTGTGCGCTTTTGGCGATTGTCGCGATCTTGCGCGTGGGATCGTGCTGTGGCAGAGAATTCCTGCGTAGTGGCGGGATTCCACATCCTGCGCTAACTTGTTGATAGTGCGTCTGTCGTGCGCGCATGTCTATCGTGGCTCTGGCGGCTCTGTCAGTGAGACGGAACTTCTGTCGTGGCCATTTCACATCGCGACCTTCAAATCCAGCTGCCGTAATTCCTCCTTACCTTGACGACTGCGTCGACGTCAGTATTCTTTCGCGATGGAAATATCGACACATTTAACTCGTTCGACCCGAGTCCTCTATCTGGCGAAGAGCGCTGGCGACGACCCATGTTCGACATGATTGCTGTCGCGACCTTAACCAATGGTCGTGACGCTAAATTTCACCGTCTTGAAATTCCATGGCTGACCGAGCTCGTATGACCCGACCGCGCCGGTCGATCGACCGCAGCGGACCTCTGTCCGACGTCCGTCCGTGACGAATGGCTCGCTGTGGCGCAAAAATCGTGTGGCGATAAAACCGTTGCGCCTCTATCGCGCGAACGCAACAACGTGTCTTTGACGATTATAAAATTCTATGTGAAATCTCTGTCAAAATTGATTGAAACTAATGTGGTAATCTCATCATTTTGCCTCAAATTTTGCTGACACCAGTTGATATAGTCTTACGAGCATGCGACCCGAACTATCAGTATGTGGTTTCAATTACAACTCCCCCATTCTTCACCATATCGACCCCGGGTCTGCACTTAAATTAAATAAGCGGATGAATATCAGTTTAAAATACATGAATAATGAATTTTGGCCTTTCTGACAAGTTCTTGGATAGTTTCATCCTTTGGTGTACCTCCGATCACGAAATATTTTCTCGATGGGTGATGTGCCCGATAGATGAATTCTCACAAAAACCTCCACCACTTGGGAGTGCATCTCGGCATCACGGCAAATGGTCACTCTCCTTATCACATGGCTTGATCTAGTTTTAACAATCACTACAGGTGATCACTATATGGCTAACCTCACTCAGTTGAATTACCTCTTGCTTTCTATCAGAAACTACTTTGTGGTTAATTATAAGTTGGGAAAAATGAATCTAATCCTCACATGTTGGGTTATAACCATTTGTGGTGTTATCATATTTTATGGACCTTTAACTAATCTGAAGCTTGCTGGATGCGGTGTATTCATCTTCTTGAAGATGTAAATCCTTCTTTTAGGACATTAACTTAGTAAATCTCTTGCCTTGAGTGGTGATAAATCTGATAGTTCCATCCTTTGCAAATAGAATTTAACTTATTAAAATATCTTGATGGTAATCAAATCAATGCTGTCCCTCTTGAAATGGGCATTTATGAGAATGTGGATACAATATCTACAAATAATAATAACTAAGGTGTTATCCCTTCTTCATTAAAATGGTCTTACGATAAACTTATCTTGAACTTAGAGGTAACCAAATCTAATGGTTCCATCCCTAAAAACCAGAACTTGAAGAAACTATCTACTAGACATACGATAATAACTTAATTTGTAAAGATACCTTCGATTGGAGAAGAATTAAACTGATAGAATACTTCAATATCTCCCACGATAACCTCTAGACCCAAGTCCTCATTGTCTTTCTTCATGTGAATGACTGATGACTTATCACAATCGAGTTAGAAGTGCGTGTTCCTCTGACCCAAATCTAGGCTCGTATGAGGCATTTGCCTGACAGTGCATGCGGTGAGAATCAAGGTTTGCCACGTTGTGAAAATACTATCAAATCATACTCATCATCTTGTTTCTGGCCCGAGCCTTATTCCTTTAGGTTGTGATTCTTGGAGTTGCTCTTCATGAAGGATTAGAAAAATCAAATCTTGAGACAAGAAGGTGAAAAATGGTGGAGATCTATTGCCGATGTATGGGACTGTGATGGTGATTGCTTATCGAAGACATCGTATCGAAGCAACAGCGAGGATTTTGACATCAAAATGTGCCTGAGTGGAGGCTGGTGGCGTTTACAGAAATCTGACTGTAGTGAGCGGCGTCGTTGCCCTGAAAAACTTCATGGATGGAAGAAGTGAATCCATTTTCATTGAAAACTTTGAGTAAGTTCAATGTTGTACGACAATAAACCACATGACATTGAAACTTAGTAGTGCATCTACTTAACAAGTGCATGTTTCACCAGTTCTGATATATTTGGAGCAGGAAGCTTGTTTACAGTATCTTGGGGATGATGTTGAAGAACATTGAGTGGAATTTGGATTAAGAGGTGAATGTGGTTAAGGAAGGCATTGCTAATCTTTATCCTGCATACATCATAATTGAACATCCCCATCGATGTCTGAGACATATCAAGTAACGATCTTGGATTATGAGCTTGAAGTTTTTTGTGTATCGGTTAATATTTATTTGTTAGATCACGATTAAATCAAATCAAACCCTTCTTGTAGGACTTGTGGTTATGTGCACGAGTAGTTAGACAACGTCTTCATAACTTTTTTCATTAACACTACAAATATTATACAAATTCTCTTATCCTGTAAAACATAAATACTTTCTTTTTCACATATTTGTAGAGCTTGCTTATACTATGGTGATGGCGGACCAATCGTTCATATAGCTTTGGGATGGTTGCATTGAGCGAATGATGGAATGCATCGGAGAACTTGTGACCTAGTTATCTTCATCAAACTCAAAACCCGACATTAGAGTGATCATATTAGATTCAGTCTTTCCTTATCCTAGGCGTCTGGTGGACATAGCTCATGGTGTCTTTGGTGCTCAAATGTCTACATTCCACAATCCACAATTTGGCCATCTCAATAAACAGTATCTTCGTTTTAGCTATACAAAGTCTGATAAACACAACCCTATTGGTGAACTTCAGTCTTGCAACTAAAGTGAAATTGGCCCAATATAATCGTTTGTGTATGATGGATGAGATGTTTGTTTTCCACTTACTACAATTTATATTTATATCGTTTGTTAATATAATTGAATATAATTTTAATATGGATTTATTTGCATATATTGGAATGAAGGATGTTTGTTTTTCACTTTTCTATTTGTATATTGTAATGATAATTTTAAATATATATATATATATATATATATATATATATATCTTCTCTTTTATAATATATAATATTGTGTGTGTGTAGTGTGTGTGTGTGTGTGTGTGTGTGTGTGTGTGTGTGTGTGTGCAATTTTCTACTAGTTTTACAAAGTGACAATTGTATAATGATTAAATAAAATTTATATAAAAATAAAATTATAATTTTTTGTAAAATATTTATCATTTATTTATATAAATAAAGAATATTTAAAAACACACATATGGCAAGAGGGTGAACTAGGGACACATAAAGTCAAACTACAGTGAATATGAAATATTTCTAAATACAAATCGGAGTTAATCAGTTGAACTCAAGAGCTAAAATAGCTGAGTGACTTGTAATCAGATGGGATTAAGATAACCCTGATACCAGCTCAATTGCTGAGGAGTTTATCAAAGTTATGCTATTTTATTAATCAGTCGATTTAGAATAGAGTTCAAAGTATGATTATTTATTATTTTTTAATTAATTTGGTTTTGCATATCGAGGTTCAGTGGCTTAGCTTTATTTTGGATCAGAGGATTTCAGACATGTGAAGAAAAAAGCTAGACTTTGTCAACCGAGTTTTTAATTGAATGAACTAGAAACTCTCTTTTCATATCAACTCTGAGCCTCTTGTTGAAAAATATCTCCCCTTATTTTGAGGTCGGTGCTCTGCAATATAATCTTACTCAGATGGCCTGGCCCAATTAAATCTGACTTACCTTAATAGTAGTAGAATATGCAAATTCTAGGATGACACTCAAACTACCGTGATGATGTAATATTAAAAGAATTAATAATTGCTTCACTCAAAAAAATTATATGATTCTTATATATAATTTACTTAATTATATATATTAAAAAATCACCCTACAAATATCATTCAAAATATTTAATTATTGAATAAAATTTGACCAATTGGATGATTTGAATAATCTGAATTTTCTTTTTCATTTTCCACTCAGGCTCTTTCAAATGGAATTATTTTCATAACTCAGCATTAGCCTCTTAAGGCCCATGAATGGGATTGAGCTGGCGCCAATGGATATCCTTCACAGAAAGAGTGGAGATATGAAGACATACACAGAAACCAGAGCAGAGATGAGTACTGTTGTGTACTCTCCACTGTAACTGGAATCCCATATCACAACTTCACCTTTCTTCCTCAAACCAGGATTCTTTCTTTTTCTGCTTCCCAATTCCCCCATCATTCTCATTCATACTTATTATTGTCTTTTGATTCTTATTTTCGTATCTTAATTAATTTTCGATATTCTAAAGATCAAGTCAAATTTTGAGTAGTCACAATGTGTTCTTCAAATCCTTCTTCGATTCATCAATAGAACGCCAACCCAGAGTGATTATGGTTGGACGGGAGAGCAAAGCAAGTGATGACAGGCCGTCGAGAGGGGATGGAACACTTTCATTTTCCGCCTGACCGTCGAGCTCCGTAATCTGAATGGTCATGAAATTGAGTTAAGTCACATTTTATGTGGTTCATTAGATTCACATGTTCAATTAATTTAGTTTCTCCTCTGGAAGGATTCGAATTTGATTTTCGTTGTAATATGTGGCCATTTGTGGATTGACTTGGTTAATATCTGTGTTGGGTTGCGTGTGCCATACTGTTCAGAGTGTCTGATTCACGATTTTCTTGAGAATCAAAACGGCGATTGCATTGATATTCTCATAACAACTACAGCTGCTCCAATACCAGTAGATAAGCAGCCGAACAATGTTATCATCGTTACAGGTTGGCGATTGCACAGTTGACTGCCCATTGCTTATCAGATGCAATGAAATACATCAGATTACGTTTGTACTCACTTTCTGTACCCAAGACTATAAATTGAATTTGTTTTTAACTTAATGTTGAATTGAACTTTTAGAGAACAATGTTAAGCCGTGTATCGTGATATAAAATTGTTTGTTTTTAATATTGGGTAGTGGTGTTAACATCATCTCTTGTTGAATTGGGGTGATGTTCTTGTTTGAGATGACTTAACTGTAATAGAAGCGAATATTTTGGTTTTTATTAGTAATTTTTAAATTTTAGCGATAAGTTGAAAAGTTAAGCAAACGGCGAATCTTAAAGTTGTTGGCTTTATTGAAAGCGAAAAAAAGCAATCGCTTTATGTCTCAAACACATGTGTTATTTATGATGCAGCTGGATTAGGTTATGGACTCTTCTTGATCAGCTCACAACCGATGTGGTGATATAGTGAGTATTTTGCTCTCAAATAATTATTATTTGAATTATGGTGAAACTGATTTGGTGCCTCTAAGCTTTCTTCTTAAGAAGACTAAGAATGCAATTAGAGGGATGAGTCTATGTGGGCTGGCGAGATTTGTCTCCCGTGCTACCTCCGTAAGTTTATTTGGACATCTTTTTCTTCACAGTTATCCTCTAATATGGAGGCTTGAAGCTGACAAGTGATACCTTGTTTACCATATCAACATTTATGTGCATCTTCAACTCTCCATTTGTATTTGAAATTTTTTAAGGAGCTCGATTAAGTGAGGAGACTTAACCCTCATCTATTTGAGTCTGTTTCATGAATCATTTTCTGACCATTTCAGGATTGGGTTATGACTTTATATCCCGATTTTGGTGCTAGCACTTTGTCTGACCTTCAACTTTCTTTGGGACAGAATACCTGAAAGACCCAAACTGGATATGAGTATGGGCAAGGTCATCATGGACCAGTAACTCCCAACTTGTGTTCTACTTTTGTCCATTGCTCCTCATCAGCTTTTTTCTTGCCTATTATTTTCTTTCTAAGTGTGGAATCACTGCCTGCCTCTTAAACAAATATCTTTGTCATCTTTGAAAGTATGCACCAACTATTTCTAGCTAGTATCTTTGTTATTTTTAAGACACATCCTCATAGTTGTTCCCTAGTTGTCATTTCTCTCTTGAGTGATACCTGAATATAGTTGCAACATTAGCGGTAAAATAACGATCTTTCATACTTAAAAACTCATAAGGCTTCCAGTTTTCTTGAATATCTTTCAAGTATTTTAAAATAAAGAACCACTCAAATGTGATGGTAGAGCTTAAATTGAGTGTAGAGAAAATTGAATGTATTGGTCTAAATGAATCCTGATATTGTTTATTTCATGTTTGTTTTATGAGCCTTGTGACCCGAAGTGATCTTCTTCTATAAATGTGCTCATGAAGTATTGGTCCTTACTTTGTTACAAATATTATCAGTTATTTTGTGAAAGGGAATAGAAGATAACAACTGTCTTGAGCTTGACGAAACCACTATAAACTCAAATTCATATCTACGGAATGGTGATCGGTTGTGTGGATCTACGCTTATTTCGTGGGTGCAGTGAAGGACTTGGTTCTTACAGGGATCATGCTTTCTCAGCGGAGTTATCATTCTTATCTGCCATTATTCTTTCATGGGTTGGATCTTTTGCGGAGGGCTATTTCTTGTTCACTAGAATGTTGAAATTAATTATATATTACTGGCGGGCATTTTAGGTCGATGGTGAGGAATGATAACTGGTGTGAGCCCTTCAGAAGGACCGCATCACCTACGACAAGGGAGTGTTATACTTTATGACCAATTTACTGAAAACCTATGTTGTATTACTAAATAATTGCCTCTTGTAAATGTAAAGTCCCAAAATTAACCACCTATCATTGCTATTCGAGAGAAAAACTTATTATATTTCAATGAGTTTAATCACAGGTAAAAGTGTAGCGATTGTATCTTGGGTCCACTTAAGTATTCTCCAAATATATGTATAAATTATAAAATTTATAATAAATATAATTTTATTATATGAACAGATTATTTATAATAAATATAATTTATTATAACGAGCAGTTTTTATAATAAATACTATTTATTATATATGAGCAGTTATTATAATATAATTTGTCATATGAAACGATTATTCCTTGATGAATGGGTTTAAAGTTTTCTCAGACTTTTCATGAAATATTTTCGCCATTTTGAGAATACGAGTGAGAGAAAGAATTTTACGTGCTGGTTTTTTAAGTGTTTAGATTAGTTCTGCGTGGATTCATTGTACCCACCACATCAGTACCGCACTGAAGTTGAATCTGAAGATCGAGGACGGTGCGGTGATACATGGTGGGCGAAGGTGTAGATGTTGGTTGTCTTTATTCTTTGTAGATCGGCGGTGAATTCTTTGGTTGGTGGTGATCGAAGTAAGTTGGCGGATACCGCGAATCCATCTGGGTAATTTATTTAATATTGAATTTTGAATGCGATTAAGTGTTTAAATAAGTATTCTTGAATCGTCTCTTCCGCATTTATAATCTTTCCTTCAATTATGGTATCAGGCATGCATGATTGAATGTGTATAAAGGTATTGATAATGCGTAATTTTGATGTTGATTGAGTATGTGGCACCCTGAGTTACATTTGTTGTTAGATGGCATGATTAGATCGGCCAATTTTATGAATTTTGTTCATGAATGGATGTATTAATTTTAATGGTTTTGCCTATAGATCCATGGTAGATTTTGTTTATTAATTAATTTTTGGGTTTGTAAGCAGGGTGATCATCAAGATCGGGTTCTTCACAGTTTTATTTATTAATTTACATTTTTTAATTAAAATGGTTGTAATTTTAAAATTCCGAATCACTATTAATCATGCCCTTCATTGTTGGAGCTTGGAAGAGATGCCGGACAGCAGCGTCTGGGCGTGACCAGTGGCGTTAGGGGAGGAGGAACTGGCGTCGGACGGGATCGCGGTGCCAGAAACATAAGTCACGGCACCTGCGCGGTGGAAGTTGCAGCGTGGTCGCTCGATAGTCTTTGAGCGCGTGGGCGCGTCTTGGAGTCGTTTGGCGCTGCACTTAGGCGTGTCAGTCGTGCGATGGTGGTTCTTCCTGGTGGTTTGATTGGGTGGACGGCGGGACCTACTACCCTTCAATTAAGAACATGTTAGGGTTTTAGGTTTAAAATTATTTCCAGTTTGAGCCTTTATCTTTGTAGCTTAAAATAATTATTGAGTGCCAGGATATTTTGTAATGGCCCGATTTACAGGAAAACCATGGATTGAGTTATTTGATGTCTTTGTGAATGGTTTAAAGTGTAATACTTATATGTATATGTTTTATGTGATAACATGTGCCATATAGAATAAAATTGGTGCCATATAGAATTTCATCAATGTGAAAATAATTATTATATAATAATTATTATGATTCTACTATCTAGTTTAATAATTATTATGGAAAAGGTATTTATTTTTGAATAATTTTAGAAATCTATTATTAAAATATTGAATGGTGAAGGTTTAATTAATTGATAATTTTATTACAAGAGGCTCCATTGTGAATTTTGTCATCATCGTCTGTGTGATGCACTGACAGGATAAACATATTGGATTTTGTGGATTAGACCCTCAATTAAATTCAAAAATTTTAATGAATTGATCACATTAACAATGACGTCTTGGATATTAAAGATAATTACCCGAATTAAAACAATAGTTAAACATTCAAACTTAATTTGTTATGCACACTCCCAAGCGAGAGCTATGATATTTTGTAAGTGTACGAGAAGTTTGAAACAATTGGGGTAAATGATTATGTATTATACAAGAAGTTAAATAAAGGAGGTGGGATTTAAGTAATTAAAACGTGACTCCCATCTTTCTGAGGAGACCAACAATAAAGATACTAATCATTTCATGATCAAATTTAATTGTTATAAAATATCTTACTTGGCGTAAGTGTTTATAATGGAAAACAAATAATTGTTTACAATATTGAAAATAGTTTTAGGATTAACTAAATTTAAGATATGTTTATTGTAAGATATTACGTTTAATACTGGTGTATTTTTTAGAAAATGGCATCGTTTAACCACTTTACGATGATTTTGATCGCTTTATGGATGGAAATCATTATAGTGAATGGTAACTGTACATTGTTGTTGCGGATTTTGGCATGAGTTTGTCCTATACACCAAGCCCGATGACGCGTGATATCGACCGAGAAATGAAGAAACATGAGCGGACGAGCGAATATATCAGTTCCATTGCCTATATTATGCGTGTATCCCGATCTTTGAAGGGCGAATCTCATCTACGAGAGTGGGCGAAATGATGGGCTACCGATGAATATTTACCGCAGTATAAGTTAACTGGCGAATTGCAGTTAAGTATGTGATCTACCCAGAATGGCTAGAGAGAGCCTCAGGGATCATTGTAAAAATGATGTCACATCGATCAATTTGAAGTGTTGAGGATGAGATCAGGTAAATTACAAATTGATTTAATGTTGAATCCTCCGCGATGGATTTCTGGGTTTAGAAAATTGAAATTATGTATGAACAAAGATCACGGATCTCTTTCCTGGAGTTGATGTGAACTTGTCTGAAAGTCGCTGTTCATATGACCGAGGGTTCTACTTTCAAGCCCAGCGTCCTAAGGGTGGGAAAAAGAATAAGAACAAGGTAAGGGTCGTACCGCCACAAAACCACCGCCATGAAGAAGTCAAAGGCAAGTGCTCAAGTGCTGACATGGTCACCGGGAAGCGCACTGCCCCGATTGCCAAAAGCAAGGTACGGGTAATTGAATGGTTGAAGCTTGTTTATGGAGAATTATACGATAAATGGATCATTGATTCAGAGCCACTAACCATGTCCGTTACTTCGCAGCGGCTCGCATAAACTGGGCCTTGGCCGACAGAATGTGAGGTTTTTGAGGCTTGGAAATGGAGAACATGTCTCCGCAAAGCATTTAGACAAGTAGAATTATTTTTTCAATAATGATAGGACTTTTATGTTTAGTAGACTGCTTATATGTACGATTTTAAAAGGAATTTAATTTAGCTAGTTTATTTGAACAAGGTTTAACAAAGGAATTTAATTTCCTTTATTACAAATAAGAAGTTCAACTTCAGCTATTTGTACCCTGATTTGATAGATTATTTTTATTATTTCAAGTCCTAAGGTCTACGATGCTTTAATTATCGAAATTGTTGATAAGCATGATCACCTAGCCAAGAAAAGGAAAGTTTCAAATGAAACGCATTTTGCATTTGCGATTAGGGTCATATTAATCCTATCAGATTCATGGTCTGCAAAAAGTGGATCTTAACTTCCTAGACTTTGAACCTATACTAAAGATAATCTTGTTCGGAAGGTAAATGACCAAAGGCCCTTTAGCCAAAGGATATCAAGCAAGAACCAAACCGCCTGAATCACAAGATAATCGACGCGCCATGACCAATAAATGTCCAAGCCGTAGGAGGGTATGAGTATTTTGTCACCTTACGTGATGACTACCAAGATATGGATGGTTTACCCCACGCGCCAAAAGCCCGAAACTTTCACTAAATTTCGAGAGTATAAGGTCGAGGCGTAGTGCCACCGTGACTCCATATCAAAGAGCTCGGTCCGACCGAGGTGGTGAATACCCATCCTGAGAGTTTAAGCCCTACTTCGACTCAAGAGGGATAGTTTCAATAACTATCAAGACTGAACACCCCAAACAAAATGGAGTCATAAAGAAGAAATAACTCTTCAGATATGGCGAGGTCAATGCTTAGCTTATTCATCTCTACTCTATATCAAGCTAGGGGATATGCCATAGAACCGCAATGGTATCTTCCGAATTTAGTTCCTTCTAAACTAAGCCCAAGACAATCTACGTGACCGTGGAAAGGCCACAGTTTCCAGTTTAAGCCATATATCCGAATACGGTGCCCCGCATGTTCAAGAAAGGATCCAAATAAGTTGGAATCGCGTACGAGGTTCGCATGTTTGTCGGGTTACCCTAAAGGAACGAGAGGTGGACTATTTTATAGTCCTTTCTGATAAAAGGTTATCAGAAAGTACTCACGCAACTTTTTTCGGAGGAAGACTATATAAAGCAAATTTCAAACCCAAGAGTAAAATAATTCCCGAGAGCTGACTCAATTTCAAGAACAAACTAACCACCGTTGTTCGGCTTATCACCACCGATTCCGGCATGTTCAAAGAGGGAAATGTACCCGGTTACATGTTGACAGCGAATCCATAACAAGATTCAATACATTGTAACCGTAACCGAAGAGCCAAGCATAAGAGGAACTAGTACCTTTATTGTGCTCGGGAATGAACTACAAATCAGCCGAGCTTCATCAGAGGATAGAGTAAGTGCTAAGCCCGCGAGATATGTCTTGCTGAAGAGTCTACCAAGTTATTAAGTATTTGATAAAGGAAGATGATCCTATCAATTACAAGAAGCACTGAAGATGTGGATGGGTCAGAGTGGCAAAAAGCCATGGACCGTGAAATGGAATCGCGATTCCATTCACCGGTCTCTCGTAGGCACCCAAAGTGGTAAAACTAATAGGTGGGCGGATTTACAAGAGAAAAAGAGGATCAGATGGGAAGGTGGAAACCTTCAGCCAGATCGCGGCAAAAGGTTATACCCAAAAAGAGGATGTGACATGAAGAAAACCTTTTCGCCATTACCATGCTTAAATCTATCCGATTCTTTTAACAGAATGTTAGTCTCGGACATTTAGATCTGGGCAGACGATGTCAAAACAAATTTTTTTAAATGGCAATTTAAACGGCGACATCTACACGCAAAGAACCGTATGGTTCGTTAAAGGCAAAGAACATTACTTGCTGTACGCAAGTTGCAAAGGTCCACGGCGTGACTTAAGCAAGCATCCAGATCATTACTTAACATCAAAGTTCGACAAAGCACATTTTGGTTTTGAGAAAGCCCGATGAACCAGGTTTACAAAAGAATCCAAAGCATTTAAGGTAGTTTAGTCCTTTACGTAGATGACATATTGAAAGACCCAAAACGACAAACAAGCGTTGTCAGCGAAAAGATTGTCAGATAAACAGCTGATTATGAAAGACTCGGGAGGAAGCCAACTTATAAGCTCTGAATCAAACTTATACGAGACCAAGAATATGCCATAGCACTATCTCGTTTCCTTATATCGATAAAAATTCTTGTCGTGCTTAATACGTTAAAATTCCAGCGGATCCTACCCTTAGACATTAATTCATCTTCTAAGGAAAGAATCACCAAAAAACTCCCGAAAGGTAAAGAACGTATGAGTAGGATAATCTATGCCTCTACCGGTAGTCCCATGTATGCCACGCATGATCGTGCCGACATCCGTTACGCAGTTGGGACAGCTCTTATCGTAATCCGATCCCGTGAAGAATTACCCGGATCGCAGCAGCACATATACTTAAGTATCTAAGGAGAACAAGAGACATACGCCAAGATATTCCAACGGGAGTTTAGAAACCATCGCCTCACGCACTGCACTTCCAAGGGATATTGACTCAAGGAAATCTACCGTTATGTGCTTCAATTATACGTGTGGAGTCAGTTCTGGTCGAGGAGTATTAAACGCACAAAGGTGTAGCGCATTCCGCCACGTGTCGGGTCATGCTGTCGCTTTCCGAGGCGTACCTAAGGAAGCCGTAGCTTCAAGAAGTTCATTATGGATCTCTCAGTGATACCCAAGCAAAGCTCCGCCATTACCCTTTACTCAGGATAAATGCTGGGGCCGTGAGCACACCCAAAGAACCAAGGTATCACAAGAAACAAAACATTACTGAGGAAGTACCACTTGGATCCGAGACATCAATGAGCGAGGGACACAGTCAAGCTACTAAAATAATAATATAAACCTACGAATTTATTCACAAAGGCTCTACCTTGCTCAAGTTTTGGAAAGACATGTAGATTCTATGGGTGTTAGGAGATTACCGCACTTATTTGCACTAGAATAGGAGTTTTTATTCAAAGCCAGAAAGCAAGACAAAATAAAATTATCAGGATTTTCCTGTGTTAATAAAATTCAATGAGGTATTAATTTCAATTTCTGTGCACACTAGTATTTTATTAAGGTCCGTATTAATTATGCAAGATATGGTCATATGGACATCGCTCCATGGAAGACATGATCATAAAGCTTCTCATAATTAATGAATAAGATCACGCTTATTTAACAAAGCTGACGCTTTATTTAGATCACATTATTTTATGAAATAATCATTCTGGTTATAAAATATTGGTGCGTGATTATGTTTGCATTGATAGGATCAAAGAAAGATTGCTTAATTAAAGTTAAATTTCTCGTGAAAGGAATTAAATCTCAAGTGATATTTGATTATTATTTTTCTCTCAACTCGAGCTTATTTTTGGGGGCCAGAATTGAATACCATTCCATTTTGAATTGTCAATATGAGGCCTATTTCGACGCCTAATACTCAGATGATCGAACGCGATCGTTTAATTGGCCAAGATTTGGCGAAATAAAAACGAAATTGTATGAAATATCCTCTTGATATGTTTCTTGGTATTTCTGATGAATGAAGTCACTGGCCAAAGGCATTTGATCCATTAGGAGAAATCGTTAATCAAGAGATTAAAATAATAATTGATGACGTGAAAATATAATCAATTAATTATCGATATTTTACAATGGAGGAAATTTAATATATATATCAATATTATTAATTTTTGAGTTCAACTGGCCTTTAGTGGAGTGGTAACGGGATTAGATAATCGCTTTTCAATTATGGGGGCTGGTTTTAATTGTCACATAGCTGCTAGATCCCTCGTGCTAGTTTCAGCAAAAGCCGGGCGGTATTTCATATCAAGAATTTCAACTATGTAACACAAAGTTTCGGAAGCATGGTCAGCTTACGTCAAGTTTGTACTCAAGAGCAATGAGTATTGTTAGCAATTATGCGTTCTCGTATTCCACTTAAGATTCTCTTTCAAATATATGTAAGAGCAATTATAAATTTATAATAAATATAATTTATTACATGAATCTGCTATTTATAATAAATATAATCTATTATATTTAATCTGCTTATAATAAATATACTTATTATACGAATCTGCTATTTATAATAAATATAATTTATTATATTTAACATTATTCCTCAATTAGTCTTGGTTTTAGCGTTTCGAGACTTTTTCATAAAAATATTTTTCATACATTGCATTAACAACAAAGGTAAGCAAAGAATTTTTCTATTCTCTGCTTCTGCTGCCTGGGCATCCGCCACGTCTGATTCATCGCGCTCACACACATCCATACCACCTCGGTGATGATCCCAAGATCGGACGCAAGTGCGATCACGATCCGTAGACGTGGACGCACAGATCACGTGGTCATACACACAGATCCGACACAGATCACTACGCTACCGATCTGTAGTTTCCAATGACGGATCCTCAGCAAATCCACATGCGTAATTTTATTTAATATCGACCCCAGATACAACAGACGCTTAATCATATCGCTGTGGATCTCATTCGGGCTTCGCGCTGCTTTTTCCCTTCCAGCATTTCAACATGTCGATCAAAATGGAAAGCAACGAACAGCAATTGTCGGGCGTGTAAAGATAGAGACTAGACTACTAATCCTTGTGGAGGCCACGGTTTGTGAATGGTACAGCTTGTAAATTCTGTGCTATTTGACTGGTGTAGGAAAGAAGTTTGTGTAGAGTGCATGCCGAAATATTTTAGCTACTTGATTGACATTATTGACTGAACAACCTCCCCTAAGCACATGCAAATCATAATGGAATAAACTTGATCAGTAAATCCCGAAAAACGAAGAAAACCATATTTATTTTCTTAGGAAGGACATGATGGAGTCATTGGATAAGGTTGGGAATAGAAGGAAACAAAGAAAAATTTCCTGGGATATGAAAATTTCCTAACTGAAAACATCAATAGAAATAGAAGAGGTGGTTTTTTTTTTTTTGAACCCTTCATAACTGCATTTGGGGAAGTCCAGTTTTCCAGATTTTCTTTCCTTCTTCAGTCTTGTCAGCATCCAAGAGGAGCTTTTTAATGTGTGTGCTCATGTTTATCTGTTCATTTTTAAGGAAGCAGAAAATGGTACTCTTTATAGTGCCCTTCTACAGAATGCAGAAACAGTTGCATTGATCTGTCCCAGCCAAGGTAATTCCAACTACCATAAACCATTGACGATTTTGGGTTTTTTTTTTTTCTGTTTAGAGCTAATTTTGAAGAAGTCAAAATTTTTTGATCCATTCTTTGCAGGAAGTGGATTTCCCAAGAAAGCAATTCCTGTGACCCCACTCGAAGTTGGAGATGAAATTCTGCTGATGATACAGGGTGGAGCTCGGCACACAGGGATCGAGATTAAAGAGTTTATTGTTGAAAAATGAACAATCAAGACAAAAAGTTTTTGTCCATTTGAACTTAATCCCTTATAAATGAAAATTAGATTCAGGGTTAAAGGCTTTTGTATCTGATTTTGGCAATTTCTTCATGAGGATTTCCTCTGGTACTAATGAATCAAATGTATAGTTCTGCTTCTAAATTTGAATTGAAATTGAACTCTTTGCTGTTGAGTCTCCATTCATCAACATCTCAACTTTGTTTATGAACTGATAGATATTACTGTAACTGGATTTATGACATGATACTTAAACTTGTCATTGTCTTTTCTCCATCTGCTTCCTGCAATTAGTTGTAAGGAGATTTGAGAAAACAAGATAAAATAGATGAGGGCCACAGCAAGAAAACATCATGGATTGATTTTTTTTCATGCTCAAAACAGAGTACAATCAACCAAACAGAAAGCTCCATGATTCTCTCTAGGCCACTCCTTTGATCTCCTCCACCTACACCTCTCACTCACATCTCAAAAAGGAAAAACCAACACATCACAGCATTCACTTCAAGACCAATCTCAGCATTTTTTGTTAAATTTTTCAAGATGCCCCTAATCCCTTTAACAGATTACAAATAAGTGACGGGAAGAAACATAGGGTCATGGAAACTGGTGCCATATTTGCTAGAATTAGGGTTTCGGGGATCGGTGAGGAAGGTTGTGGTTATATGGAGATGCATGAGGACCATTTGGTATGGAGAGACTGGATTGGAAGGTATACTGGTTGCTGACTGCCCATTACTAATCAAATCTTAATGAAATACATCAGATACGTTTCGCACTCACTTTCATGCCCAAAAAACTGTCTCAAACTTCTAGTATTAGCTGTTTGTAAGTGTAGATTAGTTTATGGACTCTTACTGAAGTCAGCTCCCTGTCTGATGTGAGTGATAATTAGTAGAGTGGTTTTTTTGTTTCTGTGATTAATCTGCTCAATTATGGTGGCTTTCTAATCTGGAAAAATTCTAAGCTTTCTTCACAAGAAACCTAAGAATGCAATTATGACGACTTAGGCAGATTTTTTTTTTTTTACTTAACGTCAATATAACTTTTTCGCTTTACTAAATAATACTTAATAAGATAAGATGTTTCGTTTGCTTTTTAATATCGCATCAACGCCTGCAAATTTTCCTCGCTGAAGAAGGCTGTTACATCGCTTTAAGCATTTACTTTTTCGAATTTTTTAAATTTTAATAATAAGCTCACTTAAAATAAAAAACAACAAATAATTTAAAGCTATTTAAATTTTCAGTAAAAGTTCAAAGCAAACTATATCTTAGTTTCTTTGTCTGAGTGGGCTGGTGGAATTTGTCTTGCATGCTACCACCATTTTTTATCTGAACATCTTTTTCTTCCGATTATCCTCCAATGTGGAGGCTTAAGAAGCCCAAGCCACTAAGTGATACCTTGTTTACCAGATCTAACATTTATGTACATCTTCAACTCTCATTCGTATTTTAAATTTTCTTTAAGGAAACTCAGTTAAGGTAAGGGAGACTTAACCCTCATATATTTTGGGTCTGTTTCATGAATGTTTTCTGACCATTTCAGGATTCAGGTTAAGACTTTATATCTCCAATTTTGGTGCAAGCATCTGCCTAATGCAACCCTTCACCTTTCTTTGGGACAGAATACCCATATGACAGATACAAACTGGATACAGGATGGGCAAGGTCATGTAGACCAGTAACTTAACCTGTGTTCTACTTTTGTCGATTACTGCCTCATCAACTGTTCTTGCCTATTGTTTTCTTTCTTGCGTGGAATCATTACCTTCCTCTTAAACAAATATGTTGTCTTGTCTTTGAAAGTATATAACTATTTCTAGCTAGTATCTTTGTTATTTTTTAAGATCCTGATTCATAGTTGTTCCCTGGTTGTCCATTTATTTCTTAGGTGATACCTGCAGAAAATATAGTTGCAGCATTCCAAGGCAGTCAAATAACAAAGTCTTTGCTTATGTCAAAACTCCTCTGAAGCTCAAGTTTTCTTGAGGTATCTTTCAAGTATTTTAAAATGAGAACCACTAAATGTTACAAGGGTGAAGCTTTAGTTAATTAATACAATTGAATGTATTGGTCCAAATGAATCATGATATTTGTTTTATTTCCATGTTTTGTTGTTTGTAGGCCTTGGAGCAAGGTGGGTTAAGACTTTTTTTTCTCGTTCGTGGAGTGCATGTTCAGTGTTTGGTTTTATGCCCCTGAGGAATTGAGTTTGGCAAGCACATAAGATTTTGGTCCATACTACACAGCGTTTGCTTCTTTCCATACTACACAGCGTTCATAATAGTAGCCATTGGGCTGTTAACTTATAAGGTCCGATTTTACAATCAGATCACTTGAAATCTAGAGAAATTAATTGAAACTGCTCCATATTAAGGATCTGTTTGGCAGCTTCTCAAATATAATTACATATAAACTTTCTTTAGTTTATATGAGCTACCTCTTTCCCTTGCTAACCCCACCCATTTGAGGACCTCAATTGCAATACACTGTTTTGTGTTTGATTCTTGGAAAATACTAATGAAACAAAATAATATTAAAGAAAATTAATGGCTAATATTAATTTGGTTATTATTAATAAAAAATTCCAAAGATTTTATACGCATTTAAGTTAAAGAATCTTATGTGTGTGTGAACATTGATTCTCTACTTTTGATTGACTCACCTAAGTCTTCTTGGTCAATAGTTAAACAAGGTGTAGCTTGGAAAAATTTAACTTTTGATTGCTTCGTCCAAGTTTTCTTAGTCTATATTTAAAAAGTATATAACAGAAAATTTTATGAATAGATATCATATTGATCAACATCAATCAATGTTTTTTCTTCAAATTATTGAATAGCAAGTCTACTTAACGTAGAATTTGGGGTATAACTTTTTCTTGGATACCATCAATCAATGTTTGTGGAGTACATGTTCAGTGTTTGGTTTGCTTCTTTCCAGACTACACAGCGTTCATAATAGTAGCCATTGGGCTGTTAATTTATAAGGTCCGATTTTACATGAGATCACTTGAAATCTAAAGAAATTAATTCCAACTGCTCCATATTAAGGGTCTGTTTGGCAGCTTCTCAAAAATAATTACATATAAACTTTCTTTTGGTTATTTTCTGATTAACTTGATTGCACACTAATTATGTGTCATGTAAAAGTTCTAGCTCAAAATACATTTTTATCAAAAATATCCAATTCATCCCCACCATGTGCTGAAAAAGAAAGGTCATTGTGGTATGAAAGGAAGAGGCAATATGAGCTACCTCTTTCCCTTGCTAACCCCACTCAATTGACGACCCTCAAGTGCCAGACACTTTTTTGTGTTTGATTCTTGGAAAACTATGGAACTGTGAATATCACTGTTTATATATCACTGTGAGTTGTCAAACTATGGAACTCTTAATTTCTCAAAGAGAGTATTTTGTTTATATAATGACTCATGAATTTTAAACTATGTGGTTATCTGAAATTTTGAACTAATTTTAAAATTTATTAAACACCTAAACACTTTAACAAAAAGCAGTATTCTTTGAGATGAATAAAGAAGAATAGAGGAGGATATTGGACGAATCAAATCTCAGAGATTGGATCTTATTTTGTGAGATTTCTTTGAAAGGAAGATATTTCATTATGGTGAATATGGAAGGTAATCAGGATCTTATAGTTAGCATGTTGGGACATATTAGGAATCATGGAGATGCAAAATTTTGAGTAAAGATCTCCTAGAGGCTTTTAAATAAGAGAGATGACATTTATGAAAGTGAGAGAGAAGACATACAAGAACACACACGAAGGAGATTGATTGGAGAAGTTGTTCACGGTTGAAGTAGCGATTGCAAGTATTACTCTAATTCTTGATGATGAGTAGTGTTCATACACATCGTTGAATGAAGTTGGGCTTGAGGGATTCTAGATGTTGTTGGGAGAATGAGGGGAGCTAATCTTATGTTTCACTATGAGAGTATTAGGCGAAAAAGGCATTAGAGAAAGAGGGAGCCTTTTCTTATATAAGAACAAAGCATGCTTTGAGTGAAAATAGTGAATTCGCTTTTTGCATATCTCTTGTGTCACTTTGCGTGTGTGGTGGTTTATCTTCTTATATCATGCAGTTTAATTTTTCTGATTTTCATTGATGGTACATATCTTGATAAGAACGCAATCTGGATAGCAGTGCATCACTTGATGCAACAACATATAGATCATGTCAAAACAAACAGTTTTTTAATTATTTTTCATTGTACAATTAAAAATCGTTCTCAAACATAATGCTTATTTTCTTCAAATTATTTGATGGGAGGGGTAGCAAGGAGAATAAGGGATGCTGTTTTTTCTTCCCCTTGTGTCTGAGTTAACGATTAGAGTCACTTAGGTATTAATTGCACGCCAACTTTGAAGATTTCAACTAGTAGATCGAACATTAGGTCACATCCTGCAACTAGAAGAATTCCAAAAACAAAAGCAAAGGAAAAAAACAACGAGACTCATTACACTACCACACAAGCAGAAACCTTAGAAAAATTGAAAAATATCCAGGTTTATTTTTATTTTTCGTAGAGCGTTTTCTTTGAATAGTGTTTAATAAATTAAGTATTTAAATGTTTGTTTTTTCTAAAAAATCAAAAATTAAAATTTTATCTAAATTTTGAGACAATATTTTTAAATAAAATCTTAAAAATACATATAATTTTTATTTAATTAGCATGAAATGGATCATGAGGATTTGATTGAATAATAAAATATGATTTTCTCATATTTGAATATTTAATTTTTTTTCGGATAGAAAAACCTTCAAAAAAACATTAAGAAAAATCCAAAAAGTCAAATAATTTGATTTTTTCTATTCAATCAAAATTTCAAAAATTCAGCAAAAAGTCTTGAAAAAGTAAAAAAAAAACAAACACTGAATGCTGAAAGCAAATTGTTTTAAGCAAAAATCCAAAAAAAAACAAACAAACAAACAAATACAACCTTAGTTTAACTCCCAAAGACTAAATCCCCACTACCAATAATATTTACATTTGGTGAGACTTTACTCACAAGTGGTTAAGAAACATGATATTTGTGTTCAATCCAAATAGCTTGAGCCACCTCTTGTAATTTTAGGAAAATGGGTTATTGAACATGATATCAGAGCTTTATTTGATGGGAGGTGATAGAATTAAAAAATAGGCTCATGGTAAATTTAACAATGAAGTGATGCGCGTCTATTTTTTGGGCTGTTGATGCAGAGGCAGCAGGGGCGGAAAGTACAGGGTCAAGGAGGATCTACGAGGCGAATAAGAAGGTCCATATCGAAGAATCGAGATCATATATCGCGCAAATACGAGAAAATAGAATGGCCTGCTGATATATTATCGCAGATCCGTCAGCGTCAATAAGGAAGGAAAATAATGGCGATTATCGCAGGTTGGATCTCCCGATAAGGAAGGAGGATTATCTCAAACTGACGACTCCTTAAATCACATGCCAGAATCGGATATCGACGAAATAAGAAATATCCGCTGCGATGGGATCACAATCCTGTCGTGAAAATCAAACTGGTAAAACATCTACTATAAATACGAGTCCACCCCATCGGTGAAAGGTACGTTAACACATTCTCCTCCTAAGCAGTCTCTCTCTTTGCTTTCAGAAAGAAACTGACTTAAGCATCGGAGCGGCCACGAGCATAGCCCTCGCCGATCCTTTTTCTTCTCTCTTTTGTTCTTGCCGGAGAAGGTGCCACGTCGCGGATGCGGTCAATAGAACCTCACTCTGATCTGTTTCAATCCAGCGATCTAGACGCCGGCATCCCGGCCCTCGAACAATCAGGGTCCGGCCAACTGACCCCACGCTCCGGCCCGATTCGGAGTTAAAAGACATCATCGGTTGGCGCGGAAATGCGGCCAGGAGCGGCGGTTCCTTTACAAATATAATTGATCGCTCCGATTCTTGATGGTAGCGACTTCGGAACCTGGCGAGAGCCCAGCGCGTCGCCGAGATCACGGGATACTAAGCGATAGGGGCGGTAGGCCTCTGGGGCAATGGAAGTGATGCGGGGCCAATACGAATGAGTGGAAGCCGCCGCCTCGTCGATCGGTAGCCTGATGATGGAAGAACTAGAACAACTCGCTGAAACGGATCACGACATCGGCGGGAGAACCGACAAACCCGGGCGCTCATAACATCCCCTCACGAGAAGCCGCGGCCTGAGTCACGACATTCCGTGAGCGAAGCGGAGAATCCACCTAAGCCAGAGGGCATGGACCACGATTAACCCCCGCGGAAGAAGAGAACGAAGCAATGGTCGGAGGACGTGTCGAGAACGAAGAACCACATCATCCCCCACTTGGGTCGGAAGAAGCGATCGTAGGAAGCGAGAGGTTTAGGAGTCTTGGCCGGGAGCTTCGGCCGTGTGAAGGAAGTGGTTAAGGGACGTGCCGGACCTTATGGACTACCTTGGTGCAACAGCTGAATCACACTTCACGGTCGGGTATTCTGTTATCAGCTTCGGTAAAATTCGAATATCCGCAGGGTGGGGAAGCTTGCAGTGAGCGAGGACCAGTCGACCATCTCGATACTTACGAGAATCAAATGGAGTTGCATGGGTATCGAGAGACCATGTACGGTCTGCGAAGACTTTAGCCGCTACGCTGAAAGGCCCGACCTTGGCTTTGGTTGATAGGATCCCCTATTCATCAATCTCTTCATTCGAGAACTATCAATTGCTTTCGTCTCGGCTTCATCGGGCCCGGGACGTACGGGAAGCTAGGGTTACCAATCTATTGACCCGTCAGCGGGGCTGTGGGGAAAACTTAAAGTCATACGTGCAAAGATTCAGCGTAGAGGTCACACGAAGATAGGCGATACCGATGAAAAATTCACCATCACGGCGTTCATTGCGGGGTTAAGGTGCGTCGAAGGATGCGATGTTTTCCATCTCAAAGAACCCCCAAGCGAAGCATGGCGAAGTACTCGCGAGCGGAGAAATATATAAACGGCCAGAAGAAGCCCTCATGTCAGGAAACTCTTCCACCGTAAAGAGAGTCGCGACGAGACAACGACGAATGAATAAAGACAAGATGACCGGGACCGATCCGGGGAAAAGATCGAGAGCGATCCCAAAGGAGAATCACCGGAGACCATACGGGCCCTTGCGTCCCGAAGACGACGGCGTTCTGCCTTTCGGGCTTCTTTCCCTAACGACCTCGGTATCACGAGTCTGCATGAGTACGAAGCGAGCAATTCTGAGATGGCCCGGCTCGGATGAAATCGAGGATCCGCGACAAGAACCAACACCAAATGTGCAGTTCCATAGGGATTATGGGCATCGCACAAGCGATTGTATATAATTGAAGAGAAATAGAATATTTAATACAACGAGAGGATACCTCAGGCGTTTCATATCTCCGAGGAGCGAAGCCCGAATCGGGCTGGGTCCCGAGTCGGCCAGGCTCAACAACGGCCTCCTGAGTAGCGACGACTTCGTACGAAACCCTTGGAGAAATCCACGTGATCTCGGGAGGATTCGCAGGAGGAGGAGAATCTAGTTCGGCTCGGAAGGCCCACCTGCGTAGCATCAGATCGACAGGAATAGGAGAAATACAAGCAGTATCTAAACTGCCGCGACTCGACACCACCATCACGTTCTCTGACTCGGACCTGGAGGGATGCCAGTATCCCCATGACGACCCATTGGTGATTCGCGCAATTGTGGCCAACACAACAGTTCATCGGGTTTTAATTGATAACGGGAGTTCCGCTGACATCATTTTCGCGTCAGCCCAGCCGACCAAAATGGGCGTGGGAAAAAGCGAGCAGTCGACACGCATCTGGGGTTTTCGGGAGAAAGGTATTACCATTGGGGCTCCACATTCAGGCGGTGCTCGCCTGACGAAGCCCCTTGCCGACGGCAGTGACGACAAGGTTCCTTATCGTAGATGTCCCGTCAGCTTATAACATGTTGCTAGGCGGACCACTCTCTCGTCATGATAAAGCCATCCCCTCGGCGTATCACATGATGATCAAATTTGTACATGGTGTAGGAATGGTCAGGAGATCGACGAATTGGCCGGGGGTCTGCCGCCTCTATGGAAACAAGAGGCGGTCGGTAGTGAATGTGGGCCAGAGCTGAGCATCTCAGATGAGTTATCTACACCGGGGCTGAGCCTGGAGGAACTAGAATCTAATATCGCTGGATAGCGACCCGAACATCTCGCCTACATCGGCTCTAAGCTAACGGAGACATAGCTAACCTGCTCAGTTTTAAGACAGAATAGAGACGTTTTCGCATGGAAACAGGCAGACATGGGAGGAATCGACCCTACAGTAATCACTCATAGACTGAACACCAACCCATCCTTCAAACCGATCAAGCAAAAGCGCAGGAGCCAGCGTAGAAAAATGACCATCAACGAGGAGATCGGCAAGCTCCTCCAAGCAGGAGCAATCAGATAGGTAGAATATCAGAGTGGTTGGTATGTTGTACTCGTCGAAAAGCAAGCGGAAAGTGGCGACTCTGCATCGACTTGACATAAACAAAGCATGCGAAAGAGCGGCTTCCCTTTCTTGGGAATCGACCTCATCGTGGAGCGCCACAGCGGGCCCGCGGGCTTCTCGATTTTATGGATGCATTCTCTGTTTGTCCGGTCAGCATGGACCCGGATGACGAAAAAGACCTCTTTCGTCACGGCTCGGGGGAACTTATTGTTATCATGTGATGCCATTCGGTTCGAAACGTTAGGAAGGCGACCTACCCGAGGTTAGTAAGCCAGAATGTTAGAGCGAATAAGTAGCAACTATGGAGGTATACGTAAGGCGACATGCTAGTAAAATCCACTCCTGACCCGATCTCCACATCGCTCGCTCACCGGAGGCGTTCCAGTTCTAAGAATTACAACATGAAGCTGAACCCGGTAAAATGTGCCTTGGTGTCGGTAGGAAAATTTACGGAAGCCGTAGTGACCATAGGGGATTGAGGCAAATCCGAGATAAAATAAAGCTGGCCTTTCGACATGCCGTCGCCATCGAGGAATAAAGGAAGTCCAACGGTAGCGGGTAGGATTGCGGCCACTAGCTGGAGTTATCAGGGCGAGTGACAAGTGCCAGCCCTTCTTCAAAATCCTGAAGAAAGCTTTCCAATGGGATGCGAAGTGTGAGGAAGCGTTTACAACGTTAAAAACATACCTGAGTTCTCCGCCCCATCCCTAGTAAGTCTGATGAAGGAGAACTCCTTGCCTCTATACTTAGCCGAGTATCGGACTTTTCAGCAGTCTTGCCTCATCGGAGAAAAGAGCGAGTTCGGCGCCACATTTTATTACTATTGCAGGGCTCCACAGAGAGCGGAGGGAGAATCCCGGATGGAGAAAATTCATCAGTCTTTGGTAACCTGGCAGGAAACTCGAGTCCACTATTTCGGCGCATACCATAGAAGTCAGACGGAGATATCCAGATGAAACAGAGTATTGCCTGAGCCGAGGAAGCCTCAGGAAGAGAATTTGTGAAGTGGGCCATAGAGCTAAGCGAGGTCAGGCAGTGAATCTGTAGAAGGCGCAATGAAAGGACAGGTCTGGCAGGCCGTCATGGAATTCACTCAGACGAACTTGCTCAAACCAACACTTCGTAGAAAAGGGCTGACCTCCAAATTTGGAAGCTCTCACGTAGATGGAGCCTCAAATGCCTGAAGCGGAAGCGAGGTCTAATTTCTAACCTCAGGAAGGGATAGACGGTAGATCGCACTTAGATTTGGGTTCCATGCTTCAATACTTGAAGCCGTATGAGGTCGTGATAGCAGGCTTCAACCTCGCCCATTCATTAGAAGTCGATCAGCTAGAGGTATACAGTGACTCTCAGCTGGTGGTCAGACAAATAGAAGATGCCTACGAGGCCAAAAGTGAGACGATGATTCTATACCTCCAAAAGGTCCGCGATCTATTAAAGAAATTTGTGTTGGTTCAGATCAAACATGTCCCCAGAACAGAGAATTCCCGAGCAGACGCCTTGGCGAAGTTAGCCACAGCCTCACAGGAAGACCTCGGCAGGTCAACGCCTATTGAATACTTGGTCGAACCCTCTATCGATCCTTATAGCATGTGGTCACCCGGGGTAGAGTCGATCTGCATTTGGATGGACCCATTTGGAATTATATAATAGATGGGAAGCCCTATCAGACGACGAAGAAGCGGCGAAAATAAGAGGCCCGAGTCGACCCGGGTTCCTTAATCATGAAGCCTCTACAAGCGAGATTTTCACACCCCTTTCTTAAATGCATGTGGGGAGAGGATACCAAGTACGTCTTGAGAGGTGCACGGGTGTATCTGGGAATCATATCGGGCGGGCATTAGCGGGGAAAGGTCTTAAGGCGAGGAATGCGGCTGACCATACTCGAGGATGCAACTTACCTGGTCGAATCACGAGGTCTGCGCGGAGCATAGGAATCTCGCCTCAGGTCAGGCCCTTAACAGCAATCATAAAGTCTTTGGCACTCCAGCAGTGAAGTTTGGATTATATAATTGGATTTACCATTGGAAAGGGCGGTGCAATTCATAGTTGTTCGGTGGATTCTGCTTCTGAGTGGCGGAAAGCAGGAGCCTTTGGCCAGTGCGAACAAAGATCACCTTGATTTTGTGTGGCGAGGCCATCATATGCGGGGTTTGGCATCCCAGGGAAAGGCCACAGTATCCCAGGGCAGCGGAAACGAGTTCGCCAAATTCGAAATTTTTGTGCCGAGCTCGGAATTAAGAATTATTACTCGTCCCCAGCACATCCGCAATCAAATGGGCAGGCCGAAGTCACTATCAGAACCCTTAAAGCTGCCTTGAAGACCAAGTTGGAAGACCTTAAGGGAAATTGGGTAGAATACCTCCCTGAGGTACTATGGGCTTACAGGACAACCTGAAGTCGACCTTTCGGGAAACCCGTTTGCCACTGGCCTTTGGCACTGAGGCAGTAGCTCCCGTAGAGGTCGGAATAAAGTCTCCCAGGATCGAGTTAGCATCAGAAGAACATAATGACGAGGCCCTTCGTCTAAACTTAGAACTTTTAGATGAAAAGCGTGAGGAGGTTCAAAGGCATACGGAGGAGTATCAAAGGAAAACAACGAGGTACTATAATCAAGTCAACCCGGGCTAGCTACGTCTTGGAATGACTTAGTCTTAAAGAAGCTCTGCGGCGAAAGAATCCGGCGCATGGAAAACTAGGCCTCATTGGGAAGGTCCTTACATCATATCCGAAGTATTGAGCTGAAATTATGAGCTCAAGCAGGAAGAGGAAAAATCTTCGGCATACGTGAATCAAACTGTAAGCGTTTTTACCCGATGAGCAGCTCGATTTGTAATGTTAAATAATGCCTTATCGGATCTTATGTGACAAATGGAGCGTTCATTGATCATTTGGTTAGACATCTCAAACAGTTCATATATGTAAGAAACAGAAAAAGGCACAATAAGAAGATTCATAGACATAAAAGGAAAAGTTATTCTTTATTTCAATAGAGTTACATTCAGTTACAGTCGGTAGTGTTCTCGATTACGTCTGAAAAGTGCTTAGTACAAGCAGTTCCCTCGAAAACCAAAAAAAAAAAAAAAAAAAAAAAAAAGAAAGGAGGAAAAGAAAAAGAAGACAAAGGAAAGACCAGGAATGAAAAACGGAGGAAGAAAGAAATGGAAGATTTGGTGCGGAAGAGAGAAAATTGGAAAGAGGAAGAAGAAAAGGGATGGAAGGAGTTTATGCAAAAAAAAAAAAAAAAAGAAATGAAAAGAGAAAGAAGGAGAAGGAGAAAAGAAAAGAGGAGGGAGAAAAGAGAGGAGAGGGAAAAGAGAGGAGTAGAGGAGAAAGAAAAAATAAAAATAAATAAAAGCGAGAGAGCGGTCACGAGAGATGCACCACCCTCTCCGGACGCATTCCCTAACGCGAAGCTAGGCAAAAAACATGACTCCCATAAAGGGGAGACTAGGGAAAAACACAACTCCCATGTAGAAGAATAGTAGCGCCGACCCCAATCTTCAGAAGGATCTCCGGTGAAGACAATCAAACTTTGGTTCTTCATCTCACACAGATTTCAGTTGTGCACCAGAGAAAGCAAAGTATATCTGAAAAACAACCTCTGACAATGAAGCGCTATTTATAAGAAGATCAGAAAGCACTCAGCATCCGTCTGTCGTTCCAAATTCTCCATAAATCTGCATTAAAGATGCTCGCCTCTTTCCAAGGATTGAAAATTAACCAGCAACACGAAGCGTTTCAGCATATCGAACTCTTCGACTACCACTTGACCTGTTTGCCAGGGAGTGGCTTGACTCACGTGTGAGTGATCCACTTTCAGCCGCGAGGGCCACGGCGCTAGCGAGTCCATCCCGGCTCGAGTACACATCGCCACTCGGTGCAGAGCGCCACCATTGGCGAGCTCACGTCCCGCGCGAGGCCCGCGGCTTTGCCTCGGGAGTCGGACCCGGCTCGGTACGTACCACTCGGGCTGCATCGCCACTTTCGGCTAGACGCCACCATGGCGACTCACGCAGTCGCACGGTACGGCGCCTCGAGTCGAGCCAACCATTACATCGCCGCTCGGTACGGAACGCCACCATTGACGAGCTCACATGATCCGCTGGCGCAGCTGTCACGGGAGTCAGACCCGGCTCGAGTACATTGCGCTGTTTTGCATCGCCACTCGGTGGAGCATACCATCGGCGAGCTCGCTGATCCGCCTGAGGCCCGCGTTGCCTCGAGTCGGACCCATTTCAGTACATTGCCACTCGGCTACATCGCCACTCAACAATTCACATTGACGAGCTCTTCCTCTCAGATCACTCGGACGAGCTCTATACAACCATTCACTCTGGCAGGCTCACATCTGTTGTGACTCTAGCAGGCTCTTCCTCTCGAGATCCTTTCAGACCCGAGGCTCTACCGCAGCCAATTCACATTGTGAGCTCTTCCATCGACTCACTCGGACCAGGCTCTACAGCCAATTCACATTGGCGAGCTCTTCCTCTCACTTATCACTCGGGCGAGCTCTGCTCCTGACTATTTCACGTTGTGAGCTCTTATCTCGGATCACTCGGACGAGCTCACATACAACCATTCCCTTTCCCTGACGAGCTCTTCCTCTCGGATCACTCGAGGCGAGGCTCTATCGACCATTCACTCGTGAGCTCTTCTCTCGAGATCCCTCGGAGCCAGAGCTCTACTCGGCTCACATTGTGAGCTCTTCCCATCAGCTCACTCGGGCAGACTCACACCACGGCAATTCCATTGTGAGCCTTCCTCTCAGATCTTCGGACCGAGCTCTATACAACTATTCATAATGAGCTCTTCCTCCTCGAATCCTGAGGAGCAGGCTCTACTCAACGAGCCCTTCCTCTCGAGTTCACGAGGGCGAGCTCTTTGCCTAGCCATTCATTGACATTCTTCTAAAGATGAGCCATGGAAGGCCTCACGACTCAACTCATGCAAGTCGAGCAATGGAGGTCAACCATTCGAATTGACGAGTCCCATCAAAAGCAAGTCACGCAGCCCAAGGAATCATCGCCACTTTCGGTGGAAATCAGCGAACCGAGAAGCCCTACACTCTCATCTTGACGACCTCACCATTCCACGCCGCGCCACGCGGCGCGGGGCTCGTCTCGGCTCGGCCCGAGAATAAACCACGCGGCCTCGATGACCCGGTTGCGAAGCGTTCGGCTCAACTCGAATATTCCGGTTGGTCGTTCAGAGCGCGGAATGCACTTAGAGCGAGAGACCTGGCTTGACACATATAAAAAAAAAAGAAAAAAAAGAAAAGGAATGAATATTTGTGAAGTGGAGGCCACATGTATCTGGGCTCCGAGGGCCCGACAAAGCAAACAAGTATACATGGGAAGGGAAGATATGAAGAGAAGTCAAAATCAGGTTAGCAGAGCTGAGTACAAGGACTTAGGCGTCGGCGGGGGAGAGATAGACGGAGAAGAAGGGAAGTCGAAAACTCGCGGGAGTCAGGGATCTTGGGAATAATTTGCGAGAGAAGATTCCTCGCACCCATAAATCCTTGGGAAGATAGGATTGAAATCTAAATGCGCATAACCTTAATTGCCTTCTGCTGGAAGCGGAAGCCACTGAAGCCCGGCGCTTGGTCTCTCGGTCTTGATAGCCGTCCCTCCCGAGCCACCAAAGAAATGTCTGGCGATGAAGATCCCGTACGTCAGTGACACTCCTCCTTCGGCCATTTCAGCGAGCTACGGCCTCGGAGGCCTCCCGACGAGCTACCTCTAGCAGCGCCTTGGCCTCGGAAGCTTCGCGGTGAGCCACATCTAGCTGCGCAAGCTTATCACCTAGTTCGCCATTGACTGCACGCAGCTCCTCCTGAGACTCGCGCAGCTCACCCCGGGATGAGATAAGTTCTTCCCTAACCGTTTGAAGCTCATACTGGGCCGATTGCAACCCATCCCGGGTCTCAGCCAAGTCGTCTCGCACAACCCGCAACTCGCCACGAACCTCGGCTTCGCCCTCGACCGCCATCGAGGCTACTCAGAACCGTCTTCTACACTTTGCTAGAGCACGTGAGCACTTAGTGTGCTTTCGTCGGATTTAAGCCTCTACGCCTCTTCGATGTCTGTGCGCTCGTCCGCGTAGCTCGATGCGCACCGGAAGTAAGAGAAGCGCCTTCGCCTTATAAATCGGAGCAATTTTCACATGCTCATTTGGATTTGACCTTCTCGGCGAACCTTTCCAAATGGTAGCTGTTTGCACATCGAGCATGGGTCCCGACATCCTGCAGCGAGTCGGTGCGGAGATAGACACAGCGGACACGAGGAGACTTGCACCGGCGACACCTTGAAGAGACCAGGCCCGAGCCTGCGTCGACGGGCAGCGCCGACCTCCCAAGATCGGGGAATCCCTTAGAATGGACGCGATGTGCTGTACTTGGCTCGGCGTTAAGAAGCGAAGGAATCCCCATCACCAGCTAGTTTTCTATTCGGGCCTTCTTCTTGACCCCTCGCCGTGACTGGCATGCACGCCGTAGTTCCCAGCGGTGATGGGCGCAGCCAACGGTACGTTCGGCGGGTCCACACCAGAGATCTTTCGCCTTCGCCTTGGGGACGTGGAGGGAGTATGACTCAAAACTATAGGAACACACGCCCACGAGCAATTGCACACTTCGAATGTTGAGGCGAGCAGGCCCGAAAGCGAAGATACTGATCTTGGAACCTTGGCGAGAAGCCGGCCCTATCTTTATGTAAAAGCTTGGGGTTTTTCCGCTTTACACTCAGGGAGCCCGGGGATAATGCCTCGGTCAGACAAAACCTCTCACCGGGTGGGAGTGGATGCAGAAGGACCAACGGGAAAGAATTTCTTGGAGGGAGGAGGTGAGGGCCTTAAAGCAATAGGGCGACGTGGTCTTCGATTCGAGGGCCCGGCCAATGTCCGTTTAATTGGCTCACGTGAGGCGGCGGAACACATTTGGCCCGATCTGACACTACGACCCATCATCCTGTTTGAGATCGTCAGAGCACACAGGGAGAAACGGAAGGACCGTGTCAGTATTCGACAGCCTCGTCTGAGTCATGCCCGAATGACACGGATACTTACGGAGATTCTCATAGGTGGTCAGGACCACGAGGCATGATGTGTCATCTTTGTCGAGGAGGTCATATTCCCAACCTCGACCACTAACAAAAAAGTAACGACCCTTCCATGACCTATGAGAAGAAGGGAGATCGGAAATTACCAAAGGAGATCCAGGACGCCTAGAAAAATAAAGGAAGCCCTCGGTGGTATCCTTCGGAGTAAAAAGATAAAGAAATGAGCTATCTTAGGAACAGGAGTCTGCATCCCCTAAAAGAAGACGATAGACCGACTAAAATACCCGAGTAGGCGCGAGTTGGGAGGGCGGGCTTGTTGAAATGTTGGCAGCCCCTTTTATGAAGGGTGCGAAAGGAAAACGAAGACCATTCTGAAAGGCGACCCCGAACACACCATTTTGGTACGGAACTACGTAAAAGTCGAAACATCGGGGACCACACCCAGAACATCAAGGAGGTCGGAAGCGTTCGTAGTAGCTATATGAAGGACCGACCTTCTTTGGGCCCACGTTTTTAGCATCTTTGGCGAATAAGCGGTCGAGTGTCGGATCCTTGGGGATCTGTGTCAGGCTCACTCTCCCCTTGCCTTGTCCTGGGGGGAAGGGGTATGCAAGGGCATCTCGGAGTTCAACCGCGTAGACGATCGACCTCCTAGTCCATCAATATCGGCAACAATAGGAGGTCGCGTCATAAGAACGACCCGGACCCATAGCGAAGGCAAGCGACGAGAAACAAATTAGGTCGGTAAGCCACCTGGCGGCCGTGCGGGTACCCGATAAAAAAGCCAGAAATAATCCACGGACACAAACGGACCCGAAGAGGCAGGATAAAGGCTACACAAAGGGCGAATGAGAAGACCCGAAGAAAGGGTCCGGTCGAAGCGGGCAGGCGAAAGATATCCACGAAAGAAGCGAAGGAAGCGGGAGGAGTGGGAGAAATGAGCGCGAAAACTGAAGTCATCATTATCGCGAGACATACGCGGCGACAAGGCCTTAACTAACCCGACCGGCAGAACACGTGGAGCGCAGCCGATCGGGAAATTACGATACTTGCCCGGCTTGATGTACCACGAGGGCTAGAGAACAGCTTGATGGGGTCTAAAATAGGCTCGTATGCCTGGCTCAAATGAAAAGTGATGCCCCCAATCTGACACCGGGCCCTCGATCTCTTAGGCCCAAGCGAAGGCCGAAAGTGGGGTCAAGGAGGATCTGAGCGAATAGAAGGTTCATATCAGCAGAATCCCGGATCATATCTGCGTAAAATATAATGACCCCTAACAGAATATTATCCTGCCGATCTGACCAAACCTTATCAATAAGGAAGGGAAAATAATGGCCAGTTATACCAGCGAGTTGGATCTCCCCCGATAAGGAAGGAGGATTATCTCCAAACAACGGCTGCCAAATCTGTGCAGAGATCGAATGTCAGCGAGAAATAGAAATGCTCCCACCCGATGGGATACGAATCTAATCGCCATGGCCCGGTAAAGCATCTACTTATAAATACGAGTCCGCCCCATCGGTGAAAGGTACGTCAGCACGTGCGCCTCCCTGTGATCTCTGCTGCTTTCGAGAAGCCGACTTAAGCATCGGATGGCCACGGGCGTAGCCTCGCCAAACCACTTTTTTCTCTCTTTTTTGTTCTTTGCGGAAGGAGTCTTAACGTGCGAATGCATGAGATCAATAGAGACCTCCATCTACGATCTGTTTTGATCAAGCGATCCGGGCGCCGGCTGTCCGGCCTGGAAACAATCGAGGTCCATTTCGGCGACCCCCACACGCTCCGGCCCGATTAGGTTAAAGACATCATCAGGAGGTATAAGTTTCGACCATCTCTACAATTTTAATTTGAGTATTTATTTCTTATTTGAAGTGATGCCGTTATAGGGATGACGATGAAGCGGTGTGAAATACGATCTCAGTAGGTCTGATTAAGTTAAATTGTTTTCCATACCCGTTCCACCTAAAAAATCAAACGGGATGGGCCAGGGCAAGTATGATGGGAGTGGGAATTTCCCACTAAGTTAAATTTTTTAAATTAAGCAAACTCTTCTACGTCTTTTCGTTGATCTTATTGGTCATCCTTTTTAAATTAAGAGGACCCTCAATTACAATACCTTGTTTTGTGTTTGATTCTTAGAAATACCGAAGAAACACAAGAAAATTAAAGAAAATTAATTGTTAATATTAATTTGTTTATTGTGTAAAAAAGTTCAAAGATTTTATATATATTTAAGTTAAAGAATTTATATGTATTTTAAATTATTTAATATTTATATAGATAAATCAAAATAAATAAAATGAATTTGAAATGGGAAGCAAAGATAGATATGCCTCTATTTTCTTTTAGCAATAAAAATCCCTTTAAGTTATTAAATTAGTTTATCAAAAACTTTAAAAAACTTTTAAGTATTGTGTGTTTGATAAACTAGTTTAATTAGCTGAATTTTTAAAAAATGGTTTTGAAGAATTTGTCAAATACCACATTTATAGAGGAAAGTACTTTCATGTATCATATATGAAACACTTTTAACCTTCTCATAATCATTACAACCTTAATTTCAAAAGAAAAAAAAATAAAGATATAATTATATATCTTCAAAATTTTCAAGCTACCCTATATAAATACGGACCAAGAAAACTTGGAAGTGGCGTTTGTTTTTCTTGTGTGAATGAACTTCGATTTAAATTTAAATAGTCTTGGTGTGTATTAAGTATTAAGTTGTTGTTTTTAACGTCGATAGTGGGTGTTCTTGCTTCTCGTAATTTGTTGAAGCGATGGTGGTGTTTCGCATTTTGGAAAATGACTTTTCTTAAGATAATAACTTTAACTGTTTTGAACTTTACATTTAAATTTTTTTAGAAATTCCGATAATAAGTCATTGAAAAATTAAAAAAGCAAACCGATTGAGATGATGAAAGTTATTTGAAACACAGACAAAGAAAAGTAAAAACAAATAGCACCTCATACTAATTACGGTTGACTCGTCGAAGTCTTCTTGGTCTATATTTAAACAGGGTGTAGGTTGGAAAAATTTATAAATAAATCCATCATAGTCATGGATCAACATCAATCAATATTTTTTCTTCAAATTATTGGATAGCAAGTCTGCTTAACGTAGAATTTGGGGTACAACTTTTTCTTGGATATCTATTTCTTGCTCTTGGAAATTACAACATAGCCCGTATTTTTTGTATCCATAAGCTGATGTAGGTTAAATATGTATTTCAGTTAGAAAAGAAATACTAAATTATTAAAGAGTAAAATGGCACCATATATATATACTCTCATGAGATTCAATTTTTTTTTATTATTATTTGTTAGATAAGTAAATAAGAATTAATCAAAGACTTCATGAAATTCAAAAGAAAAGAGTTTCGTTAATTAAGAATATTGAAATTAATTATACAGGGGTATTGAGATGGGAAAGAAGAAAAGGACTTATAAGTAAACTTGCATGGAACAGGATAGAAGAAGAGAGGCAGAGACAGAGCCAGTTGGATGGACGTTAATACGAAGACTTTAGCCGGAGACTGAAAGAGAGTTGTCTTGGACATGCTTCCCGGAAGATTCTCTGTTCTCTCTTAGACGCTTATAAAAGTGTGTGTTTTATATATCATGCAATGAATAAAGTATAATTAGATTGAACTGAAGATGGGGTGCTTCATTTCTATAGAAATGGGAGTAACCATCACCATGCTAATTATACTCTCACTTGCTGATGCAATATCATCTCCATCATCATTATTAACTGAAGAGGGGAAGGCTTTGCGCAACACCGGTTGGTGGAATTCTACTTCTCCAGCTCATTGCCATTGGGATGGTATAAGTTGTAACAAGGCTGGAAGCGTCACCGAAATCTTCATTTTCGGTTCCGACAAAGAATTGGGTGAGCTTAGCAAATTGAAGTTTTCTTCATTTCCCAACCTAGTTCAGCTCTCCCTTTATGACTGTGGACTCAATGGTAGCATCCCACACCAAATAGGTACTCTTACTCATCTATCATATCTTTCTCTCGATTATAACAATCTTACAGGTAAGCTACCCCTTTCCCTGGCTAACCTCACTCAATTGCAGACACTCTCCCTTTCTTCTAATAGATTACATGGTTCAATTCCTCTTCAAATGAGCCTCACTTTACTAATCTCACTTACCTTGGTCTCTCTTTAAACGATCTTATAGGTGAGCTACCTCTTTCCCTGGCTAACCTCATTCAATTGAGGCATCTCTCCCTTTATTCTAATAGACTACATGGTTCAGTTCCTCCTAATATTGGGAAAATGAATAATCTGACTTATTTGGATCTTGGTAATAACCATCTTAGTGGTGTCATCCCTTCTCTTCTAGGACATTTAACCAAACTGGAATATCTTTATCTTGATGGTAAGCAAATCAATGGCTCCCTTTTGAAATAGGACATTTAGAATCTGCGTTTCATATTCCTGAACAATAATAACCTTACTGGTGCCATCCCTTCTTCATTGAGTTAGTCTAACCAATTTAACTTATCTTAGCCTCGGAAGTAACCACATCAATGGTTTTATCCCTCCTGAAATTGGGAATATGAAGAGCCTGCTCAGTTTCCAATTGAGTTATAATCACCTTAGTGGTGTCATCCCTTTTTCATTGGGCAGTCTAACCAATTTAATTTATCTTAGCCTTGAAAGGAACCATATCAGTGGTGTCATCCCTTCTTCACTGGGCAATCTAACAAATTTGACTTATCTTAACCTTGAAAGTAACCACATTAGTGGTTTAATCCCTCCCGAAATTGGGAAAATGAAGAGCTTGATCAGCTTGGCATTGAGTTATAACCATCTTAATGGTGTCATCCCTTCATCTTTAGGCAATCTCTCCTTCTCCACTTCTCTTGCTCTCCAAGGTAATCAAATTAGTGGTTTTATCCCACGAAATAGAGTTTGGCTTGTCTACTTTGGACATGAGTAATAACTTATTAAGTGGAAAAATACCTTTCCAATTGGGAAATTTAAAAGAAGTAAGATACTTCAATCTCTCATACAATAATCTTTCCGGGCCAATTCCTCATTCTATTTCGAATAACATTATTTGGACATCGATTGATTTATCACACAATCCAATTGAGGATCAGTCTAGAGCACCACCAGAGCCATTGGACTACAACAAAGGTTCATGCGATGAAATCAAACGTTTGCTGCATTGCAAGAAAAGACACCAAATCAGCATGCTCATCTTGATCATTGTTTCTTTATCTGCAACCTTGTTCCTTTTGGCTTCAGTCCTTGGGTTTCTCTTCCATAAACAAATAATCAGCAAAAATCAATCAGTTGAGACAAAGAAGGTGAAAAATGGAGATCTCTTTTCCATGTGGGACTACGATGGTGCGATTGCTTATCAAGACATCATCCAAGCAACTGAGGATTTTGACATCAGATACTGCATAGGTACCGAAGGATATGGTAGCGTTTACAAAGCACAACTGCCTTCCGGCAAGGTGGTTGCCTTGAAAAAACTTCATGGATGGGAAAGTGAGGATCCCTCCTACTTGAAAAGCTTTGAAAATGAAGTCCAAATGTTGTCAACAATACAACGCGCTGACATTGTGAAACCGTGAAGCTACGTCTACATAATAAATGCATGTTTCTGGTTTATAAATATATGGAACGTGGAAGCTTGTTTTGTATGCTGAGGGATGATGTTGAGGCTATGGAATTGGATTGGGTTAAGAGGGTGAATGTTGTTAAAAGCATTGCCAGTGCTTTATCTTACATGCATCATGATTGCGCCTTGCCTATCATTCACCGAGACATATCAAGTAATAACATTCTTTTGGACTCTAAGCTTGAAGCTTTTGTATCAGATTTTGGCACTGCGAGACGGTTAGATCCCAATTCATCCAATCAAACCCTTCTTGCAGGCACTTATGGTTATATTGCACCAGGTAATTAAACTAGACTATAACCTTCATTAGTCTTTCCCTGTTTATTCTTCAAATAATTTACACAATATTAATGTTTTCAATTGTTAAAAAGTTCTCTCTTTATGGTTTTTGAAAATGTTTGTGATATATTTATGCCAATCCTAACCATGGTTGTACATATTGTAGAGCTTGCATATACTATGGTTGTGACTAAGAAATGTGATGTTTATAGCTTTGGGATGGTAGCGTTGGAGACAATGATGGGAATACATCCGGGAGATCTTGTGGCTAGAGAGACTCATTAACATCTTCATCAACTCAAAACATAACATTAAAGGATATATTAGATTCACGTCTTTCATATCCTAAAGGTTCACGAGTTGCTAACGATGTAGCTCTTACAATATCATTGGCTCTCAAATGTCTCCATTGTAATCCACAACTTCGTCCGTCTATGCAACAAGTATCTTGGAGACTTATGACTAGCAAGTCATTTCCACAAACCAGGTCACCACACGACCTCACTTTGGCAGTGAAAATTGAAAATATTTAAATGACAAGAGAGTTGTAATGTAATTGGAAAGACGATTTTTCCTTTCTTTTTCCTTTCTTTTTTTTCTCTCATTATGAGAAATTTATAATATATGTATCCTTTCTTTCTCATTAGTAACTCAAAGACAATTTTTCTATTTACTTTTTAAGTGATAATAGTTTTATGTGATGAAAGGAAATAAGATTCATATATAATGCTTTCTTAACTTTGAGTGAGATTATTAAATAAATAAATAAATAAATATGTATCATATGATTGTTCATGAGTGTATAAGGTGACCATCTAATTTTTTTTAATTGATTTAAATTTTAGAGCTCTTAATTTCTACTCGAAAAGAGAGTGTTTTTTATTTATTTAATGACTCCTGAATTGTCAAATTATGTGGTTATCTGAAATTTTGAACTAATTTTAAAATTTATTAAACACCTAAACACTTTAACAAATTGTACACTCTAAAATCTTTCTCAAACATAATGTATATTTTCTTCAAATTATTTGATGAGAAGGGTAGCAAGGGGAATATGGGATGCAGTTTTTTCTTTCCCTTTTCTCTGACTTAAGGAATATGGGATGCACGCCAACTTTGAAGATTTCAACGAGTAGAACAAACAGCTGGTCACATCCTGCAACTAAGAATTCCAAAAGCAAAAGCAAAGGAAATAACCACGAAGACTCATACATACACACAGCTAAAACCATAGAGAAAAAAAGAGGTCAAAAAAAAAAAAAAAAAAAAAATTTAGTCAAAAGACATCAAATAATTCAAAATTTGTGATTTTAACCTTCAACATGTTTTTTCTTGAAAAATAACCTATTTTAGATAATAATTCCCTTATTCATTTCATATATTTACATTATCTCTTAAAAAGAATGATTGTTTTTACAATAAATAAGAAGATTATTTTTGTCAAAATTATGACATAAATTGAAGAATGATCAAATTTTCAATATTGGGCTTTCAAAAGGTATTTTAATTAAATCACCCTAAAAAAATCAAAGTTTAACTCCCAATGACTAAATCCCCACTACCAATACTATTTACATTTGGTGAGATTTTACTCGGTTAAGAAACATGATAGTCGTATTTAATCCAAATTCAGTAAGCTTGAGCCACCTCTTGTAATTTTAGAAAATTATTTGTTTAACACCCTATCAGAACTTGATTTGATGGGAAGTATAAGTTCCGGGCATCTCTTTATAATTTTAATTTAAGTATTTATTTCTTATTTGCATATTGATCTTTCGGGCAACCTCATCCCAAACCCGTCCCATTAAGTTAAATTGTTTTTCATACTCGTCCCACTTAAAATATTAAACGAGAAAGGTATAATGGGAATAAAAAATTTTCATACTTGCCCCCTTTTAGCTAATATTTTTATTAATTTTATTTTTTATTTTTTATTTTTTATTTAAACTAATGAGTTCTGACCATTGCAAGTGGCTTAGGCATCGCCTGCAACGACGCCGGAAGCTTAAGCTTTCATCATTTCCTGGTCTTGTTACTCTTACTAATCTCACCACCCTTCATATCTATGATGTTGATCTTCGAGGTCAGCTACCTGCATCGCTGGGTAACCTCTCCCAGTTAAGTAGACTTCAGAAGAAGTGGTCCTATTCCTTCTGAAATTGGGAATTTGAAGAATCTGTCAAGTTTGGATTTCAGTTATAATAAATTAACTGGTGCTATACCTTCATCTTTATATCATCTTACTAACTTATTTGAAACAACCAACTCACTGGTTCTGTTCCTTCCTCTCTGGGCCAACTCATCCATTTGATGGTCTTGAGTTTTTGGGAGAATCAAATCAATGGTTCCATTCCTGAAAAATTAGGAAATTTAAAGAATTTAACAGGTCTCTAGACCTGAGTGAAAACTTTATTAGTGGGAGAATACCTTCCCAGTTTCAATATTCCCTCCGGATGGATTTTTTAATCTCCACAAGACATAAATGGTTCCACAACCAGACTATTACTCATCATTGTTGTTTCTTTATCCACTCACCTGTTTCTTGCCTGTGCAATCCTTGGGATTTTCATTCATTTTCGGAAGGCGAAAAAGAATAGCTTATGAAGACATCGTCAAAGCAACAGAAGATTTTGACATCAAATATTGCATAGGTGTTGGAGGCTACAGCAGTGTGTACAGAGCAGAGCTGCCTTCAGGCAAGACAGTAGCTCTGAAGAAACTTCACAGATGGAAAGTAATGACCCCACTTGAAAAGCTTTCATACTGAGGCACAAATTTTATCAATCACAGTCGCGTGGACGTTAATGTGAAGACTTTAGCCAGAGACTAAAAAAAAAAAAAAAAAAGTTATGTTGGATGCCTGCTTCCCAGAAGATTCTCTGTTCTCTCTTAGACGCCAAAAACGTTTATCTTTACATTATAAAAGTGTGCGCTTTATTATGCAATGAATAAACTAATTAGATAGAATTAAAGATGGTATGCTTCATTTCTTTGGAAATGGGAGTAACCATCACTATGCTAATTGAAGTTTTCCTCATTTCCCACCCTGGTTGTGCTGCTCCTTTCTGGATGTGGACTCAATGGTAGCATCCCACACCAAATAGGTACTCTTACTAATCTCACTTACCTTGGTCTCTCTTTAAACGATCTTACAGGTGAGTTACCTCTTTCCCTGGCTAACCTCACTCATTTGGAGAATCTCTCCCTTTATTCCAATCGACTACATGGTTCAGTTCTTCCTGAAATTGGGAAAATGAAGAATCTGATTTTCTTGGATCTTGGTAATAACCATCTTAGTGGTGTCGTCCCTTCTCTTCTAGGACATTTAACCAAACTGAAAACTCTTTATCTTGATGGTAACCAAATCAATGGATCCATCCCTTTTGAAATAGGGCATTTAGAGAATCTGTGTCTAATACTCCTGAAAGTAATTTAACTTACTGGTGCCATCCCTTCTTCATTGGGCAATCTAACTAATTTAACTTATCTTAGCCTTGAAAGTAACCACATCAGTGGTTTTATCCCTCCTGAAAATAGGAAAATGAAGAGCTTAATCATATTGGAATTGAGTTATAATCACCTTAGTGGGCGTCATCCCTTCTTCACTGGAAATCTAATTAATTTGTATCTCAGCCTTAGAAATAACCACATCAGGAGTTTTATCCACTCCTGAAATTGGGAAAATGAAGGCTTGATCTTTGCTGGCATCGAGTTATAACTTTCCACCTTAATGGTGTCATCCCTTCATTCGTGGGCAATCTCACACATCTCACTTCTCTTACTCTCAAGGTAATCAAATGCGGGTGGTTTTTCCCTACAGAAAAAGGGAATTTGGAGAAACATCTAATGTGGACATGAGCAATAACTTATTAAGCGGAAAGATACCTTTCCATTTGGGAAATTTAAAACAATTAGGATACTTCAATCTCTCCTACAATAATATCTCCGGCACCAGTCCTCTTTCTATTTGGACATCGATTGATTTATCACACAATCTATTTGAGACTCAGTCTAGAGCACCATCGGAGCCATTGGACTACATCAAAGGTTCATGTAGTGAGATCAAAAGGTTTCACGTTACGAAAAGGCGCAAATCATGCTCATCATCGTTGTTTTTCAATATGCGCAACCTTGTTGCTTTTAGGCTACTGATCTGAGGTTTTCTCTTCCATAAATGAAGAATCAGCAAAACAATCGGTTGAGACAACAAGGTGAAAAATGGAATCGCTTTTCCACTACCTGGGACTATGATGGTGTCATTGCTTATCAAGACATCATCCGAGCAACTGAGGATTTTGACATCGAATCTTGCATAGGTATCGGGCTATCACGGCGTTCTGAGCACAAGCTGGCACTACGGCAAGGTAGTTGCCTTGAAAAAACTTCATAGATGGGAAAGCGAGGATCCAACCTACTTAAAAAGCTTTGAAAATGTTGTCAACAATACAACATCGCAACATTGTGAAACTTCATGGCTCATGTCTACATAACAAATGCATGTTTCTGGTTTACAAATATATGGAACGAGGAAGCTTGTTTCGTATGTTGAGGGATGATGTTGAGGCTGTGGAATTGGATTGGGTTAAAAGGGTGAACGTTGTTAAAGGCATTGCTAATGCTTTATCCTATATGCATCATGATTGAGCCTTGCCTATCATTCATCGAGACATATCATGTAACAACATTCTTTTAGACTCTAAGTTTTAAGCTTTTGTATCAGATTTCGGCACTGCAAGACTGCTAGATCCCAATTCATCTAATCACACCCTTCTTGCAGGCACTTATGGCTATATTGCACCAGATAAACTAGACTATAACTTTCATTAGTCTTTCCCCCTAATTATTCTACAAATAATTTACAAATTGTTTATTTTTTTCAATTGTTATAAAGCTTTCTCTCTTTATGGTTTTGGAAAATGATTGTGAAGTATCTTTCTTCGATTCTAACAAAATCTTCAATTTTTTTTTGTACATATTAGCCAGAGCTTAAGTATCACTATGGTTGTGACGAGAAATATGATGTTTGCCAACTTTGGGATGGTTGCGTTAGAGACAATGATTAGGATACATCCAGGAGATCTTGTCAACTTATTATCATCTTTATCAACTCAAAACACAACATTAATGGATGTATTAGATCCACATCTTTCATCTTCTAAAGGGTCACGAGTTGCTAATGATGTAGTTCTTACATGATCATTGGCTCTCAAATGTCACAATTGTAATCCACAACTTCGTCCTTCTATGCAACAAGTATCTTGGAGACTTATGACTAGCCAGTCACTTCCACAACCGATTGGTGCAATGTCGCTTTGGCAATTGAAAATTGAAAATATTTAAATGACAAGAGAGTTGAAATGTAATTGGAAAGAAGAATTTTCCTTTTTTTTTTCTTCTTTTTTCTTTTTCTAAGAAATTTATGATATTTGTATCCTTTCTTTCGCATTAGTAATTCAAAGATATTCTATTTATTTTTTCAAGTGATAATAAATTTATGTGATGAAAGGAGTTATATAAGATTCATATATAATGCTTTCTTAACTTGGAGTGAGATTTTTAATTCTAACATTGTCCTTATTTTTCCTTATAACTAATATCAAAATTTGACATCGGCTATAATTTTTCATATCTAAAGGCGTAATAGTTTATAAACATTTATAGCACTAAACATTCATCATTTCGTAGGACACTTAATTATCTTCTCCTTTTAACAATTAATCTAATTAGTAATATTTATGGAAAAAGCAAAGTTGTATAATTGCAATATAATTTTATTTGCATCGTGAGGATAACAAATTTACTCTCTTACTTTTAAATAATATCTTAACTATTATTGTTTGGCATAGAAATGAAATTATAAGATTATGTATGTATGTCTAAGAGGACCACTTATTAAAAACATGAGCGGGAATGTAGAAATACTAGGATGACATTCAAACACCAAAGCACATATATGTGATGCAATATCAAGAAATTATGATAATATTTTGCAATTTTTTCTACTATATATTCACTGATCCATGTAAATTTCGAAAACATATCACTACTAAATAAGCATAAAAATTATATTTTCCTATGCTAGAAAAATATTCAAGTATAAATATTCATGCTATAATTATCCTTGACTTTACATCAATTTAGACATTATATTTACTTGACTTTACATAAAATGTTCTTGACTTTATAAAAAAATACATTTTTATTCATTTAAATTATTTTTATAACAGTGACACACTTGGTAAAATATGAAAATATTTAAGTTCAATTATTTTGATCAACTATCCCTTTAGGGTAACCTTGAGGATGGCACATTTTTTAAATTCTATTGACTCTTCCAAATCTTCTTATTGGTCTTTTGGTATAAATATGGTGTAGCTTGGAAAATTCTATCCATCTTTAATGGAAAAGCCTACCCAACATGGAATATGGGGGTGTGCGAATTGTTTTATGAATTTGATGCTTCTGGAAATTATGCCTAGTTCCTAATTTTCTATACTCATATATTGGTTCATCATTTTTTCAAATAACTCTTCTAAGTCTTCTTGTGGTCTTTTGGTATAAATATGATGTAACTTGAAAATTTTATCCTTTGAGCAACAGTAAATTATTTGATGGCAAAGCCTACACAAGGAATATGGATTGAAGTTGCTTAATGGATTTTAATGCTTCTGAAAAGTATGCTCAGATTCCTAATTTTTTATGTTCATACATTGGTTATCGTTTTTTAAATTAAGTTGACTCTTCTAAGTCTTCTTATTGGTATTTTGACATAAATATGGGCGTAACTTGGAAAATTTTATCCATCTTTGAGAAACATTAAATTATTTGATGGAAAATTATACTCAATTTGGAATATTGGTTGAATTTGTTTAATGGATTTTTGTACTTTTGGAATTGTCACTCTTTAAATTAAGTTCACTTTTCTAAGTGTTCTTATTGGTCTCTTGGCATAAATATAGTGTAGCTTGAAAAATTCTATCAATCGTTGATCTTACATCAAATTATTTGATAGGAAAGCTATTTCAATGTGGAATATGGGGTGAAGATGTTTAATGGATTTCAATGCTCTTGGAAATTATATCCTAATTCCTAATTTTCTATGTTCTTATGTTGGTTATCATTCCTTAAATTAAATTGGCATTTCTAAGTCTTCTTATCGGTCTTTTGGCATAAATATGGTGTTGCTTGAAAATTTCTATCCATCTTTAATAAATATTCAATTATTTGATGGAAAAGCACAATGTGGAATATAGAGTTGAAGGCGATGAATGATATGACTTATTCTACAAGTTATGCCTTAGTTCCGAGTTTGTTAGCCCTTGAGGCTTGACAAGTGGCAAATGGGTGGGATAGGCATACGTGAGAACTATGATTGAATCTTTGTAAGAATAAAGTATTACAATGTAATATGAAAAAGTGAATAAAAGTGAAAAAAACAAAAAAAAAGTTATGAGTTTGTTATGTTCATGTGTTGACTTGTTCAAGGTCATCTCATTTTGGAAAGCAACATCAAATCAAAGAGGAAAATAGCACCATACTCCCATAAGATTAAACATGTTTGTTTATTTGTTCAATAAATGAATAATTAATTGTCAATGAGACTTAGCTCAAGTGGTTAAGAGCTAGGGTGGGCATAGGAAGGGATGGGGTCTAGGGTTTGAGTCTCAATAGAGACAATTGTGAGAAACATAATATTATGATGTAATGAAAAATGAATATATAGATATAAAAAAGTGAATAATTAATTAATCAAAGACCTTAATAGGAGAATCTCGCTGTGAATTAAAAAAATGCATATTTAATTTGAAAAGGGATTACTTAGGATTTAGGAAAGAAAAAGAGGTTTGACATGTATAAAGTTACATACAATCAAACCCTGTTTGTAGGTAGTTATAATTATACTACATCAAGTCAACTAAATTATAATCTTTATTTAGTTTTTTATTGCTTACTCTATAAACAATTCACAAACCTTTAATGTTTCTAATTATCGCACCTTCTATTAAGAAGAACTAACCAAGGGTTAAAGATATGAAATATTCTACTTGAAGAGAAGATATTACAATAAGTGAAAATATTGCAATAATTCATCGGGGCATATCAACCAACAATAATCTTTTGGATTCCAATCTTGAAGTTGTATCTGACTTTGGCCTTGCAAGACTACTAAATCCAGATTCTTCTAATCAAACCCTCGTTGCAAGCACTTATGGTTATATTGCACCAGGTAAATTGTTTAAGCTTGTTTTTCATTACTACAATGAAAAAAATGTTGTTATTTTTAGCAGGGGAGGATTTAGTATAGGCTTAGTAGGGGCACCTAACCCACTAAACTTTTTTTTTTGAAAAAAAATTTCCCTTTAAGCCCAAGGAGCTTGGAACCTAAGAACAAAGTTATGCTCCCACTAAAAATGCATCAACCCTTTACCATTGGGCTATACCCTCTACTTATTAATCCTTACCAAACTTATGCAACTTAAATATGCCACCACTAAAACCAAATCCTAGCCGCCCTAGTTAGATTTATGGCTTTTTCCCTAATAGCTGCAATACTCCAATACTCTATGTTTGTATAGGATTTGATGGTATTGTGAGGATTAAGCATTGTGGGCATTTGCACTAATAGTCGCATTAATGTAATCTTGTACCGAAGTATTTGAGATAGAGTTTTTCTCATAGTTTTCCTTTTAAGATTTCCATGTAAATGTGTGTTTAAGTTTCTCATTTTTATTTCTTGTTGCTTATTTTGTATTTTCTTTCACAACTATCTATACTTTTTCTTTTTCTAATATGGGTGACAAAAAAAATGCTTTTTTTCTTTTTTACTGGTTGCAAAGCTTGCTTATACCATGGTTGTTAGTAAAAAATGTGAAGTTTATAGCTTTGGTGTTGTTAAACTAGAGACAATAATGGGAAAGTATCCTAAGAAACTTATGACCCTATTATCATCGTCTCCATCATCAATATAAAATATTTTGCTTCAAAGGATATCATAGATGCATTGTCTCTCACCTCCTCCAATCAGCGAGTTGCGGGTGATATAATCCTTATAGTTAAGGGTAACTTAAATGCATACATTTTAAGCAGCAGTTTCATCGACAATGCGAGAAGTATCTTTTGGGAGCTTCTTGATAGTAAATTGTTTATCCTACCTTTTAATGCAATTTCACTTATGCAATTGAAGTCGAAGTTTCATAATTTGTGTGGCAGTGATGATACGAGAAATGAGAGGGTGTAATCTTATGTGTTGTACTAAGAAGATAATTATGATAATTTTAAATTTTGAAATGCAAGGTCATGTTTACTGTGGCTGGAATTCTTTCTTATTATATATTACTCTCCTATCACTATAATCCTTCCAATTATTCGAATCTTTATTTATTCTTCCATCTTGTTCCCTATTTTATATTTATGAGAGAAAAAAAACAATGATAGGGATCACTTTAGATTGCAATGGTATCTATGACACTACAAGAATTTTGAGATATGGTGACATAATTTTAGTTGGGTTCACAAAAATCTGCAATCATAGAGTGTAAAAAAGCCCCACATCTATTTGAGTAGCAAGTGAAAGGTATTCTACGTCAAACTTAAAGTTGCAAGAATAGGAGCTTTGTGCTAAAATAAATTTTTTTTTTAATTCTCAAAATAATACATATTTCAAAATAATGTTCAAACTAGTATCTTCTTATACCATGTCACCAAAATCGTGGTTAGTGACTACGATTTAAATTTTTTTGAAATAATTAAAACCGTAGTCACCAAACAAGGTTTTAGGCTTAAAGTTAAAAGTATAGTTGGTGACTCTTATTTGTCATTTTTAGTAATAATCATCCATTTCTGAGTTACACCAACTTACAGCTATAAACACGATGTTAGTGACTAGTTTTATCTATTTAAAAAAATTTAAAATCATAATCATTGGATTTGATGACATGATAAGGAAATCTTAGTTTGAGTATTATTTTGGAACATATCTTTACTTTCATTTTATTTTTTATTTTTAAAAAATTGTTTTGGGACACCACTCCAAGAAAAGATTGAGTGTTAGTGTTACTATAGAAGCACATGTACTTCCAACAAGGAGTGGACCACTCTTAAGGTGAGAATCATTAATAACATTAATAACTTTTAGTGAGATTATTAATCTTTTACATTGTCCCTATTTTACCTTGCAGCATCATCATTTTCTGATGAAAAAAATGTTGTTATTTTTTTTTAGTAGGGGAGGATTTAGTATAGGCTCAGTAGGGGCACCTGCCCCCACTAAACTTCCATTACACCCCTACCGTACCCCATATGAATGTCCACACATCAATTTAGTGCAATCCGCACAAAGCAATTCCATTCATGTTTGAGATACATTTTGGTGGGGGCCAATTATCATGGGCCACGTCAACACCTGCAGTAATAGAAAATGCAGAATTAGATTAATTGAAAAGGAATCGTACATTGATAATTGATTCACATTTGCTAAAGAAATTAAATCATGAATCACGTGGACATACATTCATAATAATATCGAATTCTAGCTAGCGATGAACACGATTTTGACCAACTAATATTCATATTTATATATTTATATTTATATTTGCATTATCGGACTACTGTGTGGTCTAACGTTACCATGATACTTTTATGTATATTTGTAATGATACTTTTGTAATATATATATATATATATATATATATATATATATATATATATATATATATATATGTGTGTGTGTGTGTGTGTGTGTGTGTGTGTGTGTGTGTGTGTTTATAAGAGTGTTTATAAAAAATAAAGTGTTTATGTAGAGTTTAGAGAAATTGGCTGAAAACAGGGGAAATTGCCAAATTTGGGCCGCTATGCCCCGGTTTGCATTATTTATCAGCACTTAACCTTTTCCTTGCAATGAACCTCCTTAAGGTCGTAACTTGCTCGTCCAGACTCCAAATTAGGCGTTCTTGGACTCGTTAGAAAGCGTAAGAAGTTTACTATCCCAAAATACAAAGATTGGAGCCTTGGGAGATCATTCTACAACCAAAAAGATTGAAATACAATAATTGCTACTGCATGTCGAATTTGCTGAGTTTTTACTTTTTTGCTTCATATTGCCTCAATAACTTGGATTTGGTCCTAATTACAAATATGAATGAAAATAGTGTTAAAACACTTATTAATATACTAAAAACATGCATAAAACTACCTAGAACATGGGGACAAATGAGTACAAAGTGTACTTATCGGCTTTATCTTGAAGACTTATACTGTGAGTGTTTCCACAACCAGTGGTACAATGTCACTTTGGCAATTGAAAATTGAAAATTTTAAATGAGAGAGTTGAAATGTAGCCCGGAAAGAAGATTTTATTTTTCTTTTTTTCTTATGAGAAATTTATGATTTATGTATCCTTTATTTCGCATTAGTAACTTCAGATAATTTTTCTATTTGTTTTTAAGTGATGATAAATTTATGTGATGAAGATGTTATATAAATCGAATTCTAACATCTCTTATTTCACGGTTATGTAACCCCAAACACAGGGGGTCCACTTCTTTACCACTTGTAAGAGTCGTCACAATAGGAAATCTGCAGCCGACGAAGAGCCTCTATCGTCTTGGCCTTGCCTTCTATTGCGTGCAACACAACGCCACACTATCGCGACAGCAAAACTATTGGTCTTGTCTAACCCTGTCGCGACATGAAAATTCTCTCACCTAGGCCAAACCATGTCGCGACAAGGAATTTTCTGTTGCGACAAGAAAACTCCTGTCAAGGCATAACCCTATCACGACATGGAAGCGCCTGTCGTGACGCCATATGGCCACGACCAAGCACGTAGCGACATGAAGGGTGCATCGACCTCTTGTCGCCGTAGTCTACCGATGCAGCGACAAAACCTACTATATCTACTGACGGAGAAACAAAACTCTTGTCGCGACATGGAAAGGAACTATGTCCGACCACATGGCGCCCTCTGGTGAGAACCATGTCGCGACACAGGGAACCCTTGTCGTGACACAGGACTAGAAACTCTATTGCGACCAGGAATTTCTATCGTGACACAAACTCACCCCGAACTATAACAATAGCTACAGGTCGTCCTGCCTCCAGCTCTTTCTGGCCTATAAAATTAACATGGCCTCTCACAATAAAGGCAACATAAAATCTAGGAAAAACACACAATTAAAATGTGCGAAACAATTTTCGTAATGAGTTTATAACAACTCCTTTTACATAACAAGAAGCTGGATCAGCATGCAGAATTTTACAGAATACAAAAATAAGCCTGGATCTGGCCTTCTTCACCACTAAGGTCTTAGACGAGTTTCATCTCTCAGTGAACCTCTGCACCTTAAATGATTTTCCCATGACGGGGTGAGAAATACCCAGTAGAGAGATTCTCCTACAAGGGTTACTCCCCATTTAAGTGCACGTGCAATGCCATAATTTAACATTTATCAACACATTGAGCAAAACATATGCATTTTACATGAATGCTCTCATGTCATGCCAATGTCCCAAGCCCTCACTGACTCCCTCACACATGCACATGTTATGTATGAAAAACCTTCATTTCCAAAACAAAGATTTTCAACATATTTCAACTCCTTTGGACATTCTCAGAAAAGTAAACATTCAAAGTCATGTGTCTTTTGTGGAGTATGAGCTTTCGGGGGTTTTCTATCGCGTTAGTACTTTCCAACACTTTCACGGACTTTCACCACTAGACGCATGTGTCTAACCAAAAATACAGGCCTTTCACCTGAGGGGGTGTCTATCCCTTCTTATTACTACCTGACACATAATTTCAAATTGTGAGACTCTAGAACGTCGTCCCTCTTTCAGAGCCCACCATTAAACACCAAACATAGTGTCCTTTCATGCCATGCACTTACACCCGTTTCATGCGATGCCCCCCGTGCATATGCAATGCAGAATGTCATTGCATGTTCTTTCATGTTACATGCATGATGAGAGCTATATGCAACATTTATCATTCATGGATAATCAAATCTACAACATCCAATTTACATCCATAATACAACCCATGTAAATACATTAGTTCAGCATATATCCACATGATTTTTCACACACTTGCATGTCACTTAATCAAGCAACAACACACAAAACCGGATCTTTATGTTAGACCGAGCAGTACACCTGATTGACATGTCGATCATGTCCAGCCTTGGCACCACAAATCACCATAATCGAAGCCTTATTTTTCGGCCAGTACAACTACTTCATAAGCTGCGATTCGAGAACATAAAGGCCAGGACAACGGTCCATAATTCACAACTGGTTGTCACTTGGCCCATTCTTGAACCAACCCCCACCATTAGGGCTACACCTCCTTGGCCATCGAATGGCCTTAGACAAGGACTAACCCCGGAGTAGGAGAGAACCCACCTCTTGGAGAGCCGAACTAGCTCACTTCTACGACCAGTTGAACCTCTTATTGTTGAACACTAGACACGATAGATGCAAACTTCCTTTCCTCCCTTTTCCTTTCTTTCTATCTTTTCCTTTCCTTCTCTCCTTCTCCCCCACGAACTCATTTTGAATTACGGGTGTAGGACACCTTTCTTAGTCATCTTGACACACAAAAATCACCATGCCGTGTGTTCCTCATGCCATTTCTCACCCACTTGGTTCATGCACTTAATGAGAGTATGACACTTGGCTTTTCATGAGCTAAAGCGTTCCCGCTATTTGGTACACATGGCACGTGTCCTGTCACCATGTGCCTTGCCCATCTCTCAGTTATTCGCTGTAAAATACGTGAAATTAGGCTTGTCCCATGATTACATGTAATTCTCTTGTGCAAGCTAGATTTCACGAGATGAGCTGACAGGTGTGGTCAGCGTCGTCATCAGAGATCTAGAGAGAGATTCACAGAGACTTACGGCTGTTCTTGTGTCCCCAATCATCTCACTTTGCAGGGTCCTCACATTCTCATATCTAAAAGGAGGCTTAATAGTTTATAAGCATTTATAGTGCACTAAACATTCATCATTTCATAGGACCTGAAATCTACTGAATTTTTCTTCTCCTTTTAACAATTAATCTAATTGGTAATATTTATGGAAAAAGCAAAGTTGTATAATGTAATATAATTATATTTGCATGTTGAAGATAACTAATTTACTCACTTACTCTCTATTATTTTTTTCGCATAGAAATGAAATTATTTACTCTCTTATTTAGTTTTTTATTGCTTACCCCATAAATAATTCACAAACCATTAATCTTTCCAATTATTGCACCTTCTATTAAGAAGAACTAACCAAGGGTAAAAGATATGAGATATTTTATTTGAAGAGAAAGATATTACCAATAAGTAGAAAATATAACATTGAAAAAAATTTTTATACAAATAAAACAATTTTTTTGCCAAATAAAGTCAAGTTAAAATTATAAACAATAAGTGATAAAATATAAATAGTAAAATGATAAAATGATTTAATAAAAAATTTTAATTTTATTTATATGTGATAAGTTTCATAAAATGAATAAACATTTTATTTAGCATTGATATAAGAAAAATCTTATTTCCTAAACATCTAAATAATAAACATAATTTTTAAATCTAAATTCTATAATCAAATGTAGTATAATAATATATAAAATTATCAAGTTCTTTTATTTATCGTATAATATTTTTATTTTTTGTCCACAATGCAATTCTATTTATATTAAGATGTTCTTGTTTATTGTTTTTTTTAATGGATAAAATTAATAAATATAAAAATTGAAAAGTTTCGTGAAAAAAAAAATGCAATGCGGATATTGTTGGGTCTGAAATTGTCCATATCTTCGTCTCAAGGATTCTCTGAAGATATTTACTTCGGATATCGTCGAGCTTGATGAAAATTTGAAATAAAGGTAAAGTCCGCGAGGAGTTTATGCTAGACATGGGAAGTTCGGACTAGAAGGAGAGCAGCCGTGGAAGTAGTTCGGACTAAGGTAATTTTATACTGTAGAGACGTGCCGACATGGGAAGTCTAGACTAGATGGAGAGCAGCCGTGGGACGCATGTGATTTCGCTAGCTTAGAGCTCAAGGAACTTGGGGAGCAAGTAATCGATGAACTTGAGATCTATTTAGCACATGGATAAAGATCAAATCACAAAAGATCCGAACGTCTAAGCTGTCAACCAAAATTAGAAACTTTTTAGGATTCTATTATGAAGAGGATACTTGAGCATCAAGTTTTCTAACTCTGATGTGATAGCTTAAAAAAAAGAACATAAAATATAAGGTAAGGTTGAAGTCATATTAGAATAATGATCCAACTATATCAAAACTTCCAAGACTAATTAGCAAGACTATAAATTCAAGACTTGAGAAGTTATCAACAAGGATTTTAGCAGAGCTTCAGGAAGAACAAACGGAGTTCAGACGTGCTGAAGGAGTGTGGAGTGCAAATACTTGGTTCAGGTATTGCACGTTAAAAGTCTTTCACCTTTAGTGAAAGATGATGCTTTTTATCTTCTTCATCTTATATTGATGTAATGTGGGTACGGGTGTGCAATGCTATTAAGAGCAAGGATGAAAATTTCCAATATTTTGGCCGAAATATCGGCGAAATATCGGTTATCGGCGACAACTGAAGTGAAATCGGTTATGGAAATTTGTTTGAGGGAAAAATCATTGAAAAATCGGAAATTTCGCCGATATATCGGTATCGGACCGAAATTTCAGCGAAATTTCGTTAGTGAAACACACGAGCGCGTGGGTGATTTTTTGCTTCAAAATATTGGAGATATATCGGAAATATCGGTAAAATATCGGAGATATATTGGAAATATCGGCAAAAATATCGGCGATATATCGGGATATATCGGCGAAAATGTGGTGAAATCCTAAGCTTGATCAGCGGTTATGGATTGATCACGTGATTTTAAGAAGATTTGCGGTCATATTTGCACAAAATTAAATCAAACGGCTATAATTAAATTACAAATATTTTTGACCATCATGGTTATTTTGACCCAAAAATCTATAAATACCTCTAAAATCATTCAATTTGATCACAAATTCTCTCTTGATATCGATCTTCATTTCGGTCCAAAAATTTTCTTTGTGATATCTCTTAAATAACTATATATTAGTTTATTTGATAGTTTATATGATTGTTTTCATATTTTAAAATTAGTTAATTTAGTAATAATATATTAATAAATTAACATTTCATGTTCGTTAATTTTTTAAAATCAAGTTATATATTGAGTTAATATTGTGTATGCATATTATAAATTTATAGTATTATATATGAAGTTTTCATATTTTAAATTAGCATTTAATTTAGTAATAATATATTAATAAATTAATTTTCATGTTAGTTAATATTTGAAGCGACGTGTGGATGAATACAAATTTCCTATCCGTAGAGAAGTTGTAGATAAATAGAGACATTATCGTGACATGTTACGTCTTATAATCGATATTATCGAGAACAAATGTCTTGGTATAAAATATTGTCTTTCTTAAGGTGGATTAGTGTCGAATGTTGCGATTAAGTCGCGTCCGATCTTTTATTTTGATTTTAAGCTACCATTCGCGATGTATATATTTGATTATTAATGTCGTTTTTACACTTTTAAATGTTCCATGAATAATAAGGACTCGGCCGGATGCCCTCGGGGTCCCGGGTGGTCGCTAGTGGGTTATTGTACAATCGAGGAATGCGAAGGACCCCACCTAAAGAGAAGTAAACACATGCAATCTTTGCACAATATCTACCCGATTATATAGAAAAATCCGCATTGACCTATCGAATGTAGGTCATAACCACAACATACATAATAGGGACCCATATGAGTTTATCACTAATATCAAACGTGAGTATTTGCGAATTTAAGGTTCTGAATGAAAATAAATAGGTCGCATTAACGAGAGGACGAGATGGAGTGGGATAGGAAATGCAGTGATTGTCGCGAGGTAGGCGGTGTTGGATGCAGTGCGAGTAGGCCTCTGGCGCGGACTACAGGAGCAATTTAAAACAATAAACGTGAAATAAATCTCGAGAGAGATTAGCTGAATTTATAAGGAAATTAATGTTTAATTTTTAAACATTTCATCTCACCAGACCTCCGTCACTCGCTGTAAGGTTCCCAGGATTAGCAAACATTTCACAAAACCAAGCTTTACGAAACCCGACAATATGAAAGTCATGCTCCAATAAGTTAACCCACTTCATTATCAAGAACCTTATAACTGAATTTATTCCACCACATAAAAATTTGGCGCATAAAACATATGAATGTCATGTACAATTAATCATGAAAATACGATAATCATAACTATTGAAAAGGTTATGCCCTTTTCGAAACCAACAATGTCTTAGTACCATATAAATCAACTATGTACCATACCATATACACCAGCGATATTACCATCGTTATACGCCCGACAATATTACCATACCATATACACTAACGATGTACCATGTACCCATCCTAGCTATTAGGACACCCACCTTACGATAACCAACATCGGGAATTGTTGTAGTAAAACTAATGATGATAAACCGTCAGTGAAGCGAGCCACTCTACGTAGTAAATAACATATAGCAGTTGGATGAAACCAGCCTCCGTCATAGTGGCAAAACCCGAAATACCAAACGTCGGGTAAGCGACCTCGGGAACCATGGAAATAATATATAACCGTTGGATGTAACCAACCTCACGACAAATGGCAATGTCAATATACTAAGCAAATCTCAGGATAAGCGGAGCCTCACGGTCGTGGAAATAATATATGACCATTGGATAAAACCAACCTCACGACACCGTGGCAATCTCAATACACTAAACCGTCGGGTAAACCCGACCTCACGGTCGTGGAAATAATATATGACCGTTGGATAAAACCAACCTCATTTCTGATATAGTGCGAACCCGATCTCGTCTGATATGGTACATCACCTTATAACCTCTAACTCAATGTCCTTACTCACGTGTACTTTTTCCAATGTCACCGTATCTTAGGTTAAGAATTTATGAACTTACTTTCCACAACTCAATCAACTACATTGAAGATCTTTAGTTCCTCAATTCAAGCGGTGAGAAATACCTCAATGACCATATTCGCCAACCAATTATTAAGCATATATTTGAAATCCATTTCATAAAACAATAATTTCTCAAGGGGGTTTAAAACCCAATCTACATGCCCCAAAATGTCTAAATACCACAGACTCATCCACGAAGCCAATACAACTTCCAAACAGTGAAAATGTTGACAAAATTCACATGAAATGATAACTTGTTTTATATAAGACCGATAATCACATTTTGTATGCAACCAATCAATTGATCAAAACAGAATATATATAAAGTATTTAATCACAATAGATATATCAATATAATACCCCAATCATTTAAAAACATATAAACCACTCACAGACTACAGACGCTCAGTCTGTTCTCTGTGAGATCGTCCCAGACGTGAGTGTACGTAATATAAATAAAAGCAGCGGGTTTAGGCTCCGATAAGCCCGAGCAGAAACAACATTGGAATACCTCGAAGGCCTTAGAATAATTTTTAAGAACTATCAGAAACCATCCAAATTTGAACTCAGACGAGGTCCAATTACCGCAGTGTGCCCTATAGGCCGATGCAAAGTGGGGCTTTTCATCAGGGAGCTAATTCCTCGAAATTGAACCATCGATAATTCCTAAAACATCGATTTCACTAATCCAACTCCGATTTTGTTCAATTTGACCAATTGGTACTCTATTTGATCCAAACTTCGGTAATTACTCGAAACAACCTAAAAATGGAAACCTAACCAAGCGGCGTCAAATTTACAAACCACATATCAATGGAAAGCCCGAGAGACCAGGAACTCGCCAGTACCATTACCTTGGTCAACGGTCTACGTGGTGGCCGGAAAAGCTTCCGATCGGCCGTCGGCCAACTTTGTTTTTCGTTGTAACTTTCAAGCGGTAAGGAATACGCAAAAGGGACCGGAAATGAGTTCGGGGAATTAAAATGGTGGAAGAAGCTGTAGAATTGGCCTAAAGTGGCCGGAAATGGCCGAAAAAGTGGAAAACCTCCGGTGACTCACGGTGGCCATGCCATTTCCTTGTGGCACGTCCGGCGTCCGGCGTGGTTGGGCGTGAAAACTGCGGCGGCAGCGTGCAGGTGTCCCCCCTTCCTCCTTGGGCGGCCGCGTGTTCTTTGGTGGTTGGCTGGAGGTGCCTCCTTCGATCCGATCTTCCACGGTGCGCCAAATGAGCAAGCGGCCTAACTTGTGTTCCGGTTTGGAAACTTTTTTTTTTTTTCCTAGGGTTTTGGGAGCTCAAGAGGGTGTTTTGGGGCTAGGGTTTCGTTTGGCATCCCACGAGTTATGTTTATATAGGGTCTAGGGTGGCTTTCGGGTAAATCCCGGACATAGCAGACGATAAAAAGTCTTCTTTGTTGAACTTCTCATAAGCGTAACGTAAGTCGGATTGTGATGTTCCGCCCGTCTATGAACTCGTATCGGCCGAGGCCCTGCGAAATAGTGCTTTAGTTAAACCTAAAACTATTCCTCCTCGAAAAAAGTCCAAACTTGGTCAAACTTGGTCAAGTGTGTTCTGAAACTTGTATTATTTGGTGCTTGGTCGTTATAATGAATTTAAGTATTTTTGTAATTTTCGATATATCAATATTCGTAAAAATATCCTGATATATCCATAAAATGCAAATAACGATATATCCATCGAAAGCAGATATTTCCAATCTTGATTGAGAGAATTGAGAGGTTATTCTAAATTTACTTCTATGAGTAATTAGGTTTTAAGAAGGCGTGAGTAGAAGGAGTTTAAATATACGTAAGACTAATTATAAACCTTGAATCAAATCAACAGAAATTCTTGCATCTAGAGCACAACCAGTAAATATGGCGGGTTGTCGAGCCCAGTATAAAAGATTATATGTCTTATCTTTATTATAAATTATACTCATTTGCTTTCTGCACACTAAAATCATAAAAGTTGACATCTGTACAATCTTTGGACAAGATCACAATCCGAACAACAAGGACTATTACCTCGAACATATTATATAAATAAATAAAAGTTCAAAAGACTGAGAAAAAGTCATCACATGGAAGAGAGAGGGAAAAAATTGAAAGCATCATGCAAGAAAAATGCAACGAGGATAAATATAATAAATAAATAAGTGCAAAAGACTTGGAAATGTGCATCACATGGAAGAAAAGGGTAAAAACAAAATTAAAAAAAATGGATAGACTTGACCTGTCATATCAATGATCCCTTATTTTCTTTTCTAAGTGCAATTCATTCATGTTTGACACTTTAAGATACATTTATGTGGGTAAACATCATGAATAACGCGAACACCAATAATAGAGAGGAACAAAACTAGATTGAAATGGAATCGCCAATAAGATTTTATAAAGAGGCCTGGCTGGCAGTCATAGGATTTCCTTCATAGAAGAGAAAGTGGGGACACACATGAAATACACAGAAACCAGACCAAGAGATGAGTGTTGTGTATATTATAAATTAGATCACAATCGTGTGGACCGGTGTGAGCTTCCGGGAAGAGTCTCTGTTCTCACTTAGTCGACGCCATTCCAACAACTTTTATATTTACATTATAAAAGTGGGTGCTTATTTTATGCAATGATGAATAAAGTAGTTAGATAGAATTAAAGATGGTGTCCTTTGTTAATTATTTATTAATTTTTAATTGATTCAAGCTTTGTCGAACCAAGTTTCAAACATCTAAAACAAACTTAATCAAGTTCGATTTTTGTAGTTTTTAATCGAAGTCGAGTTAAATTTGAACACATATTGACTCTGACTCAATTACACACCTAATTACAGATTATTATTTAAAACACCAAATGATGATGTCATATTAAGAAATTATAGTGCTTATTTTATATATTATTTACTTATAATATGTTAAAAGGTCACCTATAAATGTCTAAGACTTTTTTTTCTCTTTCGTGGAGTGCATGTTCCGTGTTAGGTTTGCTTCTTTCCAGACTACACAGCGTTCATAATAGTGGTCATTGGGCTGTCAACTTATAAGATTCAATTTTACAATCAGATCACTTGAAATCTAAAGAAATTAATTGAAGCTAGCTCGTAATGAAGTCTTTGTTTGGCGGCTTCTCAAAATAATTACTTATAAAAGCTTGGCTAGTTTATTTTCCGTTAAGCAGTTGCACACTGATTATGTGTAATGTAAGAGTTCTCAAAATACATTTTTATCAAAAAAAATCCAATTCATCCCCACCATGTGCTGAAAAAGAAAGGTCATTGTGGTAGGAAAGGAAGTGGCAATATGAGCTACCTCTTTCCCTTCCTAACCCCACTCAATTGACGACCCTCAAGTGCAAGACACTGTTTTGTGTTTGATTCTTGGAAAAATACCGATGAAACAAAAGAATATTAATTGCTAATATTAATGTGGTTATTGTGTAAAAAATTTAAGAGATTTTATATATATTAAAGTTAGAGTCTTATATGTGTGTGAACATTGATTCTCTATTTTGAATATTGACTCACCTAAGTCTTCTTGGTGTCATAGATAGCATTACCTATTTTAGGTAGAATTTGGGGTACAACTTTTTCTTGGATATTCCATACCATTTTTTTTTTCAAAATTTTGAAGTTTTAACTTTGTGGATGTATATAAAAATTATTTAATATGATGACATTATTCTCAACAATAATATCTCTGTTCATGCTCTTGGAAATTACGGCATAGCCGTAATTTTTGTATATCCATACGATGATGTAGGTTGAATATGTATTTCATTTTATTGGAAAGAAATAATTAGTGCAAACACATTTTGAAAACCTAACAAGAAAGAAATACTGAATTATTAAAAAGTAAAATGGTATCAATACTTTTTTTTATTATTTGTTAGATAAGTAAATAATAATTAATCAAAGACTTCATGAAATTAAAAAAAAAATAGTTTTCGTTAATTAAGAATATTGAAATTAAGGATGTTAATTCGTGTCCATGAGTCGTGTTCGTGTCGTGTGTCAATATACGGATCGTGTCAAAATTCGTCAACCCAAACCCAACACGAATAATAAATGTGTTAATATTCGTTAACCAAACTCAATCCATTTATTATTCGTGTTAGGTTGGTCAATACGAATATAACTCATATAATTTGATTATTTAAAATAATAAGAATTATAATTAATCATCCATATTTAAAACAAATAACTTATTAAATTTAACATGTTTATTAATTTATTATTTAAAATAATATAGATTATAATTAATAATATATATTTAATATAAATAACACAATAAATAGGTTAATTAATTAATATAATAATTAATCGGGTCGGTCGAATTGAGTCGTGTTAGACGTATCGACGTTAATATGGCCCGTTATTAAATATGTTGAGTGATTCGACGTGAATATGGCAACAATGATATACTCAATCCAAATCCATAAAAACCGTGTTAGGTTTGTGTCATATCAAATTTTGTCAGCCCTAATTGAAATTAATTATATGACCCATTTATTAATCCAAATTTTGTCATATCAAATTTATTAAATATGTTAGGCGGTCAATGAATATGGCTGGCAATTATCTTTCGTCCCGAATCGTAAGCAGTGTTAGGTTCGTGTCATATCAAATTTTGTCAGCCCTAATTGAAATTAATTATAAAGGGGTACTCAGATCGGAAGAAAAAAGAGGACTTAAATGTAAACTTGCATGGAGCAGGGTAGAAGAATAGAGGCAGAGGCAGTTGGATGGAAAAGGATAAGCGTGTAAAACTTGACTGGGTGTGTGCTTCCCGGAAGTCTCTGCGTTCTCACTTAATAGACGCCATTCCAACAACTTTAATATTTACATTATAAAAGTGGGTGCTTATTATTATGCAATGGCAGAATTAAAGATGGTGTCCTTTGTTTTTACAGAAATGGTAGTAACCATCACCATGATGATGATGATGATGATGATGATGATGATATTCTCCCTTGCCTATGCAATATCATCATCATCGTTATCAACCGATGAGGGAAAGGCTCTGCGCAGCACCGGTTGGTGGAATAATTCTGCTTCTCATCATTGCACCTGGGAATCTGTAATCTGCAATGAGGCAAATAGCGTCACTGGAATCATCATTTTTGATTCAGATAAAGAATTGGGTGAGCTTAGCAAATTGGACTTTTCTTCATTTCCCAACCTCGTTGATCTCAAGCTTTATAACTGTGGACTCAACGGAAGCATCCCGCAGCAAATAGGTACTCTCACTCATCTCACATGGCTTGATCTCGGTTTTAACAATCTTACAGGTGAGCTACCTCTTTCCTTGGCTAACCTCTCTCAGTTGGAGTACCTCTTCCTTTCTAATAATCAACTACATGGTTCAATTCCTCCTGAAATTGGGAAAATGAAGAGTTTGATGGATTTGAAATTGAATTATAACCACCTTAACGGTGCCATCCCTTCTTCATTGGGCAATCTAACCAATTTAACTTATCTTAGCCTTCAAAATAACCACATCAGTGGTTGTATCCCCACAGAAATAGGGAATTTGAAGAGCTTGATGAGTTAGATTGATTTACAACCACTTTGGTGTCATCCCTTCATCTTTAGGCAATCTCAGCTATCTCACTTCTCTTACCCTCCAAGGTAATCAAATCAGTGGTTCCATTCCCACAGAAATAGGGAATTTGAAGCAACTGTCTACTCTAGACATGAGTCATAACTTATTAAGCGGAAAGATACCTCCCCAGTTGGGAAATTTAGAAGAAGTACAATACTTCAATCTTTCTTACAATAATCTCTCTGGCACCGTTCCCCGTTTTATTTCGTATAAATACATTTGGATATCGATTGATTTATCACACAATCCATTGAAGGATCGATCTAGAGCACCACAGCAGCCATTGGACTACAACAAAAGGCACCAAATCAACATACTCATCTTCGTTATTTCGATATCTGCAACCTTGATGCTTTCAATTGCAGTCATTGGGTTTCTCTTCCATAAACGAAGAATCAGAAAAAATCAATCGGTTGAGACAACAAAGGTGAAAAATGGAGATCTCTTTTCCATATGGGACTATGATGGTGTGATTGCTTATCAAGACATCATTCGAGCAACTGAGGACTTTGACATCAAATCATAGGTGGGAGGTGGCTATGGCGGCGTTCTGACCTTGGCTACGCCGTGAGTGGTTGCCTTGAAAAAACTTCATGGATGGGAGAGTGAGAGTTCGAGCTTGTGAAAAGCTTTGAAAATGAAGTTCGAGAATGTTGTCAGTAATCTGTGTATAACATTGTGAAACTTCATGGCTTTTGTCTACATAATAGATGCATGTTTCTCGTTTACAAATATATGAAACGAGGAAGCTTGTTTTGTATGCTAAGGGATGAAGTTGAGGCTGTGGAATTGGATTGGGTTAAAAGAGTGAATGTTGTTAAAGGCATTGTCAATGCCTTATCTTATATGCATCATGATTGCGCCTTGCCCATCATTCATCGAGACATAACAAGTAACAACATTCTTTTGAATTTCTTGTGAAGCTTTTGTATACGATTTCGGCCTTTTGCAAGATTGTTAGATCTGATTCATCCAATCGAGACTCTTATTGCGGGCTTGGTTACGCATATTGCACGGTAAGCAATTAGACAACAATCTTCACTAGTTTTCATTGACTTCTATTTTTATAATTTTTATCTACATATAAAACATAAATACTTATGGTTCTTTTAAATTTCCTATATTTTGTAGAGCTTGCTTATACTATGGTGGTAACGGAAAAATGCGACGTGTATAGCTTTGGGATGGTTGCGTTGGAGACGATGATGGGAATGCATCCCGGAGAACTTGTGACCTCGTTATCATCTTCATCAACTCAAAACACAAAATTAAGTGATATATTAGATTCACGTCTTTCATATCCTAGACATACACAAATTGCTAATGACATAGCTCTTATAGTGTCTTTGGCGCTCAAATGTTTGCATTCTAATCCACAACTTCGTCCATCGATGCAACAAGTATCTTCCAAACTTGCTTCTGTAAAGTCATTCCCACAACCTATTGGTGAACTACCAATTTAGCAACTAAAAATTGAAATTATTTAAATGTCATTGTTTGTTTGTATGCAATTGGAATGAAGATGTTTGTTTTTCACTTTTCTTTTCTATGAATATTTGTATCAGCCCACAAAAATCCATAAATATTGAACCATTCGTATAGTTCGATTAAGCTTTCTGATATAATGTTCTTTCAAGAGTACCCTCTTTGACATTAAATCCCGTTGAGGTGGGAATGTGCAGTGCAGGTAGGAGTGTAAATCCGATTAATTTCTTCGTGACTACTCGAATTTAGTACGTAGAATCTTAAAAATTCTATTTCCAGAAGTTAATCGAGTCAAGCTCGAGCAAAACTATCGAGTCGAGTTAGTATCGCGATCGCGGTTCGAGTTCTTCGCCATCTTAATCGAGCTTTACTGTTTTATGAATCGAGTGGATTTCGAATTGAGTCGAGTTTGAGTATAGTTATTTATTTAATTGTTAATTGATTCGAGGAACTATCAGTCGAGAGTTCGAGATAAACTGGTATTTTGAGTCGAGTTTCAAATATCTAAGAAAAAGCTTGATTGAGTTCGAGGCTTTAATCGGAGTCAGGCTGAGGCCCCAGAACACGTATCGGCTCGAGCTCAGTACCTTTAGATTCTGGGATGACACTCAAGCCTTTGTGAATGATGATGTAATATTAAGAAATTATGGTACTATTTTATATATAATTTACTTATAATATGTTAAAAAACACACCTATAAATGTCCATTTGAAAAATATTTAATTATTGAAGAAAATTAAGTGGTAGATGATTTAAAGATAATCTAATTTTCTTTGCATTTTCCACTCTGAAATAACAAAATAGAATTATTTTCATAATAGTAGGTATTGGGCTGTAAAGATCGGATTTTGTAACGGCAGCCAATAGGATTTCCTTCACAGAAAAGAGTGGAGATATGAAAGAAATACACAGAAACCAGAGCAAGAGATGAGTACTGTTGTTTACTCCTTCCTTGGCTGGAATCCGCATCTGGCTTTCGAGTTTTGTACGGATATAAGTTGTTTAAAAATAAATTAAATTAAATTAATGGCGTCGAAATAATTCGAGTATAGGCTTATCTTAAGCCCAGCGGGAACGCCCGGCGTTGAAACGAGGAAAATGCATGACATCGGGACGGCGGCTCTTGTCAAATGCCGGCGTTATCCAGCGGCGACATTTAGTTGAATCATTTTTTCGCATAACCTACATGCGCTGTTTGTTATGAAAATTAACTTGCTTTTGAGTTCTATTTTTTTTTTTGGTTTCAGATTATTTTTTGGTTTTCTTTTTTCATTATTTTGTTATGATTTAGCTATTCAGCATTTCAGGTTGTGGGTTTGGTTCAAAGTGTTGATGGGTTCACTTTATTTTTCAGTAATCCATTTGGGTTAAGGTTTTCTGTTCTGTTCACATCGTTTATGTTTGAATGGCACGAATTATTGTTGTAATTGTATCTGAAAAGGTCGATGGGTTCGCTTTGTTTTTCATTATTCTGTTATAATTCTGTTATTCAGCATTTTTTCAGGTTGTAGGTTTGGTTCAAAGCTTTGATGGGTTCAATTTATTTTCAGTAATCAGTTTGGGTTAGGATTTTGTTTCCTGTTTAAGAAGTTTGCTTCTGTTTGAATGGTGAATGATTGTTGTAATTTATCTGAAAATTTTGATGGGTTGGCTTTATTTTTCAGTATTCTGTTATTCAGCATTTTCAGGTTGTAGGTTTGATTCAAACCGTTGATGGGTTCACTTAATTTTGCAGTAATTAATTTGGGTTAAGGTTTTTCGTTTTGTCTGGTTGTTTCTGTTTGAATAGTGATTAATTCAGTGGGACTTGTCTGGAAATTAGCCTTTCAACTGATTAAGTGTCCAAAGAGGAATGGATATTGAATAGCGATAAAGTTTATGAAGTTAAATTTTCATAATAAACAAGGCATTAGAGAAGCGTGGAAAGCACAGATTCGAATGAATGCGTCGTTGGCCAATGGCCGGCGTTTGAGTAAGTGAAATTCAAAGCCGTCGATGGGATGTGAACTGTATTTTGAATACGAGCGTTCCGTTCTTAGGCGTTAAGGCCTGCCGGGAATTATTTTGAATGTAGTATTAATTTTTTTTTTTTTTTTTAAACAACTTATATCCGTACAAAACTCTTTCTTCCCTCCAAAACCAGGTTCTTTTCTCTTTTCCTGCTTCCCAATTCCATTCCCCATCATTCTCATTCATACTTTTTATTGTCTTTTTATTCATTATTTTCGTATCTTAATTAATTTTCGATGTTCTAGTCAGTTCCGTTACTATTAGCAGTAATAATTGCGGCAAGAGAGTTCGATTGCAGTTCAGTTCTCGGGTCACAATGTGTTCTTCAAATCCTTTTTTGATTCCATCAGCCGGGTACCGCCAACCCAAGGTGGTGTGGATATGGACGGAGAGCAAGCAAGTGATGACGGCAGCCGTCGAGAGGGGATGGAACAAGCAGGCATTTTACCCGCCCGACCGTCGAGAAATCGCCAATGAATGGTCCTGTAAGTGGGTTAAGGCTTGTTTTTATCGTTCGTGAACTGCATGTTCAGTGTTTGGTTTTATGCCTCTGTGGGAGAGTTAATGGCTAAAAAGGTTAGGCCCCATGTGGTTGAATAGCGGTTTTGCTTTTGGTTGGATGGAATTGGGTTTTCCCGGAAGTGAAGCACATAAGTTTTTGTGCTCCAGATTTGAGTTTTCGGAATTTGATTTTCGTTGTAAGAGTAACCCATGACATTTTCAGTGGAAAAAACATCCCGAAATGGAAATATAGCCGATGCCCATTTGTAGACTTGACTTGGTTAATATCTGTCTTTAGGTTTGCTTGTTCCCAGACTACAGTATTCAAGTGTCTGATTCTGATGTTTTCTTTGAGAATCAAACAGCGATTGCTTTGATACATCCACTCTTCATTGAAGAGGAAAAACTTTTTGACAGTGAAGGAAGAAGAGTAGCAACATTTTATGAGGTTTCTTCTCCAGCCTGTTGATAAGCAGCCAGACAATGTTATCATCAATCTACTGGATTGGCAGGTATACTGGTTGTTGACTGCCCGTATAATCAAATCTTAATGAAATACATCAGTTACATTTAGCCTCACTTTCATGCCCAAAAGACTATGGTGGCTTTGTTTTTTTTACTGAATGTTGAATTTAACTTTTTTCAACTTAATGTTAAATAGTACTTAATAGGATAAGTTGTTTGTTTTTTAACATTGAGTAGTGAGTGTTGCTAGCTATCCTCCTTGTTGGGTAAGGGTGGTGTTTTTTGTTTTGAAAGATGACTTTTTTCTTAATAGAAAAAGCCAATAATTTTTTTTAGAAATTTCGTGATAAGTCGTAAGAAAAGTTAACAACCAAACAAGTTGAATCTTAAAAATTTATTTTGCTTTTAGCAAAAGTAAACAAACCTTGCACATGTCTCGAGCTTACAGTATTAGCTGTTTGTAAATGTGGATTAGTTTATGAACACTTCTTGAAGTCGTTTGCCTCAATACGATGTGAGTGATAATCGATAGAGTGCCTTTTGTTCTCAAATAATGGTTATTTGAATTATGGTGGGCATGCGTCACAGGTGCCTCTAAGCTTTCTTCACAGAAGCCGAAGAATCACGATTAGAGGATGATTAAAGGTGAAGTTGGTTTTTTTTTTTTCTTGCTTATTTGAATTGGTATTTTCGAACATCTTAATTTAATAGTATTAAGAGTATTAAGTTGTTTGTTTTTAACGTTGGGTAGTAAGTGTTGCTAGCTACTCATAAGCTGTTAGAGCGAGGGTGGTGTTTGCTTGTTTTGGAAGATGACTTTTCACGAGATTTTTTTAGAAATTTCGTGATAAGTCGTAGAAAAAATTAAAAAGCAGGCTTATCTTGGAAATCTTAAAAATTTATTTAGGCACGCACAGTAGTAAAAAACAAACAGGGCTTTGTCTGTGTGGGCTGGCGGAATTTGTCTCACGTGCTACCACCATCTTTTGCTTCTGATTATCCTCTGATGTAGAGGCTTAAGGAGCCCTAGCCACTGACTGATATCTTGTGTACCATATCTAACATTTATGTGCATCTTCAACTCATTTGTATTTTAAATTTTTTTAAGGAAACTCAATTAAGGTAAGAAAGACTTAACCCTCATCTATTTTGGGTCTGTTTCATGAATGTTTTCTGACCATTTCAGGATTCGGGTTATGACTTTATATCCCCAATTTTGGTGCTAGCATCTGCCTAATGCAACCCTTCACCTTTCTTTGGGACAGAATACCCATATGAAAGATACAAACTGGATACAGTATGGGCAAGGTCATGTAGACCAGTAACTTAACCTGTGTTCTACTTTTGTCCATTCTGCCTCATCAACCGTTCTTGCCTATTGTTTTCTTTCTCGTGTGGAATCATTACCTGCCTCTTAAACAAATGTTCTGTCTTGTCTTTGAAAGTATATAACTATTTCTAGCTAGTATCTTTGTTATTTTTTAAGATCTTGATTCATAGTTGTTCCCTGGTTATCCATTTATTTCTTAGGTGATACCTGCAGAAAATATAGTTGCAGTATTCCAAAGAAGTCGAATAACAGTCTTTGCCATCTCAAAAACTCCTTCTGAAGCTCAAGGTTTTCCTGAGGTATCTTTCAAGTATTTTAAAATGAGAACCACTCAAATGTTATGAGGGTGAAGCTTTAGTTAATTAATACAATTGAATGTATTGGTCCAAATGAATCCCGATATTTGTTTTATTTCCATGTTTTGTTTTCTGTAGGCCTTGGAGAAGGGCTTGGGGGGAATCGTTTTAAAAGTTGAGGATTCAACAGCTGTTCTTGAGCTAAAAGTGATCTCCTTCTTCTATGATAGCCTTCTTGACTCATGAAGTATTGGTCCTTACTTTGTTTGATATTATCAGGATTATTTTGACCAAAGGAATGAAGATAACAACATCTTGAGCTTGACCAAAGCCACTATGACTCAAGTTCATATCTCTGGAATGGGTGATCGAGTTTGCGTGGATCTCTGTAGCCTCATGAGGCCTAGTGAAGGACTTCTGGTTTTCTTCTAGCTTCTCACCTACATGATTATATCACCAAGGCTCTTTTATTTACTATAGATATCCTGTACTTTCTCCATGAGGTTATCATTCTTATCCTGCCATTATTCTTTCATAGGTTGGATCTTTTGCCAGAGGGCTATTTCTTGTTCACTCAGAATGTTTAGAGTCAAATTACATTGCTAGCAGGCCTTTTCAGGTCAATGCAGTGAGTTTTGAACTTAGGGTTATAGAGCTAATATTTTGACCAATGTGATTATTTTAAGGACATAGTAAATGAGACATTTTTAGCTGCTATGTATTTTCCAGGAAGTGCTCTCTTATGCAAGTTTGAATTGTATTTTCTTTCATTTACAGGAATGATAACTCAATTGAGCCATTTCTGAAAGTTCTATCACACCTCAACAAGGGTGTTATACTTTTATAGAGCCATTTCCTGAAAAACCTATGTTGTACTAGATAAGTACATCTTGTAAATGTACAGGGTCAGTACATGCCCATGTTGCATATTCAGGAGGAAAAACTTGCTATCTTTCAGAGTTAAATACAGGTAAAGAGGTCATTGTCGTTGATCAAAATGGAAAGCAACGAGCAACAGTACTCGGGCGTGTAAAGATAGAGACTAGACCACTAATCCTTGTGGAGGCCAAGTTTTGTGAATGGTACAGAAGAATCTTGTAAATTCTGTGCTTGCTGATTGGTATAGGAAAGAAGTTTGTGTAGAGTGCATACTAAAATATTTTAGCTACTTGATTGATATTCTTGACTGAACAACCTCCCCTAAGCACATGCAAATCATAATGGAATAAACTTGATGTTAAATCAGCGAAAGCCATATTTATTTTTCTTAGGAAGGACATGATGGAGTCAGTGGATATGGTTGAAGAAGGAAACAAAGAAAATTTCCCTGAGATGTGAAAATTTTCTACCTGAAAACATCAATAGAAATAGAAAAGGTGGTTTTTTTTTTTAACCCTGCATCACTGCATTTGGGGAAGTCCAGTTTTCCAGATTTTCTTTCCTTCTTCAGTCTTCTCAGCATCCAAGAGGAGCTTTTTAATGTGTGTGCTCATGTTTATCTGTTCATTTTGTGATCATTAAAAGTTTTTTTCTTGATAGTAATAGAGTACATTTTGATATTATTTATAGGAAGCAGAAAATGGTACTCTTTATAGTGCCCTTCTACAGAATGCAGAAGCATTGATCTGTCCCAGCCAAGGTAATTCCAACTACCATAAACCATTGACTATTTTGGGTTTTTTTCTGTTTTAGAACTAACGTTTGGAAGAAGTCAAAACTTTTGATCCATTGTTTGCAGGAAGTGGATTTCCCAAGAAAACAATTCCTGTGACCTCTATCAGTTAGGAATGAAATTCTGCTGATGATACAGGGTAGAGCTCGGCACACTGGGATCGAGATTAAAGAGTTTATTGTTGAAAAATGAACAATCAAGGCAAAAAGTTTTTGTCCTGTGAACTTAATCCCTTATAAACGAAAATTAGATTCAGGGCTAAAGGCTTTTGTATCTGATTTTGGTACCCCTTGATGAGATTTCCCTCTGGCAATTAATGAATCAAAATTTATAGTTCTGCTTCTAAATTTGAGTCTGAAATTGAACCTTTGTTGTTGAGTTCCATTCATCAACATCTCAATCCTTTGTATATGAACAGATAGATATTACTATAACTGGATTTATGACATGATGCCCAAACTTGTCATTGTCTTTTCTCAAATCCAGCTTCCTGCAATTAGTTGTAAGGAGAATTGAAAACTCGTGAAATAGATGAGGGCCACAGCAAGAAAGCATCATGAATTGATTTTTTTTCATGCTCAAAACAGAGTACCGTCAACCAAGAAAGCTCCATGATTCTCTCTAGGCCACTCCTTTGATCTCCTCCTGCTTCTCCTCACATCTCAAAAAGGAAAAACCAACACATCACAGGCATTCACTTCAAGGAAAAACCAGTCTCAGCATTTTTTGTTCAATTTTTCAAGATGCCCCCAATCCTTTTAACAGATTATAAATAAGTGACGAGAAGAAACAGAGGGGCATGAACCTGTTGCCATGTTTGCTGAAATTAGGGTTTCGGGGATCGGTGAGGAAGGTTGTGGTTATATGGAGATGCATGAGGACCATTTGGTATGGAGAGACTTCTGTTTGGTTGTCCATTCCTTGATAGGAACCCTGCCTGCACTCTAACGCCACTTCGAGAGTTTGGGTTAGACCCGCCTATGCGCTCTGCTTGCATTGTTTGGAAAAAGGATGAAGAACTGGCCATGTCCTTCAGATTTGGCAGAGGCTTTAGAGCTTCAACAACTTCACTCATTAGAGGTCTAGCTTTTGGGTCGCGACTAAGGCAGAGTGCAGCCAACTGGGCCGCCTTCTGTGCACCTTTGATTGAGAAGCGACCTTCAAGGCGGGGATCTAGCAACCTATAGAACCTCCTCCTCTCCCCAAGATGAGGTCTTGCCCATTCTACGAGGTTATGCTCCCCGTTTGGCCCGTTTTTGTCCATTGACCTTCGCCCGGTCAACATTTCAAGGAGAACCACCCCAAAGCTATAAACATCACTCTTTGATGTAAGATGCCTAAGAAAAGAAAAGGAATATGATCATATTAGATTTGGAAGGCCAAATTTAGGACTGCCACATGATTGGATGTCAGGAAATAGAAGAAAAATGGAAAATGAGTTGGAGAGGAAGTCTGTTTCAACAATACATGACAAGGAAATCTGCAGCACAAGTACAAAGTTTGAAGAGCTCATGGAAGCCCTTTTTTTTTTTTTTGTTGCATTAGAAAACAAAGATGTGCAGAACAATTTGGGAAAACAATTTCCAAGGAAAATTTTATAACGGATGATCATGATCTATAGAACTGATTCCTGTTTATTAAATGTAAAATGCTAAAGAACACTCATCAAGTATGTAAAACAAGAAATCATCCAAGTAGTTATGCTCCTCCATAGTGATACATATGATCGGTTTAATATGACATGATAAGTAAAAAGACGAGTGATTAAAAGATTAAAGCATAATTTTGGTGGTTATATGGTAAAGCTTATCATATGTTTGATAGGGCCTCAAGCCCAATTGGAGAACCCAACCCAAAAGACCGGCCTATTAGGTTGGAGAGCATACCGAGAGCAAGTACCACTCGCGCTTTGTGTGGAGCCAAATGTGGGATTATATCGGTAGTACCCCTTGGCTTGGGACATTTGCGACGACGTTAAAACAGGATGGCTACCGCGCTCTGAATAGCATTCACTCCGGACCCACCTTTGGGACACCTAGTAGCCCTCTTCCAAGTAGCCCTTTCCTAGGTAACTCTCTCCCGCTACACACCAGCTCTCAATGAAAGCACCAATGATAGGGCCTCAAACCCATTCGGAGAGCCCAACCCAAAAGACTGGTCTAATAGGTGGGAGAACCTCTCAAGCTTAAACCAGCCCTTGGGATGAACAATCCATATTTATAAACAATCTTATCTTTATTCAGATACTCCTACTTCATATTCATTTGTGGCATTAGTTTAGCAATGGCATTCTGACCCCAGTCCCTACTGAAGACCAGTATCATCTACATCCTAACAGAAACTGGTGAGGCTTGTTGAAGCTTACAAGCCTGTATCCATGTGTCATACTCTGTGAACTGAATTCTGACACTAGTAAGTAGTGATTAGAGAGAGCAAGGGAACTGCAAATTTAATAGAGAAGAAGATGTCACAGTGGTGGCTAACTGAGTGGCAGCAGGGTGGCTGCAGCCACACAGGGCTGCAGTAAGGGCGATGTATCACAGACCAATAAGCAACTATAAAGAGCAAAATGATTTATCAAAAACAGGTTTGACAGAAATTAAGGGCCCATTTCGTTCCTATTTTTGAAAACTGTTTTCTGTTTTCAAAAATAAGGAGAACAAGGAAAACAGGGATAACACTTTTGGTTCCTAGTTTTTTGTCTGAAGAACTAAGAAACACTAAATTTAGATAATAAAAACAATTTTCAAAGAATACCATTTTTGAGAACAGAAAACAGTTTTCAAAAACAACAAAACGAGGCCACTGACTTCGTTGTATTAACATTCTAGTTTTTTGTGAGCTTTATGAGCTTAGTATCTTATCGTAGTTCTATCACAGCTATATACCAGGACACAAATTTCACGAATGTTCCTGACATTGAGGTAACTCTGAATTTATTTCAGACATCCACATCAAGCATTCCATCCACAGAAGCATTCAACAAAAATATACATACCCACAAGAAATTAACAGCTATATATAAACCCAGTTGATGTCCAGTAGAAGCCATATTTAAATATAATCAAAGTTCATATAATAAAGCCTTACACACACAGAAATGCTATAAGTTGCATCTTAGCAGACACTTGAAACTATAGATTAGGAAGACCAAATGGTGGCATACAAAAGAGAAAAGTGCATGATCTAAAGAAAGACTCTTCAATGTGTTTGCTTAAAGGAGTTAACCAGGCAGAAATGCCTCCATTGAAACAATTATTACAAAAAAAAAAAAAAAAGGTGCTTCATGGTAACAAGTATAAAAGCTCATGGAGCCAATATTTTCACAAAAATAGAAGCAATAAATTTAACCATTAAAATCCAGAACTCAGTAATCATAAACCTTGAGGAAAAGGAAAAGAGTAAAAACCTTGTGTTAGGTGAACTTGAATTTACTCGAATGCAGACAAAACTCTCCATAGTCTTAATGGCATCCAAAGTCAAGGATATCATAAAAGGCCACAAATAGGTGGAGAACCGAGAATGTAAAGAAAAGAGACAGGACTCTAAAAAGGATGAAGAAAATCATATTCGTGGCTCTCTAAGTTTCAATGATTTGACACGAGATTCACATGGATGCCATTATCCTAACATAAAAATTCTAGTAACAATGAGGAGATTTAACCGAGTGAATGAACCAGAAGAGGCAATAGGTACCACACACGGACATACACATGTAAAATGTGATTTGGGGTTGAGGAATGGCAAACTAGGAGCAGAATCAGATGGACACAGGCAAAAGCCGCAAGAAATGTCAAAAATTACAAAAATAGTAATGAGAAGTTTAATTGCCAGTCACCTGTCATCACATACTCAGGGGCTGCATAACCATAGGTGCCCATTACACGGAGTAGATATGTGTCTTATCTCATACGGACCATCTTTGGCAAGTCCAAAGTCGAGAAAGCTGCATTGTAGTCCTGGAATAATAAGTTTTAGAATTAGGAAATAAGACAAGTATAAGTTAGGACTAGTATTGTAGTATTTACAGTTACCTACCACATCCAACAGGATATTAAATGTTTTAAAATCTCGATAAATAACTGGCCTTTCAGCTTCCTCGTGAAGAAATGCAAGACCCTTTGCAGCACCAAGCGCAATTTTCATTCTGATGGACCAAGGAAGAGGCAGGGCCCCTGCAGGCACATAACACCATCATTACTGGATAACATTAAATACCAACAACCATAATGAAAATGTGTAGTCACCGTTCTTGAAATGATGGCTATCACTCAAAATAAACTTGCATTAACTAGATCATAACAATAAAGAGATGTTTAGATGCATAATATTTAATGTTTTTACTATCAAAAAGAAAAGGCAAAAAAAAAGAATCACAAATATGTGCTATAGTGCTAGTATAAAATGTAATTCAACCATGAGTGTTGTTTGGTAGAAGACAAGAGAAATAGCAGCAAGGCAAACTTTCCTTTCACATCTCAATTGCACCCAGGGCTTTACCGAAAAAATAAAGTGATATTTCAGCAGTTAAGCATGGAACTTTGAAATATGAAGCTCATACAAAAAAATGTGATGTACAAGCAATGCAACATCGAACCCAGCATTCTCACACTTCATTTAACAGATCACATTACAAAATGGCTCCTAAGCAATCATGACTGTAAAAAATTAAGAAGATGATACAAAGACAAAAGTAAAGCCTTAATCCTAGTCATTCAAGGCGTATCTCATTCACAGTTCACAAATGGAAACACATTTTGCTTAACATTCAACTATCAATATTAGAATGTTGAGGAAGAGGAGTTGAAATTAACTTAACCAAATCAAGAGCCTGAAAGAATTTTAATCCTCAAAGCATCTTGAATCAAATTAGACAGCATGAATCACACACTTATTTTTATATAAAAAAAAAAAACAAAAAGACTTGATTGAGCTGTCTTAAGGCATTGGCAATCATGAAATAGACCTTCATGACCAAACCATCAATTATCAGCTCAAAGTAAAAACTAACAGCAAAGCCAGTAGATTACTGCAAAACTGCATTAGCTCAATCAGATAGTGTATGATTGGATTGTTGAAACTTCATCCACAAAGACCCCACTTCAGGTTTCAAAATATGGCTTAGAATTCAAACACATGATTAGTCTATGTAATGCATGATATAAAGCAATACATAATATTGACTTGAGCACATCAGTCTTTATACATGTAACAAAGTTTCCACTCCTAAAGTATTTGAAAATTTCTAAATCCCAACTATATTGTTTTAACTCATCCCCAGATATCAAAGAAAGCAAAAGCATGCAGTATACAGAACATGTTAAGAATAAGTAAGGACATCACCACCCTCCAGGCCCATTTCTAGGCAGCTAATTACAAACATTGCAATAACAAAATCATCATCATCACCAAAAGAACCTAAGCCCAAAGCCAACATTTTTGTTCATAGCTATCACATGGATCACTGTAATTCAGATAGAAACTACAAGCATTAAAATACAAGGATGGTGCTCATGCAGAAAAGAAAAACTATTATCAGGACTAATGAGACCAAAAACAAGGCTAACATTGCTCTTTGGAGAGTAAACTGCATTAAGTTAAGAATTTCCAGTACATTAAAGAATTAAACCTCTGAATGCCTCTTCCACAAACTAATATAGGAAATGAAATTATTATGGCAATAATGTGTACCATATTGATATTTTAATACACGAGATATTAGATAAAACAATTAATACTACGCATCACAGCCAAATTAATGGAGGAAAAAATATATTTAGTTACATACTTCTGAAAAGGTGATTCTCCAAGCTTCCACGAGGCATAAACTCATAAACAAGAAGCCTTTGATCATCCTCAATGCAATAACCAATTAATTTAACCAAATTTGGATGGAGGAGATCACCAAGAAAATTAACTTCAGCGGCATACAATTGGAAACATGAAAATATCCGCAAATCATAGGAGAATTGAAAGTAAAATAAACATAATAAGTAGCTCTCCAGAAATAAAATAAAATCAATGAAGAGACTCATACAAGCCATTCTTTATGACCCTGAAGTCCATCATGGTTGAGGGTTTTCACTGCAACGGTAAGCCCTGTACCAGGTTTGACAGGTGTTGTTCCAGTCCCGTTAATCCACCCCTTGAAAACACAACCAAAGCCACCCTCACCAAGAAGACTCTCAGGTCTAAAATTCCTTGTTGCTGATTTAAGCTCATTGAAGGTGAACTTTCGGAGCTGAGAAGCAACTTTGAGTTCCTCACCTGCATTGGGAGTTGATGGAGTACTTTCCCCATTGCTAGTGGTTGAAGAGGATACAACTGGTGCAACTGGTTGATCTCTGCTAGTATCATTCGTAGATTTACTTTCCGCTGATTTGCACACAGAAATCACATAACATTATGGCCTCTAATTCAAAAATAAGACATTAGTCTCCATAGAGTAGCATTCATACTCCCTAACTTGGTCAAAATATAAAAGATATTCCATCATGCAGCAGTAAATGCTTCTCAATATTGCTTAAAAAGAACACCAGCTGATCCATGCCCTTATCTCCAATCAGTGCATCCATTCATGACAATAGTGACCAGTATACTGGACCATTTTCAAATCCTTCTAGTAACCTTGATGAGACTGCATTCGCTAATGCAGTTCATTGCTTTATAATATTTATCACGCTTTTTCATGCATTTTGTTACAGAACCATAAAAAGGTCATCATTCCATCTTTATTTGATTATGCCCCATAACATATAAATAATCAGGAAAGCTCTCAGTATGTCCTTATATAGTGGAATAATACTAGTCCTCCTTCAGCATAATTATTAAAGATAACTACTTGGACTGGTCTGCTACACAAATACACAACATAACTAAAGCATTTTCATAAACCTGATTTCCAAACAAGAATCTACACATTTTCTCTGTCTAATCTAAATCTGATGACGCTGTCACCACACCCCACATGGGCCTAATCTAAGTTAATTCTGAATAGATCATGATAAGAAAGCATGCTTAACATTTAAAAATTTCATCCTTAACTTAGGAGAGTACCGAGAAAATGTATCACGAAATTATTAGCTAAGAACCTATGGAAACCACCCAATACTTATTTTTAAATCCAAATACTACAACAGTCAACAACTATATTACAGGCTGTGCAAAATGACTAAAAACCTGTTCCACCATTAAATAACTTCCAACCCCTCAAGAAAAAGGGATAAAAAGAGAAAGCATAAAAAAACACATGATCAAATTATAATTAGTTTGTTGACATTCTTAACAAACAAAACGACTTCATGACTAAATAAATGACAAAACCAATTATCAAGAAGCCGTGTCTGTGAATGTGGATAAGTATATGCTCAATTAAACCAAAATCCAACAAAAATTTACATATGGAAAACGAACACATCCTAACTAGATAAACGACAAAACCAATTATCAAGTATCCGTTCCTCGAATGTGGACAAGAGTACACACGATTAAACTCATAATCCAGCAACCATGCACCAATGAAAAATGAACACAATATGACAAGCAATCATAATGATCCACTATTCATCAAAAGAGAAAATATGGAAACTTCACATATATGTTATTCTAACCAAATAATCTAATGAAGTTCAGTATGTACACTCAAGATTCAAGCAGCACTAATCATGCATATGGAAAATAACCATAATGTGGTAATCACAAACGATATAATAAACATTCAAGTGCCAATAAAGCAGGAAAATTTAGGGTGATAAAGACACAAAACTACAAACAAATTTGGGAAAGGATTAGAGAAATACCATATTGTGTGCTGGAGCCACTTATAGAGCTCTCTACTTTGGACCTTGCAGACGTAGCTCCCATAAATCAAACTTAATCCAACACCCTGTCGTCTCTTCCTCATCATCTTTCTTCTTCCTCCCCTTGGAATTGCCCACCTCCCAATTCCCCACCTGAATAGCATCTGGGCCTAATCCCATTTTCTGTAATCACCAAAAAATTCAAACTAACATTTTCTCATAAACATTTCATTTCATTAAAAACCTCTCATTTAACCTGCCTTACTCCAAACCCGCTAAGTGTAGAATACATAAAAGCAACACCAATAATCAAAATTCACCAGAAAATACCTCTTCACGATAATGAAAGCAACTTAACCCCACCCCAAAAATAATTATTAAATATCCTAAAAATTCCGCCCAAAAAAAAACCCTTTTCAGAACCGGGAATTAGAGAATCAAATAGAGACAAATCACTCAGACCCAGATGAGAAAATCGGGCCGAGAAGCCTCAAATCAGAAAAATGTGCATGACCCAGATCGCAAAATGGACATGCAAGACCTCAACCCCGATAGCCAGACCAATCAGAAGCGAATATTTCATCAACCTTCCAATTCGGAGCCCAAAAAACCCTAGGAATCGAATCCAATAAGGTGACAACCTCAAAGTGAAAATGTACTCCCAATTATCACCTTCTTTTTACGCCCACCACACCCACCCACCCACCCCCAAGGAACTCCATTAACTTCAAAACCGGCATTAGGGTTTTTAGAGAGGAAAAATGGCGACAAAAGTAGCTTTCGCGGCCACTGAAGAACAGAGAGAGCGAGAGGGAGGAGAGAGAAACGTGCGTTTTGCGTGAAAAGCAGTGAGAGAAGAGAGTGAGTACTGAAAGACAGAGGTGGGTAGCAAAAAAGTCGGTGACGGAATTTGCGTGAATGCAAAATTTTCATTGGCTAGCCTTGTATTTCTGTAAGAGAAAAGATAGGATATGATTGGATGGTGAGACAGCTTTGTGCTCGACGGCGTGAACCGCAGGTCCAGTTTATCAACTCAATGTCACACCTCACGATACAACAGTAACCGGCAAATCCGGGACCGGTTTCATACCCAGTCTAATTCTTTTAATATTATTAAAACCCCATATTTAATTGCAATTAAAAAATTTGTTTTGTATGAATCACGTTTCTTTATCACGATTATTTTTAATTAAAATTACTTTGTATTCTCTAAGCTTTCATTTCAATAACAAAATGAAAAACCTATTTATTTGTCTGAAAAACTTATATTATTTTATTTAATACATGAGAGAAAATTTTATTGACGGGGAGAAAGAAAAATTATATACAAAATGATTACTTGGAAAGAAACAAATTATAAACACTATTAGAATAAAAGAATTGTAGATTTTAAAATGATGGAAATAATAAATGGTGATGGATGAAAAGTATTTAAAAATCATTTAATATTAGGTTTTTTTTTTAAGAGATAATTTCATTGATTCAAACTATAAATATATTGATAGAAATATATAATTAAAATCGTTAAAAATCGTAAATATGAAACAACATTCAGGTTAATAGTATAATGAATCGGTACCGGAGCGCAGCATATATTTGATAGTTAAGCGTCGTATTTGATACGTATTATAGCCCAAAATCATATCTTCGGTTCTACAATATATCGAGAATCATTAATTTGATTTTTTATCGTTAATCGGATATGTTGGCTTTTGAATCGTCGCTATATAAATAACGTCATACCTCGATGTTAATGAATAAAAGTCGTATTGAGGCGATATAATTCTAGCACGTCAGCATCCAAAGATGATGGCGATAATCATCACGTCGCGTCAAGATGATTCTGTCGCAAAAAAACACAGATTTATATAGATTAGTTTTATTAAGAAGAAAACTATAGAAATGTGTGAATTATTGAAGTTTAAGAAAAATAGGATAATAGGGAAAAAGTTAGAGAATGAGGCTATCATTTAATACTAGTTAAATAAGCACAAAAAGAATTATATGAATGATGTGATAGATGAAAAGTACTAATAATATGATATGGAAACTTTGTATACGTCGAAGTATTATAAAATAGAATAATTTATAATTTTTTAAAGATAAGATCTCATCATAACTTAATGACATCACTAACAATTAGAAAGAAAAGAACAAAAACAATATAATAAGTCGTGGGATATGTAATGACATCTTTAAAAAACAAAAGTAAAAGTTTTCATGAAACATGCAGATAAATATTATATATATATCAATCGATCTCTTGCTGTAATGAAAATGGATCATAGTATAATAAATATATGTATTCCACATGATAGCATCCAATAGTATTTTCAACTTAAAACATAGTTATGATCGAAGTAATGATTAAGATGGCTTCATTTATCATATGATGTATGATAATTATTTGTCCTCATGTACAATGATATCTTTAAGAGATGAATGATTAAATTGCCTGAACATGACATGGATGAATGCATGTGAAAAAATAATTTGTTTTTTAATAAGAATAAAAGAAAAGAAAAGGACTTATAGCATAGTTAATTTTCCTTAAGAGCATTCTAGCTTGTAAATTATTACGTTGTCCTCGAGACATAACTTAAATGATAAAAGAATAGGAAGAAGAGTTGGAGATTTTAGTTGTTCTTACTTGAAACATGAGAACAAGTAGGGATGTAGTTAGTCGATGCGAGTTAAGTTTAGGCTACATTTAAATTAAAACTTGAAGCTGAGAACTTGATCGAGGCTCTTGCTCCAAATGATAAAAGGGTGGGATGAAGTATGAGAGATTTTAGGTGTTGTCCTTGAAACATGGCTCAAGTAGGGGTGTAGTTAAGTCAATACGAATGAGGATTTAAACTCGTTAATTCGATTAAAAGCTCGAAAACGAAAATAATTGAACTTTTGTTTAGATGTTCAAAACTCGGTTCGAAAGATAATCAAGTCACTCGAACTCAAGTTGATAAAACTCAAACCAATTTAAAAATAATAATAAATAATTATACTCAAACTCAACTCGAGTTTGGCTCAATTAAACTAGACTAAATAATATAATAATAAAACTTGAATTAAAGAGCACACGAAGCAGCTTGATGGAATGTTGTAATCTTCGGCTCGGCGATTAATTTTAGTCAAATTCAAATATTCTAAAAGTCGAGGTTGAGTAATTTGATTCGATATCCCTAAGCTCAAATAATAAATAGGTGGGAAGGGATATGCGAGGTTCTAAGGCTAAAATCCATGTAAGAAGGAAGTACTATAAGGTAAATGAATATAAGTAAAAAAATAATAATAATTACCATGATAGGTTTTCTGAAACAAATGATAAAAACCAGTTGGACGTGGACGAATGCACGTGTCAAAAAGATGAGTGGATAAATAATGGAACAGTGAAACGAAAGCAGTGTTTTAGCTTAAAAGAAGCAAAAACGGAGTCGTTTGGAAGGAAAACATGATTTTGAATTTTGGAGCCATTCAAAAGTTCCAAACAATACATTTAATATTTTATTACCTTCCTGGTCTAGATTCACTGAGTTATTTTCTCTTTCCATACATTTTTCATCTCATCAAGCAAAATTTTGATTTTTCTTCACATAATGTTACTCTTTAAAACCATGTTTTATGGACTATAGTTGACTGTTGTTTGATTAGGGTTATGGTGGTTTAAATTGATTGTCATGAATTAATTCCAACAGAAACTTTTGTGTCATCATTAGCCGCAATGACAGTTGAAAACATTTGCCTCAATCCTGACCAATGTGCCTGTTTTAGGACATAATAACACGTAATATATGTTACTAATATTGTCAAAACTCATTGTCACGTACTACATAATATAAAGGAGAAAGTTTATTATTTTATATAAATAGTTAAATACGGTCTGTTTTATGAGGACAATATCTCATGATTTTTCTTCACATAGTAGAATGTGCCATGTTTGAGTTACTTGGTATCATTAAGGGACCAAGTCTGGATTTCAGGGTCCATTTTTCCTCATAACTATCCAAATCCATGAAGGGTATGTTTAATTATTTTCTGTTCTTCCAAGCACTGTTTGATCTTGAAGAATCTGCCATGGTTGTTCTTCCTTTCTTCGTCTCGGACTATCTGAGCTCACTTCTGGATTTCAGTAGCAGTCACGGTTGAGTTTGTCAGTAAGTAGTGGTAGGTTCCTATCTTCCTATAACATATTGCTTTACTTGTGTTAACGAAGTCTAACTCAATCGTTAAGATTGGACAAGATATAATGAAAAACCAAGTTTTAGTCTATTTTCCTGAACACAATAATACAGCATTACAACTATCAAATAAATAGATGTCAAAAAACAAAAAAAAAAATACTGCTTTGCATGTCTTGTTTATTGAGAGAAAAATCTGATATTTTCTATTATATCTACAAACAGTCAACTTGAATGTGTGTCAGTGTGTACCCATATAGAGTTGGTTGTCACTATCCTGCATTATTATGAACCATTTTGATCCTCAAGGATAAAAAATCATAATAACTAATGAGGCCAATCTTTAATTTCCAAAGAATAATTGCAGTATTTTGTCAGAATATTTGCTATGAATAGAGTTATGATGCTCAGCAGAAGCAAGGATAAACTGTAATGTTGAGGCTAAGTAACTGGGTGTAATCATAGTGTACTGACATAGCTACACCTACTGGGATCTGAAAAAATCAGTTTGGGAATTGGATATATTATAATATGTTGTTATGAAACCCAATCAATGGACCTTTTTTTTTTTTGTGGTCCTAGACCTCAACTGTTATTTTCATATGATATAGGTACCACACTACCATCTAAAATGCCAACTGGAAATGAGAATATGTATCCCACATGAATCTTCCAAAAATCCCATCTTTTTCTCCAGTAATTTGAATAAAGTTTCAGAATATTGAACTTTCTCAACTTTAAAATTATTCTCATCTTAAATTCT